>NW_019060386.1:0-31552 GCF_000696155.1 Zootermopsis nevadensis | reverse complement strand
CAGGTCGAAATTTTCATCGGTTCTGTGAAAATCAATACACGTGTAAACAGGAGAAGGTAGGCACCAAATGACACATGTGAGTATCTTGTAGGTGAAGCATAAACAAAGATCCTGTAGGTGTAATGGCAAACATATAAAATAGTTAAAAATGGTTGTCTTCTTGGTTGTTGCGTTGTGTAGTCTGGTAGAAGTCGCCCTGATGATGGAGGCATTAAGACCTCTGAAACGTTGGTAAACTTCTACCAGACTACACGGCACAACAACAGATAAGACCACCTTTTTCGGACTCACCGCCGTGAAAACCTCAAATCTTTAGATAAAATGCCTGTAAACTGTCATGGAATCGTCGAAACTGTACCTTATTTGTATTTTACGTCGTTTCGGTAAAGGATCTGTAGAATGGAAATAAATTCTAAATCTAATGTAGGTTAAAATATAGCATAGGTGAAATGTCTCAGAGGTGATCTATCTGCAAGCCATGTCTTTCCTTTCTTTACCAGAGAAAATAACAATTCCTTAAGGATCCTCGTTTCCCGGCGTGTTATGTTCGGACGTGTGGAAAATTGCATATGAGCAGAGTTCAGTTTCGGATTTTTGGGTGAAAAAGTCTTTCAACAGTACTTATCACTGCACTGTAAAATTTCTCAACTCCCTCGCAAGACCTAATTATCTCATTTTATTCCACTCTGACTTGTAGCCTTACCATGTATTTGATGTAAATTTTTTAGAAAAAAATCTATTTATTTTCGTCACCGAGTATGATAGATGTATGTAATTCGTGTGTATTAGGAGCATACATAACCTAGATCAGGATGTTGGATACAGGTAATCTACGGTCGTGACTCGCCGTTCACTCATTAGTTCAAATTATTACCGCAAGTTTCTACAGTAACAATAATGGCGACTTAAATGTGTGGCTATGAGATATAGTTAGACATTTGTTTATTTATTTTCCCACAGTGAAAACATTTATAACCTAATAATTTCCATAAATCTACATAATGGATGTGGAAGTTGCTGAAACTTCTAGTGCAGAACATCCTACTTCATCAAAAGAACAAACTGAGACAAGGTAATATTTTTCAGAACAGGAATGTGGCCATATCGTATTTCGTGTGTCAGTAATACGGAAGTTATATATGTTACTGCTTATATGGAAGGGCAGTGGATTGGGTTTGGGTACCGAGCACTCAAGCCTTTGAAACATGGCAGTCTGGTAAACTGTTTACCTATCTTACATTGGTCACTTTTAATTTGTTCAGAATGACAGCTGTATGATAACATTTGCCCCATTTATGGAATCGACACAGTTCCTTTAGACTGTGTTTGAATTATGTTCGTGTGTTATGTCTAGCGTGTAATTGTATACTTTTAGGTATCTTGAGTTCACGATATGTGCTGTTGGGTATGGGATATCAATCTTTGTTCACTTTGAAACATTTGTTCAAAATTTCTAATTCCTGTAGGATGAGTTGGAGGTTTGCCCTGTTCTTGCAGGTGAATGATGAACTGAATACCTAGTGAGAAAAAGTGCCATATTAATTTCCTTTAGCCCCCAACTGTTCAGCTATATCACATTTGTTGTTACCCAAACCTTCAGAGAAGAATTATACAATAATGCCAACTTCACATTTATGTGAATGAGGCTAAAGGTCAAGTTTTGCCAGTATAATAATTACATTGGTGTGGTGGAACTTTCACTACAAAATTCTAGTTTAAAGTAGTTCAGTAAATCACTTTTAATATCTTGGTTTTATTTATTTTGGGTGCTGATAATTGAAAACTTGTTTGCAACATTGGGCCAATTCCACAAAGCTGAAAAACCTGGAGAACTGACAAAATGTAATCTCACCATCACCATCAATGTCTTTACAAAATTCCTATCAAATGTCTGTCAAACTTCAAGTGGATATTAATTGATATATTTGAAAGAAAACTGTTTTTCAGCATTGGCTTAAATCTTAACCATTACATAGTTATCTGATACATCTGTTCCTATTATCCTGTCCTTGTGTCCCTCACCATAATTTTAGAGCTCTTGCTACACTTATCATTAAATAACATTTGTTGCTGAAGGGATAAAACACCCACTCCATCCCCAAAGACTTTCTTTTCACTTCCCTTGATCCCCAGACTTTTTTTTCTTTTATTTCATCACTGGGCTCTCCAAAGGACTCTTTCTGCAATACGTCCTCTCAGAACTTAATGGTCAATAAAATCACCTTGTCTCCTTTCCATACAGTCATTGTGAATCATTTCTTGATTGGCATAGTCACCAGAACTTCTGTTGTCACCTCCTTTTCTCACCATATGTTCTTAAAAATTTTCTGCCACCTCATTTTCTCAACAACATGCTCCAATTGGTTAGCAGCCCATTCTTCAGCTCCACCAGTCAACACCCTCAGGTCCAACTTGCCATCTACTGTTTTCACTATACATGTATGGAATACAAAACTGTGTCTCCACACACTTGCCAGCACTAAAAATGGCCCCATCTAACCCATCTCTTGAACAGGAGAATCTTAGCTGTGGCTGGAATATGTGTCTGGAGGGGATGCATTGTCAAGGCTCAAGCTACACCCAGCTCAATCTCTGTTTCATGTAACATGGTAAGATGGACCAAGCAGCAGGCTGCCACTGTAATGCTGCTTATCCTGAGGTGTCAGTAGTGGAATCCGAACCACCCTGTTCCAAGCAGATTGACCCATCTCTTTTGCTTTCACTGAGTTTGTGACCACTTGAGGGGATTGCTGATCTTCTGGAGAACCTTCCTGCCCAAACCTGCATAGAGTTGACATGTTGTCTTTTCTCCATGTCGTCCTCCCTCCCAACAGGGGAAGCTTACCACAAGCTGTCCCCAAGTCATTATTTTCATAGTCGAGTATAGCTTTGCAGCCTAGAACAAATAAGGGAAAAGCCTTATGGCTGACTCATTGAAATGCTTAATGCTTTTGTGGCAGGTACTTTAAACTGGATAATCAAGTTAGACCTGTCTGAGTGTAGGATCTCAATGTAAAGCACATGGAATAGAATTCTAGGCTGGTCACAGCCAGGGTTTCACTGCTGTGTCAGTATACCAACAGGTACTCTTGCTTAATCTATGGGCCAGATTCCCAAAACATATGACCCCTGGCATCCTTGATATAGTGGTTGTTAAGGATTTCATCACACCAGTGCATCTGACCATTTATTCTGTCTTGATTTATAACATGTCAGTCATCCTTTTAATCCATACTGGGTCACCCTGATTTCACATGAATGGACTGGGAAGCATTCTAAGCTAGAAGACAGACTCCCAGAAAATCCCACTGTAACGAGTGAGGAGGCAGTTGAGAAGTATATTGATTGCTCACCAGCACCATCTAAGAGGCCTCTGCAGTATCTGCTCGAAATGTCAACCCTGTGCTGACCTGCAGTCTTGTCTTGTCTTGTCAGGATGAAACACACTTGAAGAACTGACTGATGAGACAGTGTAAAATCGCAGGGGACCAATCACTTTCAGAAGTTCAGGATATATCAGCTGAATGAGTGGAGGAATCATAGAGCAATACACTGAACCTGTTGTTATGGAAGACTAGCTCTCTCAGACTCCAAGAAAGCAGGTGCCCTGGCCGATAGCCTTGAGGCTCATTTTTTGCCAGTGACCCAGTATTTACTGAGGTGATGCACTTGAAATGAGGTCCTACCAGCCATTGGGGGCTCAAGATTGGCAAAGGTCTGGGCCCAATCAGTATTTCAAACAGCATTCTGAAACCTTTACCAAAGCACATGCTAACATATCTCACAGAAGTGTTTAATGCTGTCCTCCATAGTCAGTACTTGCCACCAGCACAAAACGTTTGCATGGTATCCATTCTGAAGCCAGGAAAGGACCCCTTGCAGCTTTGTTTCTATAGACCCATTGTTGGCAAGGTCTTTGTGAAGAATCTACTCACTAGGATCCTTCAGGACGTAAACAACTGCAGGTTACTGTGTGGTGAGCAGTTTGGGTTTTGACCCTGACATAGCATGACACTGCAGCTGCCCACCTTGTTGAAGGAGGCAATAGAATAACTGACGAGAAGGGGCTAACTGGCATAGTTTTCTTGGATGTGGCAACAGGAGAAGCGGAAATGTTGTGCTGCAGCTCATCTGTCCTGTGATGGATTACATATATTTGATTTAGAGATCCACTGATCTTAGCCATGTCCAGAAGCTGTAAGTGTTGCAATTCAAGTGTCTTTGCGTTTTGACTAATGCACCTTGGTATGCTGGTAACATGAAAATTTGTGAGGATTTGGGGATTCCATTCATCAGTGACCACATCAAAGTACCAAGTGAGAGTTTTGACTTGAAGTTAGCTGACACGTAAATTCCTTTGTTTGATATCTTGGAAGGCACTTGAACCAACCAAGGGCTAACTCAAGTCACTCGCAGGTAACTGAGGTGGACTGATGCTTAGCAGGCCAGCTGAGGCTGTACCTAAAAAAGATGACTAAGTTGGACACAGCAAGTACTTACCATTCTGGAGATGAAAAGCTGTGGCTGGTATGCAGGGTGATGGGTGATGTCATGCTGTGTGACAGAGACATATATACATCCTGGTCAAAAATTGTATGCTACTATCCATTCTGAAAAAAATATTTACCTCACAATAATTTTGTTCCACAAGTGGTTGTGCCATTTCTGATGTGACGGTAAGATCAGAATCTAAGCCATTGTTACTATTGCTACTGTTCATTGTCGATTCACTGCTGTTGCTGTCTGTAGCCCCAAGAGAAAATAATATTGTTAATCACATCAGGTAATTGTTCATCCTTTCCTTAGTACTGTTGTTCCAGCATCTGAACATGTTTACTGTAACCTGTCCAATTTTCTTTTATTTGCCACAGACATGATTCTGCTTTTTGTAAGGTCCATAAGAGACTGTAGTGATAAGTCACCCATCACATTGTTGACTTATACCAGTTTTAATTGAAAAACTAAATTAATTGATAGCAAGAAATTTAAACAAGAAAGGGCCAATATTCAAATATTCGTGTGTAAGATATGTACAAGACATCTGGCAGTCCTTACTTACAGAAATGTCAGTAATGCTATGTTAATTAATATACTTGAGCATAAATTATATTGTGTAAAATTTTCCTGCCCCTCAGAATGTCCCATTCCAGGTCATAACTGGGGTTGATGTCCAACTGCTTGGCTATGTTGACTGAGGTTTTCAGTGTTTTTCCTCAGTTGTAAGGCACATGCCAGGGTATCATTCAAAAAGGGCATGACCTGCCTTTCCAGTTATGGAGGCCTTGAGCCAAAATGATCCCCCCCCCCCAAGTTGCAGAGGCCATCAGCCAAAGCGATCCCAACCCTTCTGGGTTTAACTCCCAAACATTCATCTAACCAAAGTTCATTTCATAAAGAACAAGTTATGTGATGGGATTATTCTCCCATCAGTAGCAATAGCCTGTTGTCTGAACATGTCAAGGCCTTCAGCCAAGACAACAGTCCTGTTAGTATCAGCATATAGCCAGTTATAGTTTATAAAGCATCATGTGCCATTTCAGCAATGCATTTTGTATGCAGAAATGGTCTGACCTGGCTAGGGATAATGTCCTGCACTTGTGATTAGGTTTTCGGTTGGTTCACAGCTGCTACACATTTACCCTGAAGATGACAGCTGCAGTGTTTGCCAAAATAATTAATTGTTTATACCTTTCTTTAAGTGATCTTCTGATTTCTGTGTCATAACCTGGTTGTCCACAAATAATAAAGTTGTTGGTGAAGCAGTATGTTATGGTAGTTATTTTTGAGGCATTTTGCCACTTTTGTGCTCTGCCATTGATAAAGAGTGTGAGTGAAAAAGGATGAAATCCTTGCCCCCATTGGCTTATTATTATTGATGTTTTGTTTTGAATTCCTGCACTTTCTGTTTGTAGTGCTGTGTCTATATATAAGCTTTGTACAGGTGCTTTATATGAGCCGGGATAGCTCAGTCAGTATAGTGACTAGCTACGGGCTGGACGACCGGGGTTCGATCCCCGACAGGGGCAGAGGATTTTTCCTCCCGCCTCTGCTCTGGGGCCCACCCAGCCTCCTCTACAGTGGGTACCGGGGTCCTTTCCCGGGGGTAAAGCCGGCCGGGGCGTGATGCTGACCCCTCACCCCTATCTAGTGCCGAGGTCAAGGAAGAGAGGAGCTATCCCTCCACTCACCCCAAGCGCCTACATGGCGTATAGTGGGACAAACTTTACTTTACAGGTGCTTTATGTTTTGTAACAGCTGCAATATCTGCATTTAAATTGTATAGTTTCTTTTCCAGTTGTGACTCTTCATGACTAAGTCCCTTAGCATTCTTTTGTTTTCTAGACATCTGAAATTTTTTATCTTCATTTTGCATGATGGTCTGATCTTGTTTGTCCAGCCAGAAATTGCCTTGGGATATGTAAAGTGAAGTAAAGTAAAGCTGACATACTACACACCATGTAGGAACTTGGAGTTAGAGAAGACATAGCTCCTACTCATTCTTAACCCTGGCACTTGATAGGGGTGAGTGGTCAGCATCACACCCTGACCGCATTATACCCCCGGAAAGCAACCCTGGTACCCATTGGACAGGGGGCTGGGTGGGTCTCAGGGTGCAGAGGCTAGAGGAAAAGTCCTCTGCCCCTGCCAGGGATCAAACCCCAGTCATCCAGACCGTAGTCAGTTACTATACATAGTGAGTTGCCCCGGCTATCTTGAGAACATTACTAGAGTAATACTGATGAGCTGTCATTGATGCACATCATTTGTGTCAACCACAGGTTGAGGCTTGCCTCTTCCACCAAAGTCTGTGTTTTCAACGTTCAGGACTTCAACCTGTAACCCCATACTCAGGCCTCCCATATTTATAGCTGCTGGAGAGAGAGTAGGAACAAGGTTCTCTGTTTCTTCATGATAAGTGCCCTAGCATCTATGCGATTCTCCATCCACCAAGTGGGGCATGTTTCAAATTGTCCAGTTTCAATTCTAAGTATAGTATAATGGTTTTACAATACTTTTTGTAATCTAGGGCTTAAATTATATTTGAATATTTCTCACTACACTTGTTCACCATGTGGTTTGCAATTCACAGTTTTATGCTAAAGAAAAGGAAATTCCCTTTTGAAGAATGACTCCTGATGAATGTTATCTGGAAGCATTATTTCAGATTTTCCTGTAGTCCTGGTGTAAGCTGTCTTATATTTATGTATTTCCAGGGAATGTGAATATTTTCACATGGTGATACGGCCTATGTTAAATGCTGGACATGAAGGAGAATTGTGTGAATGGTTGAAACAGATGGGGCTTCTGCGACGAGGACTGAAGTGCTCCAACACAAATTGCAAGGGAGGCAAAATGGAATGGAGTAAGGCCCGAGTTGTTGACAAGTACAATTGGTCCTGTTCTGCCTGCTCTAAGAAAGTTTCTATTCGTGATGGCTCATTTTTCATGCCTGTGAAGTGTGAGCTGAAAGTGGTCATTCAGGCAATATTAAGTTGGTGTGAAAGAACGCCAGTGGAAGTTGCAGCAAACAATTTGAGTGAGTATGAATTTGTGCAATATAGAAACTGCAAAGTGAGAAATACATGCAATATATTAATTAGAAACTCATAAGGAAAAAGACCATTTCAGAAATGTAAGTACAGATGATATACTATTGATCATAAATGGGTCTTAAATAAGGCATAAGGATGTGGGCTAGATTCATCTGTTGCACAAGAGGTACCAGAGTATACAGAATCGAGGTTCTTTGTGTGTTGTTTGTTAGTTATTTATAGAAGCTGCATGATAAAGTCATTAAGATAACTACCTAGCCAACTAACTTTATAGATTAGAATCTTCTTTCAGAAGCTAACAATATGCTCTGCTGTTTGTCAGTTGTTTGTGGTTTTCACCAACTGTTATTAGGGTGATCAGGGTGAGGAGTATGAGATGGGTGAGAAATGCAGTGTGCATGGGGAGATGATAAATTTATAAAATTTTGGTTGGAAATCTTGAAGAGAAAAGGCCACTCGGAAGACCTACACATAGAGGGAATAGCAGTATTAAAATTAATCTTCTGAAATACAGCTGGAGGGTGTGCATTTGATTCATCTGACTTAGTATAGGGACTAATGGTGATTTTTTCTCCAATGACTGGTGAACACAGAGTATCTGATCAGTAGTTAATCAGGTATGTCAGAATCCACACTGATAATTCACAGATTTACAATAATTTCATCTATACATAAAGTTAACCTTGGTAGAAGAGTACTTGATAAAACTGTTGTTTGCATTTCAGAAAATTCTCATGTAAGGTGAAATTGTATCAGACACGAATTTCCCATATGAAATTATGCAAATATGGGGTTTTTTCATTCCAAGTGCAAATTTGATTGACCCACTTATAAGTTTATCTTATGACTTTCAGTTAAACATGTCTTTATGTGCATGTTATGCTATGAAGTCATTTACAAAATGAGAAGCAGTGAGCAAAGTAAGAGAAAATGGTAATACTGTGGTGGAATGAAGGGCTGTGGGGATGGGGTCACTGAGGAGATAGAGGTGATGTGAAAGATTGAATTAACTCAACCTCTGGAGGGTTGTCAGCATCAGGAGACATTTCTCTTGATTCTGTTGGTCAAAGAAATAAGGCAGGAGGCTTCAGGGTTTTGCATATGATATGGGTGGGGCTGGTTCATCTGAAGTCTCAGATTAAATTTTGTCTGACTTATTTTGTGTTTATTTTTTAAGGAAGATGCCAAGATTTAATTGTTTCAATGTCTGCTTCTTTTCCTGCAATAGATAAAGTTTGAATGTGTTCATAATGGTTCTCGTACTTGAAGAATGCTCAGCGCTCAGTTTGGCAATTATGTTCCTCAAGCTTACTCAAATCTTCTTCAGTTTTATTGTACCCAGAAGTGTTTTGGTGTTCCTGAACCTCTCTTCCAGCATAATTTCTTTAATGTGGTCTTCAACAGTACAATAATCAATGGTGAAGAGGGAATCTTTACAGCAGTCCACTTTTAAAGTTGTCTTGGTATCATGATCTGCTCCTCATAACAGTTTTACAGACATTCTTTTCTTCATAGCCAGTTGTACCCCCAGTCTCATCACATGCTGCTTTGCCATGTGATATTTCAAAGAGTGCCACTTTGGCGTCTATACCAAGACCATCTGTATGATAGCAGAGGTTGGTGAAATTATTTGTGTTTTTATACTGCATGGCAAACACCATCAGAAAAGTAGTAAATCTGAGACAAAAATTTCAATTTATCAAAAAGATAGCTGCATAGTTTGTTTTGAAACAAATGTACAGCTGTAGTGTCATGTTTTAAACATTCTGATTTAACAACAAAACTTATGTTCTTTGTATTTTTTGTAGTAAAAGTAAAGTAAAGTTTGTCCCACTATGCGCCATGTAGGCGCTTGGGGTGAGTGGAGGTATAGCTCCTCTCTTCCTTGACCTCGGCACTAGATGGGGGGGAGTGGTCAGCATCACGCCCCAGCCGGCTTTACCCCCGGGAAAGGACCCCGGTACCCATTGTAGAGGAGGCTGGGTTGGCCCCAGAGCCGGGCTGGACGCAGAGGCTAGAGGAAAAATCCTCTAGTAAGACTTAAAAATTATCGAAGAAGTGTGTGATCATTGTTCCAATGAAAACTTGTACTTCATTTTGTATGATGGAGTAGTTTTCAGAAAAATCACAAATAAATGGAATTCCTCCAGTTTCAACTTCATTTCTTTGTAGGAACATGGTCAATGTAATGCTGTGAAAGACTGACGGTGCAAAAAGCTTAACTGTGCAGCAAAGACCGGCAAAAACCACTGCAAGGTCACACAATTGTTTCCAGAGTTTATTTCTCAGTGGGCATCCACTTTCTGTAGGGTACGTTGTTTTTGTTGTCGTCATTTTCAAATCTGTATTTAGTTTCTTTGATTAGGTTTTCAGTCCCTGGACTCATCTCAGTTTCCCTGGTAGCAACTTACATGTGACACATTACAAATAATTTGGGCAGTTTTAAGTTTTTGCTTGCGTTTCAGTCAAATCATACAATTTTGTATTTGAAATTGCACAAATACAAACTACATGCATACAACTTGCTCCAGCCAACACACAATCTCTTAGCTGTAACTCTGCAGATTTTGAAAAGACTAGAAAAATTTCAGGATTCTCTTTTTTAAAACTTAAGGAGGCATCTTCAAGGTTGCATAATATGGGTCATTTCTGAAGATGAATGTTCTTACCTTCTGAGTTAACAGAAGCATATTTGTCCCAGGCATGGTCCTGCCGTCTTCATCAGACACTTGAAATTGTTTTACCATTTCAATTCTTGCAGGAGGCAGCACTTTGCCTGTTTTTGGGGTTGACATAATTACTTTCTTAGCCTCATTTCTTGGAATTCTGAACCATGGAATATGGGGTTTTGAACTCTTGTTGGATTTTCCTAATTGATCAGCCCTTTGCATGATCCACAACTTGAATCTTTTAATTCTTTATTATGGCAATAAATAATTGTTACATCCTCCTACTAAACTTTTATTTTGTTTCTTTATGGTTTACAAAAGACATACTACACAGTGTTAGTAGCTATCAGCTATACAAATTTTTTGCAGTGGACCACAATATATTTTGCTTGTAATGTCATAATTAATTACATTAAATTACTGTTCCATGTCTCATAGTTTTGTAACTGCTGTAGCTGCAGCTCCTGGAATTTTGAAGGAACTTCTTATATCTCAGGATAATTTTTTCATTTCTGCAGAAATGTAAAAGAGCCTTACAGCATCATTTGATGGAAGGCTTCAATTAACGATAACAGGGAGGTACTATTTCATATTATTTCACTTTCTAAGGAGACCCAACAACCTTGCAAAATTTTATTAGCATCAGAGAATGTCATGAAAATCTTGCATTTCAAGTATGTTGACTTGATATGGAATGACCAATTGGGTGAAGAAATTGTGTAGTGTTAGGGGCCAAAAAGATGAAAGATGTATTTTATGTTTCAGTAGTGTCTGAGTCACAGGAGTATGTCCAGGAGCGTTATCCAATACAAGAACACACTTGAAGCTCGTATTTATGTCTTGTGGCATGCTTTTAATTCACAGTGCAGTTGATCATTGAACCATACATGAATGTCAGACCTGACATCCAACCCATCTCTGTAGTCTGAGGATCTGAGAAATCCCCTCAGTGCTGTAAGATTCTTAGCATAACAGATAATGTCAGACTTCAGCTAGTAATCTCTGTTAGTGTTGCCACCCAACAGTACTATCACATTTGCCACTGTGACACCTGGAGCTGTGTGCTCCTCCATGGAGATGTATGTTCTCATAGGCATCCTCTTCTAAAACAAGCCATTCTCGTCTGTATTGAAGACGTGTAACCACCTTTAACATTTGTTTCTAATATTCCAGGAAACTGTTCTGTGGCCAAAGCATCTGAATTAGCCAATTCTCCAGTGATGAAGTTGCTGCTGATTTCTAAACTTGTTGGGCCAGGCAGTAATTGGCATGAATTCTAGTTTGGCTTCATGAGGAGGTCTTTCTTTAATTCATGAAAAATACTTAAAACTTCTGCCTGTATGTCCATTTTGTTTTCACATTAATTTCTTTTTATGTGGTTTTAAGACTAAGTCACTCACAAGCAAGCTTTCCATCCTCTGTATGATTGGAGGTTTGCCTGTGATCACCACCTCACTGCTAAAGGAGTAGCATGAGCATAATATGTTCTAATTTTGTCAGCATTTGCGTGGATGGTGTGAAGAATTCCTTCATTTAAGCTGATAACACAGACGATATCATGTTTGTCATTGTTCTGATACCACTTAAGCATATTAAGTCTCTGCTTTAATGTTATAACTTTTCTACATTTCATACTTTGGCGACAAATAAATCATAGCAGCATACTTCTGACTCTTACCACTCATTATTATTTTACATATAAGGTGAATAGAACTCAGTCAACCAGATGACAGACTGTGAGATTGCAAACATGCACGTGCCGTGGTACAGTCATCCCATCCTTTCAGAACTTAAAGTAGAATGCACTGCCATTGTGCAGAAATTGTGTTCAACTTAGTATGTTCATCAGGAATGAACCCCAGTTTTAAAAGCATGTTAAAATGAAATTGTGTTAGTCAAAACTGTTTTAGTTGGAAATGACCTGTTCTTAATTGTCTATCATGGTGAGATCAATCTGATTGCCCTTCCATCAGGAAAAATCCAAGTATGTTTATGAATTTTGTGATGTGGGAACATCTTGAGAATCATATTTTTTGTTTAAGAAAGTATACTACTCAAACCCATTAACACTCATCATACTTTCCCATACATCATGTTAGGAAGTAGATGCGTGTCAAGTTCCCCTCAAGTCACTGGTTTAAAACGCAGTATTGTTGCAGGCCTGAAGACGCACATAGTGAAGAAAGTGTATGAGCAGTGTGGGGACGTAGCAAGCAGATACGTGTTGGATCACTACCACGACTGGCTGCTGGGAGGAGATGGGGCTGTGGTTGTTATTGATGTGTACCCGGATGGGTACATGACCTCTACGCCTCCTGATAAAGATGGAGTCAAGAAGAAAACACAGAAAAAGATATTATGTATTGCTGACACTAGTTGCATGCCAGCACGTATCTGGGCGAGAATCATCCAGGTTTTGTGTCTCTTTCTCTTCCATGTTGTTCGTATTAACATAGAATTATCTTATCCATACCATATTTTCCAGTTTTGTTTACTTTTGTAATAACATGAAGTCCTTAAATTAATACATTGTTTTGTAACTAGGAGTATTTTTGTGGTATAACATTTCTTGAACATACTTGTTTTAATTTATTCTGCCCATTGCCTCTATCACTTTTTTCATTTTGTTGTAAGTCTACATTAATCCTCCACATGGGCTGTTCATTACCTTTGTGGTCTTTATAGGAGCGAGGTGTAAGTAGAAATAAACTATGGCATGAAGTTGCAAGGGCAGCTCATGCTGGTGGAGACATTTTCTAGTGTGTGTAACACTTTTCCATTTTGCACAAGCATGTGATATCATATGTTAGCTATTGCTGCGTAATGAACAATAATAGATCAGAAATGGTTATAATATGACAAGGAAGACTTCCATACACTTGTTGTTCACAGTATATTTATCCAAATACCATGTGCCCCCCAAGTAAGGCATATCCCTGTTTTCATAGCATTTCCAAGAAAAACTAATTATTTTGTTGCAATTGGCAGATACTAAAGACCAAATAAGTTAGGAAACCTATACCTTGAGACTGCATTCTCTGATTTTTGAAGTTCAAATAAAGCACTGCCAATTTCTTCTGTCTAACTTGGGGCTTGTTAGGTCTCACACAGATGGGGCCAGATATCTTTAAATTACAGTACTCCTGCAGTGCTTTCAATTGGCACGTTTCATTTCACTCTGTATAACCAAACAGCTGCCTCTCATTTAAACATGAAAAATGATTTTATTGTACCTCTGAAAAGACTATTTTCTGTTTATGAGGTAGACAGGGAGAGATTTAGTATGACACATTGTGCATCCTCTGTTCAGGATCTGTATGAGCAGTGTCCAGCAACATGTAACAGTGGAGCGCCATTGCATGGCAAACTTTTCAGACTAATGGATAACTGTCTGTGCGTCCTGTTGCATAAACAGAGCCATAACAAGTCGGTTCAAAATCATTTCTTGTGGTGTGTAGGTGTAACGTAGACTGATATGAATAATTACTGTTGACCCTAACAGCAATGAAAACCAGTTGCAAATGAGGAAATAGTACAGTGCATGCTATATATATAGCAAGGACTGAGTGGGAATGATTCACAGCAGTTTACAGTACCTACTGCTTCCACCTGCAATAAAGGGGAAAGTTTTGAAGGTAAAGCTTCTTGGTTCACCTGACAGCTGATACAGCTTATACATACAATGTTATCATGTTTACAGGTCTTGTATATTTCCATTTGAAACACTTTGTATTACCGGAATCAAACAATCAGATATGACGTGCTTCCAGTTTTTTGTGTAAAATACAAAAACTTGCATATGGTATGTGGATAAATATGGTATTTTTACAAGTTTATGGATGGTTGATTAATAGAGTATTTAATGATAGTGTATTTCTTATGCAAAGCTAACTACTTGAAGGCATGTTGCCCTTAAAAACAGAGAGTTGGGTGATTTATAATTAAATTACATTTAAATTTACTGTAGGCTGATGCTGTCAACACTTATATTGTATGAGCTGGTTTTGCTGGTTTATGAAAGTAGAAAACATGAAATATCAATGAAATTAATCTGGAATGGAATATAATAATTTAATTTTGAGGTATATGTAAACATTTGGACAGGTTATGTTGCGTGTTGTGTTCTTCTGCCACTTGTTTTCTAACAAGAACATCTGTCATTGAAGGACCAGTCTGGCAGTCCTAAACCTGGTGTAGTGGAGGAAGCACTGAAGTATGTACAGCGACAAGTACGTCCAGGTTCAACGTTGGTTGCCAATGACAGGGCTATATGTTGCTCTTTTGATGTGGTGAAGGAACTACCTGGTTACCCAAGTGTGATCAGTGTAGAAACACTTATGGAACTAGATCTTCCAGGCACTAGACGCATACAGGAGAACCTAGGTGAGTGCTGGGTGATCTGAATTTACGTTGTGGCTGGAAAGAGGGTGGAGCATGACATTACTTAATCTTTTGTAGGTAAGAAAGTATTGAGATGATATTGTTGCGTCATATTGACGACATGTTTCGGTTTTCAATGAACCATCTTCAGGTGTATAATCGATATAAATTTAAATGTAATATTCTAAATGCAATCCTTCGTCAGATGTCCATTA
The DNA here is from genome assembly GCF_000696155.1 of Zootermopsis nevadensis. The sequence goes on along the minus strand of NW_019060386.1, from coordinate 16,735 downwards.
AATATCGGAAAGTTATCCTCTTCTAGATCAATTGTACTTTGTTATCACATTCAATGTTGTTTCGTAAATGTATGTCGCGTATAGCGTGATCTTGCATGGGTGAAATACTTGTAGTGGTTTTTTATAATCGGTCTGTAAATTAAATATTAATTGTTATAAAGACTAAATGAATATTAGAGATAGAAAACAAAATAATATATTGAGGAATTTTAATTTTAAAAACATACCAGATATGAAGATTGGAGGAGGTCCGTCTAGAAGTAATGTTGTGTTGGAACTGAATAGGTTCGTTATTGATTGTGGTTGTTTGTAGGTGGGGTAAGTGAAAGTAGGTTGTTGGGGGTGGGGTTAAGTGTTTGAAGGGAATTAAAGATCGAGTTATTAAGATAAATATTATTGTCGTTTAAGCAGATGTTTTGTTTGAATGTTTGTTGTATATGGTATTTTTCAATAGTGTCTCTGTGTCTCTTGTTGTGAACTATTTTTAATATGTCCATTGTGTCTGTGATCGTACTATATGCATGTATTGTTTACCTAATAAGTGTTCAGTAATATAATCCACATGCCGTCAGTTTTCATTGTGAAATTACAGTACAACATATTTTTACATTAGTTTGCATGCCATTGTAATATGTATTATTCAAATAAGGTTATTAATTTAGTATTTCATTTGTTAAAAAATTGTTGCAAGAAGTCAGTAGTATTCATTTTGCATATTAAAAGTATTATAAAGCTGTGTCTAGTACAATGCTGTTATAAAAGTCACATTACAATCATATCGTGTATGGTACATATTAATTAACTTGAAAACCTTTATTTTATTTTTAAGATTGTTTATATCCTGTAAAGTGAAAGTCATTCTAAGACTGAATTGAAATAAAGTTCTTGTATTTAAAATCTACATTGTTAAGGGTGCAGTGAGTTGTCAGTGTAATGGTCTGGTTATCTCATGTTGATTCATGTTTACTCAAGAAAAACATATCCATGTTGGAAGTGGATATGCAGTTAAAAATCAGTGTATTTCTTTAAAAATTACAATGTGAATGAGAAACCTCCATTAAAGTTGAATCTTAGAATGAAAGTATGATATAATTACCTGTGTAATATTCTGATGTACCATACCTGAAACTGGTCATGTTGCTGTCTAAGCACGAACTGATGTGAGAGAAATATATAGTGGTATGCGGTACCCTTATTCCATAATGTGCATGACTATGTTCTTTATCTACATCCACTAAATTGCTGTATCTGAAAAAAAACTATTTACATTTCTGTTCATCTGTGAGTTACTCTAATTTATTATTTATGCACATTTCCTGTATATTTATTTCTCATCCTTGAGTAGTGAACTTGGTCTTTTTCATCATTTTATCTGTACTACCATAACTGTGCAGGAGCTGGGTAGCTCAGTCATTATAGTGACTGGCTACAGGCTGAATGATCAGGGTTCAATCCGCAACACGGGTAGAGGACTTTCTTCTAGCCTCTTGTGTCCAGACTGGCTCTGGGGCCCACCCAGCCTCCTGTCCATGGGTACTGGAGTCCATCCCCACAGCAAAGCACAGCCAGGGTGTGCTACTAACCACTCACCCCCATCTAGTGTCGAGGTTGAGAATGAGTAGGAGCTGTACCTCCTCTCCCCTAAGTGCCAACATTGGCATGCATTGGGATAGCTTTTTACCTTAACTGTGCATATAATCGCAGTGCTTAACAGTGTGCTACAGTGACTGTCTTCAATGTGATACTGAATACAAGCAGTGTTTTTGTATCAGATGGGGTTGGAGGTGATCAGTCTGTGATTCTAGATCTTTTCATGGGGGGCACATTCTGCATTTTCTTTTTGTTACCAGAATTACTGTGCTTGGTCCAGGGTCTGAATCAGTAACCCGAAGCCACTCACTTACTCATGTTACCCTGTTACACTGCCATTGTCACATGAACCACTTTCACTGTCACTGGCACCAGCATTGCTTATTTCACTATTACTATCACTATTGCTAATAATGCCTGATATTATTCCATTTCTCATGTCTAGGATAGACACTATTTCATCATCATCACACACTTTCCTTCTTGCCATCTTTCATAAATACAAGAAGCAAAGAGCAGCCATGTGTTGCATAACCTTAATACACACACACAGAGTGAACAAGAGCTCTCCACAATCTTGTAACACTAAAATTCTGCCATCTGTTTCACTCTGTGGTTCTACAAATACTCCTCTGAACATTAGCACCATCTGCTGTGGCTTTCAAGAACTTATTATGGCAGAGGTCATTTTATTAAAATCTGTTATGTGCCATGGAAAAAACTGTATAATCATAAATTCACACAAACAGGAGTAGAACGTTGGAGAAGTTTGTGTGAACAAGGGGACAGAATTGAATGAATGATCAAGATAATGTCACTGACAGCAATGACAGTAGCAGTGACATCATGGCAATAGTGAAAATGGAGGTTCATTAAGTGTAAACATATTATTGGAAGATGCATAATTAAAGTGGCATGACCAATCTTCAAGTTGAAATTCTATTCACTATGTAGATATAGAAACTGTGGTTTTTCCTTGAAATGATTTTCTCCATGCAGCATAGCTACTGCCATGTCTGTGCTGTGGCTAATCTTTGTTTGAAGTGACTGTACATGGATCATTGCTACCCTTACTGGTAACTTGCTCTTAGTTCTGCATTCGCTGAGTTTAATGGCCAAAATTAGCCATGCATGCAATAATGGAGTGCAGTAGTCTGCCATGTTTTTATTTGGGTTTATGTCCAAGTCTTTTGTCATGACAATGTATGAGTTGAAATGGAATTTAAAGCAACATGCAGCCACATCCTGCCCTACTTACTGTGGTGTGCTCAGCCTCTCTGTCGTCCCCTCTCCCATGTCATTCTGAATGAACTTTTCAAGGCAGACTCAGCTGAGTTATTGCATCTGTTTGTGTCATTGAGCCATCTTGTTTTCTGGTGCGCAGATACTATCTGGCAGTCAGCGGTGGAGGTGTGTGAGGAAGTTCAAGAATTACAGAAGCCCAAGGGCAATATCCTTCTGCACGAGTACATGTGGCGCCAGCTGTTTGCCGCTACCACCTCCTCGGCACTGGAGTACATGCTACACCACATTGCTGATAGGTACCAGACCAAAGAAGACTGAAACACGAACAACTATTTGGGTTCCTTTTTTATATTTATATTTTTAGATACAGTATTGATTCTTTAAGCAATAACTTGGTCTAACATATTGTTACTACCTGTCCATGTGTCTTCCATAGTGTGTCCTGTCTTTGGCCGAAGGTCATTGTAATGTATAAAGAATTTTAGAAAGATGTGAGAGGGCCATGAATGAAGTGACAGGATTTTGGCATCTTCTGTCTTCACCACCATGTCTGAATCTCTTGGTAGGAAACAGACCACCTAATGCTGAAGCTGAGATTGTATTCTCCTGCAGTGTGTACTTTATTTACCTGACTATAAGACAAAGTGTTATTTTCTCTTTATTCTTATTCTTGAGTGTCCAAATGAAGAAACATGCTCAAAAAAAATATTTGACTAAACAGTTTTTGATAAAACTGGCAACTGTGCCATACCTAAAAACATGCCTATAACTATAGTATCAATTTGAAAATATTCTGAAGGCAGTATTCATTGGCTTTTCATTACCATTTCTGTTATGCCCACATTTAGTCTATTTTCATAGATATCACATTATAGCTAGTAGCTCAATATGTCCAGTATCTTTGCTTCAGCTTAACTGAAGGGAGAGCAGAACATCAGCTTTGGAAATATTCAGTCATGTAGATACATGAGTTTCAAGCTACATCGCAGTCACCAGACACTGGGCTACCCTCCGTAGAGACTATTCAGATATGTACAGGGTATTAATGCTGATATTGAATATTCATACTTGTTCACGTTATTTGTATTAAGATTTGCGGTTTTATGAAAGTGTTTGTGATGATTGTGCCTCTGTTTAATACATCATACAAGAGGGACACGTGCTCTCATCCTCATAAAATGCGATGGGAATTTGGAATTAATGGTTATCACATAAATTGAAGAGATTAATAATTCATGCAACATTGAGAATAAATGGTACTTCTGAGGCCTGTGTGCAGCGATGCATGTTTCGCCAAGAAAACATTCTCTTGACCAAAAATTGACCAGTATAAACTGATGGAAAATAAACATCACTAAGTTCTGTAGGAGAATTTCAACTAAGAATTAAGTTTGAAGAAGTAATAAAATTGTTTCCTTAAAATTTTTCTAGTAGGAAGGAGGGTTGCCTTGTAGTCTGGTAAATACTGTACCGTTCACATTTTGTGATATACACAGGAATAACTCCTTTTTGCTAATCACAGGCCAGTGATGGTCAGTCTTTTATATCTTTTAAATTATAAAATTAAGAACTTCTTTGAAATTTTCTCTACCTGATTTTTCATCCATTTTTAGTCAGTACAAATAATCCTCCTCATTTACATGTTTAATTCTTGCATCTTTGTTGGTGCATACTGCAGCATGTTTTTTCTTTCAGTGTCCATTTGACCAAGTTTATCTGTAACTAAGATTTGCATGGAACAAAAGGATACATATTGAGAGTTACAAATTAAAGTATTACGTCCGCATGACCGAAACATACCATGGCCACATATTACATATTTTGTTTGTGGTGAAGAAACATTGAGAAAATATCAGCTGTACAAGAAGCACTGAAGTGGAATGGATACTACTAACCAGCAGTAGGTTGTTTGTCTCTGTCTGTCAGTGTGAAAAACTTTTCTCAGAATCAAAACCATTGAACTGGAGAACGTATTGTTCCTTTCCAGTCTCTCTTGTGGTTTCTGAACACAATTTATCTGCTGTAGTTACTAACTTTAATAATGACCATGTGCCTTGCCTTAACTTATTTTTTAAAACTGGAGGTTGTATTGTGTGTATTTAAAAGATTGCAGCAGGTTATGGCAGAGTTGGAAGAGATATATTTGTACAAATATAAGCCACACCAGAATTCTAAGATTTAAGTACATAAAAACTGACACAAATTGTCTGCTGGGCTCTCAAAAATGCAGTATCAGGTGACATTAAAATAAGGGAGACCGAAGGAAAGGCAAAAGCATGTATTTATGGGTTCATATGACTACTGATCGCGTTTGTTAGGTTTAGTAAAATGTTTTTGAAATTGCGATCTTTACATCCCTCTCACCCACCCAAGCAGTGAAATAGTTTACCTACCATTGCAAGTTTCATGTTCCTACTACAGCTGTTCTACATAGCTGTCGCAGTAATAAGTCAAGTGTGCTTTTGTTGAGTATCCTATTCTTTTATTGCAAATTGTGAACAAAATTTTATATGATCCTAATATCTGGACTCTCAGTTGTAATTAATGGAGTTGGCATGTTCATTATTTCTGAAGGTTTCCCTTTTCATTAACGGTGTTGTCTAGGTTTAGGTCACATAATGTTCACACATCCAGTGCCAAATCCTGATTACTGGTTGAATGGATTCATGAAACGTGTGTTGGTGACAACTGTTAAAATGAGAAAGACAGAGAGTATGTTTCAGTTTCTGCTGTTACTCGTCAGTATAGTACTGGTTCATGCAACAAATCACCAGAGTCTTGCTCCTGTTTGTTAGGCCGAAGATTTTCAGACCTTCAGAGTATGATGATCTTACATCCCCACCTCACTCAAGTGATGACATGGTTCACCCACACAGATTTCATGTATTGCAGTAACTGGCTACTACTAAAAGCAAGTTTTTGTGTAAAAATTTTAATCCCTGCACCACCTTTGCCAGCTGTTGTTAGGAGACGCAACTTGATCCACTGTCAAAGCTTCGACTGTAATGTGATCTTTAACACAGACATTTTACCCCTCTTTATTTCAAGCAGTTTCATTCATCCACTCTTCTGTGAAACCATTGTGTATATTTACTATAAATTAAATATTTGCAGTGATTCTCTTTCAAAAACCATAATTAGCATTTTGTAATCAGCCTTGATGTAGACTGATTGTCTCACCACAAAAAGTATTCCGATTGTAAGTTGCACCCTACTTCTAGGAGTACAGATTTAGAAAAAATGTGTGGCTTATATTCGTATCAATAAAATATGTTGGAGGTATGTGCACATTTGACTTTTTTATTTACGCTGATACGAAGTTATTATTTTGCCAATTTTTTAAATTTCATCTTATATATAAGACAATAAGTGCCTTTGTTAAAACTTTGAGGTGTTGGTTGAAATTGTTGATGTTTATCTCTTGTGAGGTTATCTTCTTCAAAACTGGGGAGGTGTAGTTTTTTCAACTTTATATTGTACATTTTCTGTAGTAGAGATTTATACTGTTCGCCCTATGGCGCAGGAATTCTTTGAAAAGCTGATTATACTTCCGTAGTGTAATTTCATTGTTATGTATAAATTTTAATGGATAAGTATTGGCATGTTTAAAGCTACTAGTAGTAGAAATTCACATGTAACTGGACCTTATCTAGCAGAAAAGAACATGGATGTCCAGAAAATTAGCGCATGATCAGTGTTGAATATGTGAGCCTATTTTTCATTTCATAAAACTGTGTGTAGAATTTTTCAGAATTCTGGTTGCAGCACAATGTATTTGTTTTCCAGTTAACAGTTGTGTTTTTATGTGTACTGCCTTGGGTTCATCTGCCTACATAAGGGAACTTCAGGCCAGTTGACTTGCTGGTCCTTCTCAGTTTCACAATGATGAAAGTTTAATTTTTGTCTAGATTGTTAAAGTGGTCTATTACTTTACCTTTTACACGTAAACTGTCTCACTATGTATGAGACTGAAAAATGTTCAAACACAGGTTGTATTATTTTGTATTGTGTACTTGTTTTATACTGGGTACCTTTCAGGTTACTTAATAAGAAACAAGCTGAATGTGGGCAGTCTATTGCATTTGAAGATTTTAATGTGAAAAATGCTTGTAGTGTACACAGAAACCATTTAAACCTTGGCCATGCCATTTGTGACTCTGTCCATTTTGAGAAACTTTGCTGTTGGAATTGCAGCTTCTCTGATTCTTTATTTTCTTGTTCCTCTGAGCACAGCATTTATCAAAAGTGAATCATCCATGGCTTCAGTATAAGGTGACCCAACTCCCTTCAGTGCTTCTCCAATATCTCCGTCCTCTGTTTTGCATATGTTCTTTCATTTGATGTCTGTGGTGGTCATTTATTGACTGTCTTTATTTTTCATGCTCTTGAAGACAACTTATTGCCATCCACACAAAAAACATATCTATACCGCTGTACAAGTATCCTTAATTTTATCAGTTTTCTGTTTATTTAGACCATAACATTATCTTCCTGTGTTAAAGGATATTTTAAATTGAAGTGGATATGCACAGTAATTTTTGAGGTCTGGTTCTAATGTATGTGTTTCCTTTTCATAAATGAACACGCGTCTTTAAGCTGTGAATTGTCGCCTGACCCTTGTAGCTTCATGCTGCACTGAATGATTTTGCAGTTAGAAATCTACGTTCAGATAAGTTCAATAGTGCACTTAAATTCTGCTTTATCACATTATTTTTAAGCGAATGAAAATATTTTGAAGTTGATTTTGTTGCTTGTTTTCCAGACATAGTTTAGTTTTAGGAAATTGCAACATGATTACTGTTGACACTTCTTGAATTACTGTATTTTTAAGTGTTGCATATTTCTGTCTTCTTAAGACTTTTCACTATGATTTCATGCAGCAGGCAGCTCCTACACATCAGCTGTTACTTGGTACATCTTTGAGGTTATCACAGTATGTTGCCAAGGGCCGCGGTAATACTTTGTAAGTTACCGACACTTGCCATGTAACATAGTCTTGCCATTATGATAGGAATATTTGGAAGTTCTGTGCTTTTTTCTTTGACCACACAGCCTTATTTTGGTAACTTAATTGTTGCAGTGCCAAACATTTGTAAGCACAATTACAGAAAATGAAGTCATATGATTATTTTAAGAATATACACACCAACAATCTTCAGGAATAACATGCATGTTTGTTTTCATTCTGTTCAAGTGTCTCATTTTCATTACCCATTGAAGTGATGGCTGTACTTCTTACACATTGTGTTCAAATTATTCTTACCGTATCAGTCTGTAAAAAACTGCATAGCGCATACTGGATAGTGTATGTGTGTTTTCTAAAACATTTTTATCATTAACTTGAGTGTGTTTTTTACTTAAGAATTTCGTCAGTCACGAAAGTATCGCTGTCTTCTTGTGTACGTGACACTGGGTATGCTGTGTTCTCATACCAATACGTAGTGTGCCATGCCGTGCTCCACCTGCATAGTCACTTTGGACTTTGTACCTACTGCTGTCTCAAAGTTTAGTAACATTTGTAAGTGATGTTACTTTATGGTGTAAAATATGTGTGGATTTGGTTTTCATTTCATTGCAAAAATGAGGCTGTATGAATCAAGTGGTGAACTATGTTATGTGCTTGAAACTTGTCACAGCCTGTGACATTTTTATATAAAAATAATGAGATTCCTTATCACATACATAATCTTTTTTCTGAAATCTGTGTTCTTCCTATTTTCACTTACAGTACACGTGTTTCTATTTTGTTTTCGGGGCACAGTATATTGAACTGAATGTAAGCATGAAACTTTCCTTAAACACTATTTCAGTGGACTAAGAAAATTAAATTACTTAGAACCTGCAGTTACTGTTACATCTCAAGGAATTTCTTCTTGTTATTTGTACGTTCTTGTTGAACACTGAAGCTTCAGAAGACACTAATTCACAATCAGGTTACTGGATTCATTTCTGTTGAATAGTGTGCATATGTGCACCAGTGCATTCATGTTAATTGTAAATGTTGTTAAAATGGGACTAAAATCTATTGGAAAGCTAAACAGTTAGTTGTTAATTAATTCATAGTGCTAAAACAGAGATGTATTTTTTGGGCTCATAAAATTTGTTGACATGTGTCTGCATGCAGTATGAAGTGGACTGCACTTACGTGTTCTTCCAGAAGGTTGTTGGTGCATATGACCTTTAACATTTTGAAGTAATTTAACTACAGTATTACACTGTGGTAAGGAAGTAGTGTAATTTATTGTTCTTTGAAACACATGATTAGGATTTATTATATTAGTGTTTTGAAATCACAGACATTTGTGACTAAAAATTCAAATTTTAATGTGTTTGTTATACCATGTATGGTATTAATATATATTATTATTATTATTAAATATTACTGTGTGTATATCCAGTGGTGTTTGTACAGAGGTTGACTATCAAAGCAACAGACTTCAACAAGTTCTTCTACAGAACTTAAAAATGCTCAGTTCACATGTATCATAATATCGAAGTTGAAATATGTAAAGAAGCATTTTTAAAACAACGGTGCTGATTCACTTTGATATTTTGTTTAATAGGATGTTTCACCTGTTTCTATATTTTATTCATGGCATTTAATTTTGACCTTCAGCAGATCATGAGCTGAAGACCTTCGTAAAGTGACTCACAGGGCAAGGATATCCTGTGTGCAGATACGTCCAGCCTCCCCCTGTCTGTGTTAACTGTGTGGAGCTAAATAGCATGGAACAAAGTTAACTTTACATTTATTGGACTATCACTTTGACCTAAGAAACATGTTTGATTTTTAATCATAGCAGCCAGTCATAACTGAAAGAGAAAATCAGTTGTTTCAAGACTTCATTCATTGTTCACATAATTGAAAAATATTTCACAAAATTTTGTAACACTCATTGTGATCAGATTGCTGTGCACTTTTCATTTATATGAACAATTTTTGAGATAAAATTCAAAGACTTTTGTTATTTCATTCATATTGTGTGAATTGTTATTTTAGTGGAATTGCGCTTTCTAAGGGCAGGGTATTAAAATGAGTGAAAAGTTCAAAGTTTTAATCGATGCCAATATCTCGGTCTGTTCAAGATGCACAGGTTGAAAAAGTTTTTTTTGTGTATTTCTCTGCATCATCTGTTGTTTTGCTTATAATCGATAGAGCGGCTTGGGGATCTGGATATCAGATATTCTTTTGAAATGTTTGTTTATTTGTATGTTGATATTTGTTCATGTTCTGTAAGCCCTTTGCATTCATGATTGTCATTTGTATTCTACTGTCTGTCTGAGGAAACATATTCCTGACCTGTTCATTTCTCTCTCTCTAAAAATTCAGAACTGGGTAAGAGCAGTGGTAGACACAGGTATGTTTTGTCATTCGCTTATAAATGTGTATGTTACAACTCCGCAGAACTGGTAAAGTCTGTTTAGTTTTCTACTTGCATCCACATTTAAGACAAAATATGTGTTCATGTTACAAAAGATGTTGATGTTTACAAATTTCTACAACGTCAACACAGAGGGAGGGAAAGCCTATGAGTGAATCATTACGTTTTGGTAATATAGAATGTTGTTATGTGGGAACACTGACTTTAGCTGTAATCTCTCTCAATAGAAATGTGAATGTTGGAAACTTAACAGAGACTGAGCAAACAAAGGCATTATTTTTTCTGGATGATTGATTCATTACAGTTGTAGGAGGTTTATTTTGATCTATTCCTTTTCATGTATAGGGTTAACAAGCTTATGAATTTTATGGTAAAAAAAGTCCATACTTGAATATCCTACAATGGAATCCCTTTGAAGGGAATCATGTATACCAGATTTGCAAGCTTGGAGACATGCTGTGATTTGTTTTAGGATTATTTGTTTGTTATCCTGTTCATAATGTGCAATACTAAGCCATATAAATTTAAAATGGTACTGGATAAAATGTTGACCTTCAAATTTAGTCACATATTGGAACAAAGGTTATGTTAAAATGGTACAGTAGTTCAGTTTGATAGTGTATGTTATACAGTACAGTTGTCATCACTGACTCAAATTTTGTTTTTGCTGTTTACTCTATGTTCATTGTGGAGTAAACAGGTACATTAATGCGAATACATCATAGATGCATAAAACTGATAATTCTTTAATAGGACAAAATTTATGGACAAATGCATAGTGATTTTCATTGTGGTGTATGTTTTATGAAAAGAATACTGACTGATTTAACCACAAAGGTTACACAATGTAGTATCTGCATACGTGGCAGTGTGTGTGACGGAAAAAGACGACGTAACTACATAGTTAAGAAATTCACTTGACAGTTGTGTACTTAGTGTTGAAATGTGTAGTGCACAGTAATGAAGTCACATTTGACAGCTGTGTAGTATTACAGTGGAACCTCTGTGTAAGGTTCAGTTTCAGTGGTCCTTAATGTAAAATTTCCTCAGTCTCATGTTCAAATCCATTGTACCCCTAGAGAAACTTCAGATGGCCGTTCCAGTACATACATTATTCAAAACACCACCATGTGATTGCAATCATAATTTAAACTATCTTTTGAAGTCGTAATACAGGGTCTCTAGTTTATCGTGAGTCCAGGCCTCGTAAAGTGTGACGACAAGCTTTCCACATAGCAGAGCTGCAGAAGCCGATTGTGTTGTCCGTATTCCCCCTACAGTATGACTTACCTTAGGTCATAGTAGATTCTTGAAGTGCTGACCCTCTGCTTCTGTGCAGGCCTCACATCTTAAAAAAATGTTTTTACACATGCAGCAAAGTTGTCGTGGAATAATGGAGATTTCCTGCCGACTATTCTCTTTCACTTCTTGTAGTGAGTTAACAGTTATTCACATAAATTTGATTTTTTTGTGTACCCCATAAATAAGTCACAGGAATTGAAGTCAGGTGATTGGGTAGGCCACAATCCTTGACTTATTCCTCATTCGCCAGAAACTTTATCTAACACATTTGTATAATTATTAAATGTGCGGTCCATAGCATTATTGTGCATGAAATTCCCATTATTTTTTTCATCTTCGCTCAGCTAATCAGAATAGGGCTTCAAAATTTATCTTCTGTAAAATTTGGAATTTATTGTTTTGTCATAAAGAGGTAGTTGTGTTCAAGATGGCCACTGAACACAGATTCCTGAAATCACCTACAGTATTGAATTCTGGAGGCAGAAGACTGTATACAGCTGTCATTTTCCTGAAATCACCTACAGTATTGAATTCTTGCTTCATGGTCTGGAGGCAGAAGACTATACAGCTGTCATTTCTAGGGCCATAACTTTTAACAATTTTGTTGCAATATCGAGTATACTTCTTGACATTCTACATTGAAAAGCAAAGAGATGTATCATTATTTTGGGCTTGGTGCTAATTGACTATCAATTTTATAATTGTTTCTTTGTTTAGTACATATATTTTTGGGGGTTTTCTTTTGTTTAAGAGTAATCTTGCTGCATGAATGTTCATTGCTAGGCCTATTCTGTAATTTGTTGCGTTGGAAGATGCTACACTTTAAGGACATTTTCTTTTACATTTCCTTCTAGACTCATGCTTTTAAAAGTATTGTATAAAAATTCTCTTTGTTCATCATTTTATTTCATGTAATTTTATAACTACAATCTTGTCAACAACTGAATTAATCTGAGCCATCTAGTGATTAATTGTTGGGTTCCCAGAAAGAAGCAGATAAGCTGCCAACTTCATATTTTACAGCCTGAGCCATTGAAGGATTTATGGTTAATTTTCTGGGATGAAGCAGCTAGCCTGCTGACCTCAGTTTTCAAGACCAACTCACGATAGACTGGAGTCCCTTAATAAATCGTAGTGGTAAAACCTGTGTGATATGATAAGAATCTTCTGCATGAACTGTGCCTTCAGATGTTTTCTTCGTGGACAGATTAATAATAATAATAATAATAAATAATTTTATGTGTGTTACAAGTTTGGATTTGCATTTGTTTAAATATTTTGTAATTTTACAGTTGGCTTACTTAAATGTTTTCTTTTTGTTACTGCAGTATTATATGGAGAAAAGAACTTATTAGCGTGCAGCCTCTCTTTATCAAACTACCAGGTGCCTTTGAATAATATAAAGTATCTTGCTGTATGTTAAAAGTTTGTACGAATTTTTGAAACAAGAATAGTACTTTTTTACAAAAAATAAATGATACTGACACTCATTAATGTAAGCAATGATAAATTTATTACTACATTGTGATCTATACATTAATCACAATATAAAGAAGTGTTGTTTTTATAAAATTTCTATGATGAATGACCGTTAATTAATGAAGAAACAATTTTATAATGTTGTGCTTATGTCTTACGCTGTAGCAGAAGGAGAAACCTAATATTTATGTTTACTTTGATGCTAATACGTGTATATACAGAGGGGAAGTTTTTCTGAGAAGTCATTTGGATAAGGAGCATTCTGCTACAGCTGGTTTTCTTCCTGCTTCACCCACCTGTCATTTTCCTAGCTGTTTGTTTGTATATTGCAGACTGGTGTTGCTGCTGTTTTGGAGCTAAGTTTGGTATCTGTACAACATAACATAGAAATATATACATATATATTACTCTATTTTGTATTTAGATTTACATTAACCAGAGTTGGTAATAAATGTGTGGATATGAACACTGTAATTTTATGAAATAAAGCTCTTGAGTGAAAATGTGATGATCATTGTGCCCACCCATTGTCAATGTGCATAAAATATCATATTTAGCTTACAACAGTTTGAGTGTTAGATAAGTGGATTTTTATGTAATTGTGTCTTGCCCTTTATAGAATGCAGAATTTGGGAATATAGATTTAGATGTGTTTGAGATAATATTGACTACCTCCAGCAATCTTTCAGTCAATAATTGTATTTTTTAATAAGGCATTTTTTCCTATATGCATTTTCTACATATAACTTGTTTCTGGGATAATGATTTTCAAATACTAAAGTGAATTCTATATTTAATTGTATCAAAGTTTAATTTCCTAAAATATTAAGTTAAAGTGCAATGTGTGTTTTATGCAATTTCATAAATGTCCCTAACAGGTTCCAGAACTCCTGTGTTCTGGTACAAAATCTGGCATTTTGCTTCTCTGTAAAAATCTTTGTCACCCCTTATTATAGCTAAAGAAACAATCTTTGAATAGCTCATAGCTTTGTATGCTTTTAGTTTTAAAATTGTAAACTGCAATTTGAAACTGATTTCACAGTTATTCAATGCAATTCCAGATAAAATGTAAGCAGTGATTGGCACCATTGTCAACTGAAGAACTTGCAGAGGATGTAAAACAAAGCAATTTCAAAACTGTTTTTGTCTATGGATACCTCCAGCAGGAAGGACATAAAAATAGTTACCATAACAATAAGGTATTTCTTACTCCTACAAGGGACGAAGATAAAACTTTTGAAGTACCGGGAGAAAGTTTGGATGAGAAGAAAAGGACAGGTGAAAAATTATGCGTAAGGTTGACTGAAAAATGTTTCACAGAAAAACTATGAAGTTCTTGTGGTGAAGATGTATAAATCCTTGCACATATACACGGTGTGTGTTAACAGTTTGAATCCCTTTGTGATTTTGTCAGTGTTAAATACAAGAAGAGAGGCTTTTTCAGCATGAAATACTGGATTTATATCAATTCTTACCACAGAAAGGATTCTTTAGAAATATGAAGGACTGGAGTGCTGCTTATGTTCACAGTAGTGGACAACAGTAATAAAGAATTTTTTTTTTTGAAAATAAGTGCGGGAAAATGTATTTTAATTAGTTTAATCACACAATTCTGAAACGCAGAAAAACACTATTACTGCAATGGAGGTGGCCTGGGAATTCGTAAAAACTTAGAAGATAGATGAGACAAGTTTAGTTCTTAGAAAGCTGAAATGTTGAAGAATCTGAAACAAGAAAAGTTAAAGCTGGGACTTTAAAAAAGACATCACTGCTTTCTATGCAACATTTGTTAAGTTATATTGAAATGTAAAAAAGGGAACTTTTAAGAAGCTGTGTTCTTCAACTTGATACATCAGAATGATATAAAGTGGCCTGAAGTTGAAACTGCTGCAGATCTTGAGGATTTTAATCATGTGAAGTTACAGCTCATCTAAGTAATATTTCAAAATTCAGTTCTTGCTACAAAGAAATTGCATTACTTCTTAGAAGATCAGTTGCTCTGCTGTTCAGGGAAATAATTGCATTTTGTTTTGAGAATCATATGAAACCATAAATACACTCTGTGAGCGAAATGCAGAGTTACAGATTGTCAAAACAGGTGTTACATATTTACCACTGACTGGGGCATCCTTCAATATTAATTGATCTGTTATGTTGGATAAGGAGGTTCATTACCTGGTAACTGGGAGGGATAAACAATCAGCTCAGAAGGGAAGTGGGTCGGAATGTTCAAACATTTTACTGAACAGAATACTAACAGAAACCAAATGTCTCAGAGTACAGTTTGAGCTTTACTACTGCATATTGTATTATAGTTTGACATACAGGGAGTTTTATGACAACACAAAAGCACAAGACGGCCATCTTCAGACCCACTACTGTAAAAACCTTAAATCCTACAACACAAAAGCACTAAAATAAGTGCGGTCTAATGACGCATATGTACGGATGGTCAACTAAAAGAACAAGTGATGAAATCTGTTACTGACTTGGAAAGTACTGGTGGTCATCAGATAGGGGAACAACAATTTGATATTTGATGTAATCTTGTAATGTTTTGTTTGTTTGAATGGAGTGCAACGGTGATATACGCACGTAAAGAACTAACATGGATTTACATGAAACTCACTTGTATATTACATTGTGCCCAATCTTCCTTCTCATGTTAGAAAGTGTTTCCCAGTTTGTAACAAAAAAGTTGACCCTAATTATGTGCCCTGCTTTTGATTTTGACCCGCAGCAAATATCATAACTAGAACTGTGTAATGGGAGTGGTTTTTTCCAAAAAAAAAATGAGTTCAGTCTAAAGAACTTTAATTAACAAATTTGTATGCCATGATTGTAACATTTAATATATTGTTTCATCATATGTAGATCTGTCCTCTTGATATACATCTAACATGCAGAGTCTGTTTATTCTGCTGCAGTACATTTTAATGTACATAATGCCAAAAATGAGCACTCACTTGTGCTTGTAGCAGACAGAGTATGAAGGATATACTTTGAGATTGCAAACTGAACATAAGCAAATTGCAAATCTTCATATATTTGCCAAATTGATTAAGTGTGGGTGCCATGGTGCTGTCACATCACTTGTCTATGTTTCTATTTGATTTCTTTTTTGGTGCGCAGAATCATCTTTGGAAGAAGACGTGTAAGTCCTGTTAGGCATTCAATTCTAAAGGACTCTGATGATGGTAGATTATACTTAAAATTATTTGCTATCTGGATGACTTTTTTCCATCATCTTTGTTTAAAAGATAAACCGCAACGTTTCGGAAACTGACTCTGTTTCAATCTTCAGGCGAGAGGGAAGGTCTGTCGGAAAGAAGTGAACCAATGGAACTCTTTATCAGTGTTGGGGAGACACATCTGGTTTACGCAATTTTGCGAAGCCATAAAGGAGCCAACTTCTACTTCAGGTCTGTGGGAGGAGCTGATCTGTGCTTGCAGATGAGTTTTTGTAACATTTTCTCACTTTGAGCTATGAGGTCATTGTGTAGAGGCATATGAATGGCAGATTCCAGCAAACTGTACAGACATCCATGTACGTAGACTATCATGCAGTTCCTTTTATCAGTTCTAAAGATTTTGAAGCCTTGGATCCCATCACTGATCAGTTTCCCCAGCAGAAATACGTGCACGACAATTGCTGGAGGCAGTTATCATATCGCATAAAATATCAGGATTAAACAGAGTGTTCACAACAACAAAATATTCTTCAGATCCTGTGAGCA
>NW_019060385.1:15680-36887 GCF_000696155.1 Zootermopsis nevadensis | reverse complement strand
TTTGACCATGAAAGTAGCCCACTTGATTCTTATTAAGTGTTTTCTCTCACAGGTCTGGGAGCTGAGGAGACCAAGAAATTCTGTCCGCCTGATATTGATGTGTCATGCCACTATGGACGTAACATCTGCATGGTGTCAGGACCAGCCAAGTCCATGCTGGAGTTTATAAAGTCACTGCAGCTTCAAGGCATATCCACTACACAGGTGAACTGTGCCAACATCGCTCAACACAGCAAGCACATGTCCTCAGCTGGACCTCTCCTGCTCAAGTATCTGAAGAAGGTAAATTGTGTTGACTGCTCAGGGAATGTAATTATGAAACTGTGGGATTGGACTGATTCTTTGGTACATCACAGGTGTCATTTGAAGAAATTTTTAGTGGAATGTACTGGCTCTCAGGATGGTATAGTTTTAAGAATCTTCAAGAAGAGAGTTGGCTAGTTAGTTATTTATAGTAAATTACTGGATATATTTTGTTGAGAAAAGTGTTCATTTGTGGGCCTGTGTGAATGGAGTTGTGATCCTTCAGGTTCTACAAAACAAGTTCATGAGCTGCGTAACTCTCAGCTTCTTGATGAACGCCATTCACTATTATTAGATAAATAGATTGAAATATTTATGTCATTAATTTGCTTGATTGTGTCTTGGTAATTTATTTAGAAACTTGTTAACACATCTATTTAGTTCAGTAATTATTTTTCTAATATGTCAATAATGTTTGTGTGTGTAGCTGATCCCGCATCCAAAGATTCGATCTTCTCGCTGGGTGAGTTCCTCAGTGCCAGAGAATGAATGGAACTCTCCGTCAGCAACTCACTCATCAGCCGAGTACCACACGAACAACCTGCTTAGCGCAGTGCTTTTCGAAGAGGTATCTCGACACATCCCACGTAACGCCATCGCCATCGAAATTGCTCCACATGGTCTCCTGCAGGCCATCTTGAGAAGTTCCCTCAACAAAGGCATCACCAACATTGCCATTACACAGCAAGGCCACCCTGACTGCACCGAGGTCCTCCTCACTGCTCTCGGCAAGTGCGTATCTTCTTATGTTTGGGAATGAAATTTCTGATTGGATATGGAATATTGTTGTTTAACTGAGTTTTCAGTATTCAATAGCTTTTACTGGAAAAATGGATTGGAAAATTAAACATTTTAATGACCCTACTTTAGCTGTTTTTAAGCAAAATTTAGGCTGATGACATCATGGAGCAAGTCTTCTTAAATTTGGCATGAAATTAGATCATGAACATAACAATAAATTCTGTATGAAAAACTGTTTGTAAGTCACCAACAATGAAAATGATGATTGTGCACATTAATGAGGTTATGTTGACAAAATTATCATAGACAGTCTGTAGTTAATGTGTTTTCCCAATGATTATAATTGGAGGCAGTAATATTTGTGTTTTGCTTAAGATTTGGTAAGATTCATTTGTAAGATGATCTGCACTGAAGACCTGTTTGCTATCCAATGCAAATTTTAGCAACAGAAACTGAATTGGGCATTGAATATCTTATCTACTTGGATTCCATTCTGTGTGTCTGCAGTTTCACTGCACCGTTCTAGTCACGATACGTCGCTTGTGCTTGATATCATAAGAAAATAGTGATTTCGCTGTGGTTTCTTCAAAATGAAACATAAGTTTATTCTGTTCACTGTTACAGTTGATCATTTATTTCATTAATGTTCTGTTTGTTCGCATATCACAATCTTGATTTTGGATGCCAGACTTGACACTTGGTGTAACTTTTATCTTCTTATGACTCTGCTGCTCTCACGGTCTTCATCACTGTCAGCAGCTCCACAAAATGGCTTGCTGTTTGCTTTGCAGGCTGTATGAGCTGGGTTTGCAACCACAGCTGGCAAACTTGTATCCACCAGTACAATACCCAGTAAGCAGGGGGACCCCAATGATTTCACCGTTGGTCCGGTGGGACCACTCAGAGGACTGGTACATCATGTACTTTACAACACAGGTAACTCCACTTCTAGACTGTGAGTAAAGATGAATGTTCTCTGCAAAAATGTATACACAGGAGAATATGAAATGTTGCCACATCAGACTTTGAAACAATGCAGTATTCTCTCTATATATGGGCAAATACGATGGTGTGTAGATGATGTCAGAATTCTAGTCTCAAATCATTAATGAACATTTGCATAACTCACACCCTGGACTTGACTGCACAACTTTAACTGCAATCCAGAAACAAAACCTGTTATAAGTGTTTTTAGTTTGATTAATCATGTGCCAGGTAGTTTGCTCATATTGATGATGCTCTTTTGTGTTCATCTCACGTAGTTTCTACATGTCTGTACCACTGAGGTGAAGTCTCAGAAGAAAGGTATTACACTCACATTCCGCTAAATGTTGCCATCTGTATAGAGGCATTAGCTCAATTTATAAATGAATAACTAAGTAACTTAGAATACATCTGTGAACAAATTTTTGCTACTATTTGGCTACTACAAATTTCAGGCACATGGAAGTTCTTAGAAACATTGCCAAAGGTTCCCCATGTGACCATGTTTATAACTCAAAACATGTATGATCTGATAACATTCCTATGATCTGTGTGAAATCCATTTTTCATTTGCTAGACTTGAATTTTGTTAAAAAGTACCTAAATACATATTTTACTTTGTTGCTCTGTTATTGTTTTATGTTCAGCGCTGTTTATGCCAGTGAACATGTAGAGTCCATAAAAATAAGATAATGTTTTGACTGAGTAATTATTTTTCTCTGAAGGGACTGTGCTCCATGGAGTTGGTTACGGCTTTATGTACTTGCTGCGTATTATAATTGTGTTACAGCCCACAGAGAAATCCGGTGAATACTCCATGGTCATCAGCTTCCAGGATGAATCAGTGGAATATTTATATGGACATGTTATCGATGGTAGAAACTTATTTCCTGCCACAGGCTACCTTGTGAGTTTTATTACAATTTGTATTGTTAATCTATGTCCTGTTTACATGATTTATTAATACAATTTCATATTTTTCCTACTGCATAGTAGCTAAATATGCAAACCGTTAAAGATGATTTCTAACAGTGACTGAGATATATCATTTGCTATAAGATTTTCAAAATAGTTTGTTTGAACTTTTATATGTGACTGTTTATATAATTACTTGTGTGCTTATGTAATTATGGTTAACAGAAAGAAAAATTCACAGAATTTTCTAATAACAGATGATTTCAGCAGCAACGAGTAGTGTGCAGATATTATTTTTCTGTACAATAGCAATGTTTCACTCAGTGTTCTTGTGAGTTACCAATAATTAAGACTGACTATTGTAGCAGTGGAAACAAATTAGTTCTAAATTGTCTTTAATTATTTTGATGCAGTTTATCTAACACAATTAAAGATCCTGGTGTTGCATTGGATCATTTAAGACACAGATATTGGACTCACTGCCAAAGAGTAATAGTTTCAGCAGCTTCAAATGCATTCTAACATTCAGTTGTTATATTTACAGATCTGCTGTAGGCATTACTAACGAAGAAAGCAGATATAACACTGAAAAATGACTTAAAATAATCTCACTTGTATTTCATTGAATATATATTTTGTTAAAATTGCATGAATTAGTTTATTTTATGTAGATCTCTATTTTATGTCATGAGTCAGTATATTTTTCTGTAGTAAGCCAGGCTGGTTACGGACTGGATGACCGAAGTTCGATCCCTGATGGGGGCAGAGGATTTTTCCTCTATCCTCTGCCTCCAGACTGGGCTCTGGGGCCCACCCTGCCTCCTATCAAATGGGTACCAGTGTCCTTTCCTGGGGGTAAAGCTCAGCTGGAGCATGATGCTAACCACTCGCCCCCACCTAGTGCCAGGGATAAGAATGAGTAGGAGCTGTACCACCTGATTCCCCCTCCCCACCGCACACATGGCGTATAGTGGGACAGCTTTGCTTTTTATATAGTTTAAATAATTTTGATGTATTTACGCTCTGTGCTTCAGTGGCACCACTAATTTAATGAGCATTTTACGCAGGAACTTGTGTGGAAGTCTGTTGGGCTGATGACTGGACAGGTTCATACAACTGTGTGTGTGGTATTCGAGGACGTTCGGTTTCACAGGGCTACAAACATACCGAAGGAAGGTTAGTATAACAGTAGCGCCCATCATTATTTTTAGTCCGTGTGGCTGATATGAATGGTTGATGCTTACATTTCTTACTCTCATTTCAATGCGTGTAAACTCTTCTAGTCCTCCTGTAAGGCAGCAGAACCTGAACAGCAAAGGCCAAATGTAAGCCCAGAATGAAGATGGCTGTCTTCTGAGTTATATCACTCTGTAGTCTGTGTAGAAGATTACCAATATTTCAGAGGTTCCCTTCACAGCGGTGGCCTCTGAAACTGTAAACTTCTAATTAACTACACAGTGCACTAACCCAGTAAATAGCCATCTTTGTACTTCCTGCAACAGAAATCTTAAATCCTAATAAGCCCAAGTTCACAACTGAAAATCATGAGATCATGTGTAACAGATCTTTTCTACATAAATCTATCATTTTATGAAGTAGTACACAAGGCCTTTGACTGGATTAATCTGGCTAAAGATAGTATTTTCTGTTGTAGGTTGTCATGAACACGGTATTGAAGTTGGGATGTCATAAAAAGCTGACAGTTTATTGACTAGCTGAAAACTATGTTTTGACAGCTTATTGAAAGAAATTTAGTTGTGTTGTTTTTTAAGAAATTGGTATACCTCCGCCCTAGGAGGAAACTTTTCTTGCACGTCTTGTCATGACACATTCCAGTTCTTACTTCAGAAAAGTGTTTTACATGATTAACCTACTGCAAAATGTCCTCAATGTTAAAATTTAATTGTTTTTTCACAGGAAACTTAGAGTTTATTGTCATGATCCAGAAAGCAAGTGGGAAATTTGAGATAGTGGAAGGTAACACTTCAGTTGTGAGTGGTTTGGTGAGATTGCCTGCCAATGCCTCTCTTGAAATGGTATCACTGGAGCCCCTCAAGCCTTTCATTAATGATGAGTTGCTTGAACTTTCATCACGAGATATCTACAAGGAATTGCATCTGTCTGGATATAACTACCAAGGACTCTTCCGTGGCCTCGTTTATGCAGACAACTATGGTGGGTATCACTATGAATTACAGGAGAAGTTTTAATGTACCTGATGTCCTGTGTTTTGTATTTGTGTTAATTAGTAGTCGGTACTTCTTAGATACTCATGTTTCTGTAATCCTTGAGAAATGGACTCATGTTCTTGTGACATTTCTTATCAGAAATAACTGCAGAAATATTAACTTGAAGCATATACATAAATTTATCAGACATGCTGTGTGAGACACGAAGATTTCTTGTTCACTTTAGGTCGAACAGGAAAGGTTGCCTGGAAGGAAAACTGGGTGGCATTCATGGACAGCTTGCTGCAAATGAAAATCATTCAGGAAGACTCAAGAGGTCTCTTTGTTCCAACCTACATCCAGAAGCTCACAATAGATGCCAAACGACACGGGGCTGATGTCCAGGAACTATACATTAAGAATGGAGATGTTGGTAAGTTGGTTGGTTCTTATGTATACTCTACTATTCCATGTATGTGAAGAATACCCCATGGCTACAGTCTGTCCATCTGTCAGCGTTCATGCCAAATCTGTGTTCTGCTATAAAATAATGCGAGAACATCTTAATTATTTTCATGAACATTGATAAGAACATTGTGAGACTGAATGTCATTTCAAACTCATATTTTCTTTAATTTCCTGCAATTTTTAATACCAATTTTGTTTATGCCGAGACTTGTGACATAATTATGTCATTACCGAAGATCCTCTGATGTCATCAGCTGTGATGTTCATCTGTATGCAAGTAACAGTTTGAAAATTATTGGCCTGACAGCACCTTACCCTTTCAACCTGAAGGTCAGGGAATATGGTCTACTGTAGCGTATAGACACACTGGCGTAGAATGGTGTTGCTGCGGCTGCCACTACTGCCTGACCCCATCTGTTGCTCTTCATTCAAGCCGCACTCTGTTTTATCCACATTACAAGTGTATATTAAAACAAGTTATATGCAAATCAGTTTTTTTAGATATAGACTGGATGTAACTCCTACAGTATTATGTGCAGTGATGACCTCTGTCTTAGAGTTGTTGAACCTGTGTGTTCTAACACCTAACACTTGAATTGTACCAATTAAATTGCAGTACTTCCTACACTTGATGTCAGTTCAGTTTCTTGTCTTGAAATTACTGTAATTGTTGACGCTTGTTGTGACAGTGCTTCCAGTGCATGTGTACAAGGAGTTGGATATCATCCAATCAACAGGAGTAGAAGTGCGAGGACTCAAAACCAATGCCATAGCTCGACGCAAGGTCCTGACCAGCCCTGTACTCGAGAAATATGTCTTCATTCATAATGTAGAACCTGCGCACCTTGATTTGCACGGCGCACTGAGGGTGTGCACTCACATCACTCTGGAGAACAAGCCTGGCACCCATGTAAAGGTGGTGGAGCTGCACGACGAAGGCACTGCACTTCTGTCACCTGCCGTGGCCCTCATCATCGCAGATCTTCCACTTATAAAGGCAAGTGTAGTAGTGTGTAGCGCAGAGTCAGTTAACAGTCAGCAATGTTGTTACCTGTACATTGTGCACGTGCGCAGCCATTCACTTACCATTCCCTGTGCGCATGACGAGGTGCATTGCCTCTTGTAGTGATGGATCTCAGAGAACCAGTGATTTCATATAGAGTATTTACTGGGATGCAAATGCTTCACCAGTGGTAAAATGTGGAAATATTCTAGTTGAAGATGTTATTCATTCAATAAAAATAAATGCTTCCATGATTTCTGTACATGGCATTTATGATAACTTGGCTCCTGGAAGTTGGCACAGCAAAGAATGTTGCCTTTGAATCTTTAAAATTCGAAAACTTTGGTATAGAAAAACAACTTCTGGATGTAATGTGCAAATACTAATTTCTTACATTTTTGTTAGATGCAGGTACAGGATTTTGTTGTTCACAGTACACATAAAAATGCAGCTTCAAAATAATCCAAACCCTTATGGGACATAGGAATTGTTATGTACACAAACAAAAGAACGTCTGCAATTTGCTGCACATTATATCTTATCCACTGCTCATGAGAAATTTCTTCATTGCTGACATCAGAGACAGAGAATATTGGCAAGTACTGTTCACTGCCTCTGTTGAAAGCTGCATTAAATGGAAACAAGATAATTTTCTCCATTAAAGAATATTCCTAGTTCTTCGGTAACAGACATTACTGTTCATTTTCATAGCTGCTTATGGTATATTTGAATGCAAAATACACATGGAACCAAATTGATTTCTGTGTATGGGAAGAGGAGATTTAAGTCCTTATAGAGCGGGGCTGCCTGCCACATATTAACGCTACAGCTAATAGTTTAGTTGTATGCTTCCATGACACTTGACCAGCTGTTAGGCTGATTTTGAAGTGTTTTGCTAATATTGTTTGAAACTTATGACTGAAAGAAACCCGTAAGAAGACAGTGGGTTAAAGAACACCTGAACATGTTTCTGTGCTGTTGTATTTTACAGGCAAACATTGCAATCCTGTCAAAGGCCAAAAACCTGTCATGGAAAGACTTGAACAAGACGGAGATCAAGGTCGAGGAACATGAACTAGAGAACGAGCAGAACTGTACACTCGTTATCGCATCGAACGTCCTGCCCCACAGAGAATTGCTCCAGACCGCTGTAAATGCCCTGGCTGATGGGGCCTGCATCCTGACTCGTGAGAAACTGGAAACTAAGACCCCGATCACCAGTGGCATCAGGCTCGAGGTTGTGTTTGAGAAGACTCTCAAGGATGAGAAGTTGCTCTTGCTCAGGAAGGTAGTGGCACCAGTCAGAGTTTTTCTCAATAACTAACTTGCACTTAGTATACCAAGTTTTCAGTCCAATCATATGAATGTGACCTTTGAAAAGTATATCAATTTGTGCTTTTAAAATGCTGGAAAAGTGATAAATTGCACACAATTGATATGTGGCTTTAAATAAACCAAGAAACACTAATTTTTTTCCACAAGGTGAATAATAAAAAAGAATTCCAGTCGGTCCAAAAGTGAATTAAGGATCTTTGGTTAGGTAACTGATTTCATGTGGTAATGTATTGTGTTCAGGAAGTGTAATGCCTGTTGCAGGGAGTGGTCGTGGAAAATCCAATTGTGATCCATGTAACAACTCACAACTATGATTGGCTGCCGCAAGTACAGACTGCCATCGGTAGTAACTCCAAACGTCACATTATTCTTGTAGCTCAGGGTGAACCACTCAGTGGCATTGTGGGTCTTGTGAACTGTATCCGCAAGGAGCCTGGATGTGACTTTGTTAGGTAAGAGACATTGTATTTGAATGAGATTTGGCTTCCACACAGTTGTGGAGATATTCCTGTGGGATGAAGCATAGTCAGGGCATGAGGTTGAGTGCAGGAAGGAACTGTCCCTCCTCTCTCCCCTGTATGCCTACACGGCACTTTCTTTGATAGCATTTTATTCCTTTGGAATCAAATAAGCAGAAGATTCATTTGAGTATAAGAATTATGTAAGATTTTACATATTTTTCAGGTGTTACTTTATTCCTGATTCCTCTGCACCCCCATTTGATCTGAACTTTCCACTGTACCAGCAACAGCTGAGCAAAGATCTGGCTGTTAATGTATACATTGATGGAAAGTGGGGGTCATACAGACATCTCCCCCTGGACAGCTGTGCTACTGTCACTGTGCCACACGCCTATGTGAACATCATGACACGAGGAGATCTCTCCAGTTTCCGGTGGTTGGAGGGAAATCTGGACATTGACAGGTGTGTTTGAGCTCCTCTGTATGGTGCCGTGGTTGTTTTGAGTTCCCGTATGTGGTGCTGTGTTGATGTAAGGGACGAAAAATAACTGAACATAAAATTAGATGTTACACTTCCCAGGAAACTCAACATACGAGGTCACTGTTGCGTGTATTTGTTCCCATATGCTTACACACAACTGCCTGTATGCATATATCCCATTTAACTGTTGAATCAATTGGCAAAATTTAGAATGAACAATAATGCTCTGGAGGCCACCCAGTATCCTACAGTGAACGACAACAACGTGCAAACACATGAGGTGGGAGCAACACTTGCTGTTCTTGATGTAGTGTCCAACTTGTATGGTACTTAATATATCTTTAAAACATGTGTATTTTTTAATGCAGTCTGGTCGATGTTTACCAACATTTCACAGGTTATACTGCTTCTGTCATCAGGACGATTCAGCATCCTCAACCAGACTACACAGCGCAACAACCCAGAAGACAGAAATCATAACACTTGATGTAGTGTCCAACTTGTATGGTACTTAAAACATCTTTAAAACGTGTGTAGTTTTTTAATAGAATTTTTTATGAAATATAAGAGAACAGTATTGTGACCATAAAATAATTGTGATTTATCTTTCAGTTTGACGGCACTAACTAATGAATCATATGGGGTACTACTATGAAATACATTGTGAAAATATATGTAAATGTACCTACAAATTATGTATGAAGGTTTGTTGGGAAGTGAACAATTACAAATATAACAATGATTTTAAACTTTGATGTTATTTCTGACAAATTTGACAAGGAGTCTGTGCTTCATTAAAAAAAATTCCTCCCATACCAAAAATAGTAATAATATAATTAATAGTGGCAGTAGTTATGATGGCTGTAATGATGATTGTAATAATAATCGATATGTAACATATTTACTTCTTAAAACAATAAAAAGTTACTGATTTGAATAGGATTCTTTCCTATGATCATCAGCTCATGAACTGAGCACAGTAGTCCATGAGAAAAATGGCATTCCAGAGTTTTTAACTTTTGTTATCTAAGTATAACAACAATAAGATATTTGTATGATTGAAAATCTGTAATTGAAAAGTAGGCTTTATGAGTTCTGGCCATAACTGCTTGTTTTTTATATCTCAATTACAGCTTTGTGTTGTAGAAGTAGCTAAGTAGAACTAATAGAACAGGTTACATTCAGTCCTGATGACACTTGTCAAACTTAGGATACACAGCATAAGTTTGGCTCTGGAAGGTGCTGAGAGGACAGCTTTTGTGAAACTAAGTTGACCTGTATTACTGTAAAATATCAGCTAATAAGTTAATCAGTCTTGAGTTTAAGTCACTTCATTTATTGGAACCAGATTTATGTAAGTTTAATATGTTACAGCATTCAGACGGAACCAAATGAGGAACTGGTGCATATTTATTACTCTGCTGTCAACTTCAAGGATGTGATGACAGCAACAGGAAGGCTGACTTCCAAACCTCCTAAGCGTCGGCTGAATCTGGTGAGAATAGATCTCGTGCTTGATGCTGAGAATCGTAGATAATGCTAAAGCAGGCTATTCTGCCCTCTGTCATAGTTTTATGGATTAAAAACCCACCAAACATTGCAAGCTACAAATGGACACTTTGTTCATGTCACCGATTATAATTGAGTGAATGAGGAACGGTGGTGGAATTTTACTAATAGGGGAAACCAAAGTACTGGGAGAAAAACCTGTCTCAGTGGCGCTTGTGAACCACGAATTCTACATGGACTGCCCTGGGATCTAACCCAGTCCTCCATGTTGAGAAGCCAGTGACTAAGCACTTGTGCTATGAGCATGGCCTTTTACATTCTGTATCGTCATTTACTTAATGCATTTCTGAATAAACTACAAATAAGTCCACTCACTTAACATGATAGCCTGAGGTTCAAAATTACTTTTCTTGGAATACACATGTCCATTTCATGAAATATAATTTTTGCTTATTTTGTTTCGCATGCCAGTATTTATTTGAAATAAATCAATTTAAATTAAATGTCTGAACTCTGAAGCTGTTTTTAAGGAATTGTGTTGGTAGGGCTGTGTTGAAGGGCTGGAGTTTTCTGGACGTGACCGGAAAGGGCAACGAGTCATGGGCATGGTTCCTTCTGGAGCCCTGGCCTCCATGGTGTTAGCAGACAAGAATATGTTGTGGAATGTGCCTGAGCACTGGACACTCGAGGATGCTGCAACTGTGTGTTGCGTCTATGCAACAGTGAGTTCCCATGAAATTAAATCAGAATTAAAAAATGTTCTCTTTATCAGTTGGGGTCTTACCAATATTTGGTTTGATTTGTGGCTCTCATCATATTCCACATATTTCAGCTTATACTCTGGGTAGGAAATACTCATCACCCATTCATTTGGTTTCTTGGTGCGTCCCAGAAGCAGTTTGCTTTTGGTAGAAAACAGAAAGCAGTCTGGCCTTGCCAGGAATCAATTTCTCTTCATCCAGTCTCTGGCCAGTTGCTTTAATGTCTTTTTTGTGTTTGAAGAAGCCAAGTCATGAAGATAGTTATTCAATTTATTATAGCATCCGTCCCTCAAGCTAAAATAATTATCCACTTTTATTTCTCTGTATGGTGTGATAATTAAACAAATGTTTACCTTACATTTTCTACATTTACGAAGCACCTAAAGCAAATTTAATAGAAGAATAAGAATTTGATGCTTTGTTTTGCTGTTGACAGGCTTACTATGCGCTTGAGATGATTGGTCACATGAAAAAGGGTGAGTCGGTGCTGATCCACTCGGGCAGTGGGGGCGTAGGCCAGGCAGCCATCAACATTTGTCTGCACGCAGGTTGCACAGTGTTTACCACTGTCGGTACAGAGGAGAAACGGGCCTTCATCAAAAAGCAGTTTCCACAGGTATTTTAACAGCCATTTTTACTGTCTGAAGCTTATTCATCCTTATATAAATAAATACAAATGGGAGACTGGCCATGTTAATTAATGACATAGTTGAACAAAAGCCAAACTTTGAATTGGATTGCAGACAAATAAATTGGAATTCTTATTTCCTCTGGATTGCTGAATAAAGAAATAGCACTTTTGTTAAAATTGGATGGAGTACACTGAATTTCCTATATTAGATTAAGTGAAGAATAATTTCTATTCTAATGCATTAACCTGATAGAAGAATTGAAAATGCTTGACCTGGGAGATATTGTAACGTGGGACGGCATTGCGACCCTGATTGTCAACCCTGATTTATTCGCGTCAAATTAAATCAGTTACAGAAGTCTGCACATACAGTCATCTCTCTGCCACAACAACAGTATCCCAGTCTCTGTTCCCTGTACACACACACACACACACACACACACACATACTCTCACATACTCTCACTCTGTCCTTCGAGTCTATCTGGTCCCCTGAGCTCGGCGCTCTTCACACTCTTAGCTTACACATCGGCCCGTAGCACCCCACTGGACACATGCTATCTCCTCGGCCGCCACGGTCCATGTACCCGGTGCTCGCTCACGCAGCCGACCTGTCCTTACTCAGCGTCGGCCCGTAGCACCCCACTGGACACATGCTATCTCCTCGGCCGCCACGGTCCATGTACCCGGTGCTCGCTCACGCAGCCGACCTGTCCTTACTCAGCGCCTCACCAGACCTCTCGTTGGCTTCACTCACTCGACTCCATCACACACTTCTCTTACGCTCTGTTCTTTCCACACTCATTTTCCACACTCTCCTTCTACACTCTCTCTACACACTCCATCTACACTCTCCTCCTATACTCTCTCTCAACAAACTCTCCAACAACTATTTAACACTCTCCTTCCAACACACTCTCCAGTGGGGTGCTATGGGCCGATGTGTAAGCGAAGAGTTTGAAGAGCGCCGAGCTTGGGGGACCAGATAGACTCGAAGGACAGAGTGAGAGTATGTGTGTGTGTGTGTGTGTGTGTGTGCAGGGAACAGAGACTCAAAGACTGTTGATGTGGCATAGAGAGTTGACTGTATGTGCAGACCTCTGTAACTGATTTAATTTGACATGAATAAATCAGGGTTGACGATCCGGGTCGAAAAACCGAAACACATTACAATATATTCCCCTCTGAGTCCTCCCAGTGAATGTTTTAAGTTATCTTATGCACATAATAACAATTGTTGATATGCTTTCTAAGAATATTGTATCATATGAATACAGTTTCAATGCTTATCAATGTATGTCAAAGATGTCAGTGTATGTGAGATTTTAGCCCCTCATGAGGGTGATATGAAGATGATTCTTTTCTGTGTTGTTGTACTGTCTAGTGTCTTAGAAATTTTCTCAGATTTCATAGGTGTTTGCTGCATCTGTTATCAGGGTGACTGTAAGCACGTCTGTAATGTCTGACGATTTCAATCAGATTCGAGATGTGATAACCCAGAACACAGTCATCTTCATGTCAAAATTATTTTCTTATCTCCCAGCTGTTGGACCGCAATATTGGGAACTCTCGAGATTGCTCTTTTGAGCAACTCATAATGGCTGAGACACATGGTAAAGGTGTAGACCTTGTTCTCAACTCCCTTGCTGAGGAAAAGCTGCAGGCCTCGGTACGCTGTCTTGCCCCTCGAGGACGATTCTTGGAGATTGGAAAATTTGACCTTCAGAGCAACAACACTATTGGTATGAATCTAAGTAACAAACTGATACCAAGGATTCCTTCTTGGGAAGCTTTAGTATGCTCGGAGAGTTGAAAAATTCTCAGGCACCCCAAGCATTCATTAACATCTTCACAAGTCCTCTACCACTGTTTCCTCTCCAGAGCCAAATTACATAACCTCAACACTTGTATCTTTAAGGTCTGTGATAATGGTACCTTTCCACCATGTGTAAATCTTCCGTTGTTCCGGCACATTTCTTTGAAGTCACTGCTTTTACCAACACTTTATCTTGTTGTGCATGTCATATACTGTTGCTTGTCTTTATGACTTGATTTATCTGAGACTGAATCCAACTTGTAGGCATGGGAGTATTTCTGAAGGAGGCAAGCTTCCATGGAGTCATGTTAGACCAAGTGTTTACAGCATGTCCTGAGCTGAAGAAGAAGTTGTGTGACATCATGACTGAAGGCATAACTTCAGGGGCTGTACGACCACTACCCAGGACTGTATTTCCCACAACTGAAGTGGAACAGGCTTTCAGGTTTGGTTATGATGGAGACAATTTAATTTTGTGGGAGAACATTGGGTAACTATACTATCATTGTCATCAGTAATAATAGCTGCACTAAATAGACCCATTGACCTGTCAATTTCCACTATAACCTTCTTTTGTCAAACCATATTTTTATTGATACTGCAAAATGCCCTTCTCCTGTGGACTGTCAGCCACAGTAATCTTTTTGGTATAATTTGTTCTAGTGTTCCCACTAGTAATTCCTGTACTATGAAGATCAGATGTAGTTCAGACAATGGGCAGTGACAAACATTATGCAGGATTAATAAATGTTCTTTTCTTTGCTGCAGCAAGTGCTTTTAATACTCATTTTCAGAAATTCTGTAAGTGCACGGATGTGTCACATATCATATTAGAATTAAGTTGAATTTGCATTGACATGTGAAGTACATGCTGCAGGTACATGACATCTGGGAAACACATAGGCAAAGTTTTGCTGCGTATCCAACCAGAGGAAGAGACGGAAGCAGCTGTGCCTGTACCGCTACTCATGCAGGCCTATCCGCAATACTTCTGCAAACCCAATTCTACCTACATCATTGCAGGTACTGAGTTTTTTTATGTTGCTCCATAAGAGGGTTCAGTTATCAGGGGTAAACAGTCACAGTTACTTATTCATGTGGGAGTATCTAAGGTGTTTTCATCACCCTCCATCAACATCGTTATGTCATCCGCAATATTTCCTGCCACATATTACTTTAAAGTTAAAATGAGAATGTTGCAAGTGAGGAAGTGGTACATCTTAAACCATTTTGCTCCATATTGAGTGGTTGTAGAACAGAAACAAAAGTGTTTTGTTGGCAACCTCGGATGCACAGGAACATAATTTGGTTTGTACACCCACTTTCTGACCTGGACTTTAACAAGTATGGACAAAATTCTGCACACCCTCCATCGGCAAGCTTGTTTTGATGACTGCTTTTGCTGCGTGTTTCAGATGGGTTAATTTTATCAATAACTCGCTAAGTCACCCATATCATCTATGTAAGTGTTTTATTTGGTTCTCAGCATTGGAAGCAAAATTTCTTCCAAAATTTATCAAAAGACTCAAACTTTTATTAGTGATGTGGTGTACTTTCTTAGAGGTAGGATCCAAAGTATTAAATTTGTATGTTGCCACTTGCAGGTGGCTTGGGAGGCTTTGGTCTGGAGCTGGCTGAATGGCTTGTGTCACGAGGCGCTCGTAAATTGGTGCTGACATCTCGTAATGGCATCAAGACTGGCTACCAGAGCTTACGTGTGAGAATGTGGCGCAGCTGTGGTGTAACGGTAGTCATCTCTCTGGCTGACATCACCACAAAGAGTGGCGTTACAGCTCTACTGTCAGGCGCAAAGAAGCTGGGGCAAGTCGATGCCATATTCAACTTGGCTGTGGTGAGTGTCGAAGTTGTTCAGCTTCAGAAAGTGCATAGAACATGCAGTAAAGCACCTAATGAACTCCTTACGATGCTAATGCGTCTAACCGTTTGATTGATGGGTAATAAGTGGCAGTATTGCTTCCTTCTGAGGCTCTGTGAGTTTTTGTGTTCTAGCATTAACTTAACGGTTAATCAGGGCATAGGAGAAGAAGGTAGAGAATAATACCTGAGTAGGAGTAGCCATTGGAAATGTTTCACTGCCTGTTTTGATACTGAAAGAGTCACCCGTGCATTATTGTAGGTGCTGCGAGACAAACTCTTGGAGAACCAGACTGAGGCAGACTTTGCTGCTTCTGCAGGACCCAAGGCACTTGCAACGCATCACCTGGATGCGCTGTCTCGCCAGATGTGCCCACACCTGCGTCATTTTGTGGTGTTCTCCAGTGTATCATGTGGGCGTGGTAATGCTGGGCAGACGAACTACGGCATGTACAACTCCGTCATGGAGCGTGTCTGTGAGGCCCGTGTCAGAGATGGGTTGCCAGGTCTTGCTGTCCAGTGGGGCGCTGTGGGGGACGTGGGGTTGGTTGCAGAGATGCAGGAGGAACAGCAAGACATTCAGATAGGTCGGTTGTGCTTTTAAAATATGTTTGTACACCTGATTGCAGATTTACTGTGTGCAGACTTAGAGTACTGCTGTATTTTTGATACAAGATATGCTAGTGTTTAACACTTCTTTTGTACTTGGTGTCCGTGTCATTATTTGGATGTAATAATAGTTCAGGTTTCATACAGAGCAGTTTAAATAATATTTTAAGATGTGCTTCTGAAATATATTGATATTTCAGCTTACTCTGAATGGTGAGCTCTTGAATAAAATCAGCAAGTAATGATTTCACGTGTGCTCCTCACTTACTCACCCCAGCCCCTGACACTACCAGAAGAATTGGACAGTATCAGTCTTCAGGTAGACGTTCTTCTGTGACCAAGCAGTTATATGAATTCAAAGTAAAATCATGAGACATTCAGATGGTACCATAAATTTAACGTGGAGGCTATGTGTCTGAGCACTTTCTTGTGACCTTTTCTCAATGACACACCTGTCGCAACCCGTTCTGACATGTCAGATCTTCTGTGTTGGCACTAGCAAACTGTTCTCTGGCAAATGGCCCGGGATTCCAGTGGTGTGTGTGCATTTCAGAGGGCTTAATTATGTAGAAGAAGTATATTATACAAAGTATCACACATTCTACTTCTTAAATGTTGGGGGTCTCAGAGACATGGCTCTCCTCATTTGTTTTCTTCTTAATACTAGGGATTGCAGAAATGGCATTTGAGGAGTGCAGAAAAATAGGAGTTAAGTTGAAGGAAAATGTTTAAAAAGTAGTGGACGTAACTGGAGGAAAACAACAGTGACTCTTGCCTTGGCTTTTTAAACAATGTTTTGGATCATATCATTTTGCTGGGAATAAATACAGCCTTGTCTCTGTCTAACATCCGAATGAAGAGGAGAAGCTCTCAGAAAAATGTTGGTCATCTGAGTAAATAACACTTTGTGGAGTTGCAGGAAGACAAACATGTTTCTGAGGAACATACTGCCTCCATCCTCAGGGTACTGACACCTGAGTGGAGTTTCAGTGAATTTAGCTTTATTCTATAGTTCAAAATGGATCAAAAAGTGATAGTGGAACCACGGTTCCGGAGAATTTGACTTAAATACGTCTTCACACACCTGAGTGGAGTTTCAGTGAATTTAGCTTTATTCTATAGTTCAAAATGGATCAAACAATATTGATCACTGGGTATTTACACTTGAAGTTTTAATGTGTATTGTAGGTGGCACCCTAGTGCAGAGGATTTCATCATGTCTCGAGGTGCTTGACAGATTCATGAGGCAGACATGCCCTGTAGTGGCGAGCATGGTCGTGGCGGAAAAATTTGCGAGAACTGGTGAACATGCAAGTGTAGTGGAGTGTGTGAGCGGCATCATAGGTAAGTCCAAAATGGCTTCAAATGTACTGCGATGATACTTTTCAGCAGTTCACTTAAGTACATAGGAAATATAACAAGAAGCAATGGACAAACAGCTTAAAAGTTTAGCAAAATTTAACGGATGGCTGTGGTGGTATTAGGTGTAGAATATGTAATAATTAGAAGTAACAGAAGTTTCCTGTTTTTGTCTAGAGTTTTCTTAAAGTAAACTGTATATTAAATGATGAAATATCTGATTCATTATGATAACCTTAATGACACAATATATTCCCATGCTTCCACATAATGATTGTTTTACGCATCAACATTTTTCATACATGGATTATGGATTTAAACCTTGCACTTGAGGCTGTCAACTAGACTCTAACTCCTGGATTAAGAGTTTAGTGTGTACTAACGTGACACGTAGCTAGATGCATCGCATGTAGTTTGTGGTTTTGCCATTCTGGTTGGAGCATCAGTGCATGGAAGGCCTAAGGTTAATGTTGGAACACATTGTTGTGCATCAAAGGCCTTAGTTGACATTAGTGCTACAATCACCTATGTGATATGGTTGATGTACACCTTTCGAGTGTCATTGTTCTCCAAGACCTACACCTTTCAAAATATAGTTATAGATTTTGTTTTTATTACAAAATATCACTTATGATTACATACAGGCCATGCTAGAGGCAGAAAAGTAGTGAAAACTGGATGAAATGATTTTATGAATAAGAATAAAAATGTAGTTAATAAATCTCAGGCTGTCTGTCTTCAGGGTCATATCATTGGTTTACAAAGACTCCTCCATCCAAGAAATGTACCTTTAAATTAGAACTGGTTTCTTTCACTTGAAGTCCTAAGTAACTTGTGTTTAATAATGAACAAGGATCTTAAATTGATTAGTGTTTAAAATGAGATAAATTTTTATTGCAGGTATCCGTGATCTGAAGACCATTAGCCCAAATTCCACACTGGCAGAATTAGGGATGGACTCCATGACAGCTGTGGAGATTAAACAGTCACTTGAGCGAGATTTTGAATTATTTCTCACACCTCAGGAGATCCGAAGCCTAACATTTGCACGTCTCGAGGAGATTGGCGCAATAAACCAGGTCAATGAGGAGGAAGAACCGTCATCTCAAGGTACATAACTGCTTCTTCAAAATGGAAAATATTAATAAGGTTTGTCAAGTAGGACATAACATTTATGGGGGCAAAAGAGAACGGCGTTATGCCCATCCAAGTTTATTTATCCCTTCCTTATGTAGAGGTAAGCAACCTGCATTGCCTGAATTTATTGTTGTGCAACAGTTGAAATGGAGGTCCCATTGTTGCAACATGCTGGTTTTCCAGCGGAGGCCTCATGTAATATTAGTGCGAGGCTGACATAAGTTGGATCTGTGACCTTGAATCACATTAGTGCAAGAATGACCTTTGTGGTCTGGCATGAATAACACCTTTGGATCATCATCATCATAATCAGCTATTTAGATTTTAGGCCATAAGCCTGTTCCTTTGAATTCCGAGGTAGATGTTCCTGGTCCTTCCATCGACCTTTTGGTTGTCCCAGGTCTCTGCATCCTCATGGTTGGTAACGGAATGCCCATTTTGGGTGCCTATTTCTGTCCATACATTGCAATTTGTCTTTGTGATTTTGTTGATATTTTTGAATTTCTTCAACTGTATTTAGAACGTGTTTCTTTTCCTCTGATGGTAAAACCTAATAGTTGTCTCGAAAAGCGCATTTGTGCAACACCTTTGGAATGTGAGTATAATCCAAAGGGTTTATCTGTTGAATCTTGTTAAGCAGGTAATCAGAAATTCTGATATTGAAAATGTGAGTTCACTGTTTTAATTTTTGTAACCTGTTGTGTTTGCAGCTGCATCTCGTGATGTTGAAGAATATCTTGAGATACAGCAGTTTCTGCTGCAAGTGTTAGGGAACTGCCGGTACGTAAAAGAGGCTGCTGTAATCTCATTAAATGAAAACATTTGCACAGAGTATATCAAATCTAAAAGTTCTTGACGATGGTGATGAGTCATTTGAATAAAAATTTTCTTGGATATTATCCATAGTCTAGTCCGAAGATAGGGATTAGCTCTATCTAGTGGGCCCAACTGAGTAGGAACCTGAAGACGGAGATAGAGCCCCATCTCCGAAACGTCGTTTTACGTTTTATATTTTACTAGGCGATGGATAATATCCAAGAAACTTTTTATTCAAATTTCCACGGAGTGTTTGAATTAACTTTTAGAAGTAAATGTTATTGTTTGAAGTTGGAAATATCTAAGTCGCTGCTTTTAACAGAGTCCTTGTCGATATTTTCTTAGCTGATCAAGGAATTACCCACTTCTCAGAGACTCTCATAATTTACTGCCATTTTGTCAAGTACCTCTTCTGAGTCAAATAAATCAAAGTTATGTTTTTACAGACTTTTCTCCAATAATAATTTTAGCATTATTTTTCTGTCTGTGCTTGTGTGTCGCAAATAATGCTCTTTCATGTTGGTTGTCTTATCACATCTCTGTATTCATAACTCATTTACTCTATCAATACAAGGCTTACTGTTTACCTTGTGACCATTATTATAATAACCTTGACAGTACAAGGTAAATATAATACAGAGGAAAGGTTTAATGTTATATGTTATTAACATGAGCTGTCACAGTGACCCACTTGTTTGTCTTGGCAGCACATACAGAGCCGCCTGAAGCCGCGTGCTCCATTCACTCTGCTGGGCTACTCATTTGGTGGTCTCCTGGCTCTGGAACTGGCACTTAAACTTGAGAAAGAGGGGCGGGAGGGGAAGCTGTACCTACTGGACAGTTCACCAGATTTCATGAAGGCGCTGGTGGAAAAAACTGTTGGTAACAATGAGGATCAGTTTCAGATCAATGCCATATGTAATATATTCAGAACTGTTTCACCACGTGATGCCACATCAGCAGCTATCACCAAGGTACTTGAGGAAGAATTTTAAAATGACAATACTGTTATTTCTCATAATTAATTTTTCATTTTCTTACAATGCCTTTCAGTAATATGTGCTTCTTAAGTGTGATTAATATTCACCTCAGTATTTTCGTGGAATCTATGCCAAGTTTATTTAATGTTCATCTTGTACATATTGACAGTTGGTTCAGGAGATCACACCTCTGAAAAGCCGGGACGAGAAGTTAGATCACGTCATCAGTAAACTTCCTGTGTTGAGAAACAATGCCGATCACTACAAAGCTGTTTATTTGTGTGTCTTGGATCGACTTAAAACCATTTCAAACTATGAGTGGGACTACAAGGAAAAGGTCAAGGCTGAAACCACCCTTCTGAGGCCTGTTGCAATGGTAGTGAAATTAGAGAATGATTATGGACTCTCAAAGGTGAGTATTCACTCATGCTTTATTCTAAACAAGGTGCACCCTCTGGAATTGTCAGTGTATCAAGATGTTAGCTGTGACACTGAATTATGTACAGGAGTAAATGGTCTTAGGGGAAGGTCATTTCCCAAAAATGGGTCAAAGCACCGTAGATCATGATGAAATAGACTTACAGGCTGGCGCACATATAAATAAATAAATCATACAATGACCTGACATATTCTTCAGTAGCAGTAATCGTTAAACTAAACGATGTGCTTGCTTCGTTGTCCACAGAGAGAAGTGTTCACACTCTCAGCTGCCCAGTGGGTGCATAAGTGTACATGTTTGATCTTGTGTTGCAGTGTTGTGAGAAAAAGGCAGAGGTATATTTTGTGGACGGCAACCACTTGACAATGCTGGACAGCAAGGATGCTGCCGCCATTATCAACAGGCAGATTACAAATA
>NW_019060385.1:0-15186 GCF_000696155.1 Zootermopsis nevadensis | reverse complement strand
ACCGTGACCTACAATTGGTGTATTCTTAATGTGTGAAAAGGGAATAAATTTGCTAAATAGAATGGCACTTCCTGTGAACATGCAAAATAATCCTATTGGTAAAAAGTTGCTACGTAATCTTCCTGTTTGTAATCCTCGTGACCTGTCACCTTATTCATTAGACTCCAAAGCTTTGAAATAACAAAAAACAAGATCAAGTTCATAGCCATAGAACACAAATATATGCCTTTTTCCACATCCTATTGTCATCTGACTTTCTTATGGATACATGGAATGTAAATAAATAAATAAAATAAATAAAACATATGGGACATCTTTAAACTTCTTTTATCAATATGTGATGTGATCTGTTACTGTCTCGGCCCTGATAAATACTTGTTATGAACCAGTATGCCATGCCTCTGTATTTGAGGCTGTTGGAGCATTTGACCCAGAGGACTGCACTAATATCTGCTTATGGGTAGCAGACAGTATGGCAGTAAATCTGCCGTGAAGAACTCGGCCTCCATTTGTTACTTAGTCTGTCTTCAAGGATTTTATTTCAAGATTGCTTAAGACCTGAGAGACTTCTGATTATTATACTTCCAAGATAACCTTATCATAACATCATATTTCCTTTTGATTTAACAAAATGTATCTGCTCTTAATTTAATGGCCAGTGTCCATCAAAATTGATGGTACACGTGCGCCATTTGTGTGTTGCTGAGAACACTGAAACAAAGTTCTGATGGTGATGACTCTGGTAGCAAGAAATGCAAGCAAGTCCATGGTGGTGTTTTTGTAGGGTCTGTATCTGACGGTACTCTGGGGTTATTTGTTCGGTTTTGTGTTGGATCATTTTTCAGGAAACACCTTCAGTTGCCGTGAAGATGTTTTCACATTTAATGTACTTTAGAAGAAGTGTGAATTTGTATTTCTGATATGATTTTAAAGGATAATGCTGCATTAAATTATGTTGAGTAGTAGATATTCATGCCGTTATTTTCATTCTAATTTTAGAATTAGAGGATGGTGGTGTTTATGCTCTTGATTTCCAAATTTCTAACATTAGAACCAATTTTTGTTTTTTCGCAGCATATTTTACTGATGCTGGAATTTTATGGTACGAGCAGCATCCAATATTCTTTAAAGCATTTTGGCATTAAACAATATCTCAAAAACGAATGTGGAAGAGAGGGTGGTTTTACGCACTGAACAGGAATCCGCATAAAAAATATATCGACGCAATTTCAACGACCCATTGCATCATACCAATCGTGCTCCATACATATTGTATTTGGATTTAGACATACATTTGGCCATAGTGTGAAACAATAAATTTGCCTGTTGTTTTGTATGGGTGCGAAACATGGTCTCCCATTCTGAGGGAGGAAAATAGATTGCAGGTGTTTGAGAATAGGGTGTTGAGGAGGATATTTGGGCCTTGGAGAGAAGACGATGGGTTATGGAGAAAACTGCATAATGATGAATTTAAAAATTTGTACTATATGGTCAGGGTGATTCAGACAAGAAGAATGAGATGGTGCGCATAAGTGGGGCAAGAGGTGTGCAAAGGGTATTGGTCGAGAAGCCTGAGGGGAAGAGACTACTGGGGAGACCTAGATGTAGATGGGAGAATAATGTCAGGCGGGATCTATGGGAGATAGGAGTTGAAGGAGACTGTATTTTGTTGGCCCAGGACAGGGTCCGGTGGAGGGCATTGGTGAATTCGATGATGAACCTTCGGGCTCTCAAAGCTATCTAGATAGTTGGCCACAGCGTGTGCAGTGTTATTTCTATGTGACTCACGTACATTAAACTCCATATTATGGGTTGAAGTGTGCCACTGTTCATTCCAACATTGCAATCTCAAGAAATAAGCCCTTGATGAGGGTCAGGGCCAGTGAAAACTGAGTCACTTCAGCAGTGACTAATTTCACCACATTCCGTGACTTCTATTCAGGCATTGCCAACGTGTCGCATACTAGCCGCGCCCATACTGTTGTTAAACGTGCTTCTTCAAATTATACACATCTAGAGCATGGATTTCTTATGCACGGTGCATACCGTGAATTTATAAATCTGTTTGTATCGCCTCTTATTGTGTGACACTAAGATAATGTATTTTGTTTGTAACCTATACTCGGAAACATTATAGTTTATCTTGTTGGTACAGCGTCATTTGGGGCTGTCAAAGATGGCGCCGGTCATAGAAAATGTGGGGGTGAATGGGTTTTTGTCAAAAAAGAAGGAAGAAGCAGATAATAAAGAAAATTTATGGTATGTGTATTTACAGCAGCTAATAAAAACAAAATTTAAACTAATAGACACAATTGTTCGATGATTTTTACTTCTTGGCGGAAAGGAAGTCGCTAACAGTGCGCAATTCTTTTCTCGGTTATGATGTATACGCGATTTAGCATTATATATTGTATGTTTTCGCCTTATAATACGTTATGATTTTCCATAATTGGTGGCACATAATAATGCCACACATGTGTCATTTTCATTTAATACATTTTTTATATGCAATGTACACTGCTGTATTGATTTCATGTTGCCACTATGCATGTCGGTAAACTTTTTATTGATTACATAGATAATTGTGAATTGCGTAAATTTGTTTGATATCTGGAGTGTGTTATCATTAATAAGAAATTCATAAATTTTCATTGTGAAACCTATATCAATTTTTTATTTTTTCTCTTTCAGGTCAGCTATACTAGGAGATGTTCAGACAAGAGGGAATACAAAGTTGCCATCTTATAAATCTGTATTAGTGTTAGGCAAGTAGCTTTATTTTTTACAGAACAATATAAGAAAGCACTCACTGTGATCTCTAATACTCAGTAAAGCACAGATATTTCAGGATTCCTAACCTCATTTAATTAAGATGGCTGTCTTCTGGATTGTGTTCTATTTTCTCATACTAGGTGTTGAATGTACCACATGCACCATCACGTAATGAACAGACACATTTCACTTATGGGATGTGGTAATACCCTCTTTGGAAATATTGTGATGCCAGTCATACACTGGATCTTCTTCCCATGTTATCTGTATTTCTGTTGAGAGCTTTTTAGTTGAATTACCACTCTTAATCTAACAAGACAGGTGAAAGTCAATACTGATTTTCATAATTTGAAAGAAGATTGTAGGCCTCATTGCAAGGAAACTGTTTTTGTTTCATGGAAGACTTGTATAAATTATGCTTTAGCAAGTGTGATGCATAATCTGCATAGATGGATACTGGTGGAGTATGTGCAATATGTATGTTTGTTTTGCAGCTTTGGTTGCTTATCCCAAAGACTTACCTATAACATAAGCTTGTGACTGATTGCTTATTAATGTTTTTTCTTTAAGATGTATCCTGTGTGTTTAATGATGGTTTAATGTAATATAGGTGATAATGAATCAGGGAAGACAACTTTAATAGCCAAACTTCAGGGTGTAGAGGACCCAAAGAAAGGATCGGGTTTGGAGTATGCTTACATAGATGTCCGTGATGAATACAGAGATGGTAAGTGATTTTAAAGTACTTTAACAACTGCCAAGGAAAATCAACTTATATACCAATCTGTATATCTTATGATGTTACATCTTTTACTCAAATATGTAATGTTTAAGAATGTTTCCTAAATAACATTTGGAGAGCACATGTTATTCTGTGTATAGAATTTGAATGAAGCTCACTGATACTTAGGGAATCATTGATATAATAAAACTTTTTAAGTGTGCACCATTGAAAGCATTGTCCAAGCTGCTTCAATTGCTCTTCCATTTAGCAGATATGATATGAATTTGATTTACAACACACATTTCTTGCCTAGACAGTAGCCAGACATCACACATGAAAATGAATACATTTAGTGTACCTGCAATCATAGAAAGGAAAACAGTCATACCTTTTTAAATAAATGGGAATTTTAAACAAAATGTATTGGCATGCCATTTGTCTAAATTGTGTGTTCCACTTGTATGGAACATTACAGGGCCTTAATCTCAATCTGTTCATGGCCAGTAAAGACCAACAGGTGTGATTTGTCGGTATCTGTTTGATCTGACAGCGTTCGTATGAGTCAAACATGTTATTAGCACATGTGTTTCATCTTCAGATCACACTCGACTCAGCGTCTGGGTCTTGGATGGAGATCCCTCTCATGCACATCTCTTGCGATTTGCACTGTCAGAGGAGAGTTTTCCACACACGCTTGTGATGTTTGTAGTTGCCATGACAACGCCTTGGGGAATTTTAGATCAGTTGCAGACGTGGGCTACTGTCTTGCAGGACCACATTGACAGGTTAAAAATCAACATAGATGATTTACAAGATGCCAGGCACAAGTGTAAGTAACCTTTCCTTGATGAAATGTTTGCAAAAAAGAGATTGATTTTTAGCCTGTGATGTTCATTTATGTATTTAAGTTTGTACTTTATTTTTTCTCATCTTCATCATAATTTCTAGATGTAAAGAAATGGCAAGATTATGTGGAACCTGGAGATGAATTGGAACAAGGATCCCCAATGAGGAGGACATCTCGAAATCTAGATGAAGAAGGTGGTGACATTCTGCCTTTAGGTGATGGTGTACTTACAAGGAACCTAGGATTAGATGTGGTTGTAGTTGTTACAAAGGTAAGAAGAACTTGTTTTTAATAAACCCTTATAGAAAAAAAATATATATATATCTGAAGTTTAAGCCAACTTTTTGTGCACAGAATCCTCTAGTAAGAAATTTATGTAAAGTGAAAAGTTGTCATATCAATGCAGAAAGTGTAATTGAAATCTGTTGTTGTTTCTAGACAGATTATATGTCAACGTTAGAGAAGGATTACGATTATCGTGATGAACATTTTGACTTTATGCAACAGTGGATTCGTCGGTTTTGCCTTCAGTATGGAGCAGCATTGTTTTATACATCAGCTAAAGAAGATAAGAACTGTGATCTGCTATACAAATACCTAACACACCGCATTTATGGGTTTCCCTTCCGTACGCCTGCGCTTGTTGTTGAGAAGGATGCTGTGTTGATGTAGGTATTGAAGGCATTCAGTTACTGAAGCTTTTGGAAACTCTGTCTCACAAATAGCCGTCGGTTTGTTACATTTCTGGGGATCCAAATGTACTGTTCATAATGTATGAATTTGGTTGTGGTCCATTTTGTAACATTCTGTATGTTGTGAAAGCCGTTGCATCTGAAAACCAAGTTGCATATCTTAAAAACCTATATTGCTAAAATAAGCAGTTAGTCAAGGCATCACCTCTAAATGTAAATGTACTTTTTAGATTTTATATGTTAATGTAATTGAGATTCATAAGCTGATTACTCTATAATGGCTCCATGTAGGTAACAAGTGCTGTAGAAATTAAGAACTGAACATTGTTGGCAGCAATGAGTAGAGCTTTTGGATTTGCCTGTGATGAAAAGAGTGTACTTTTAGGGTAAAAATCTGATATTATTATTAAAGTTAATTGATTATGTATGGATATAATTAAAAGGGCAAAAGGATTACCAACACACGCATCAAATACTCAATATTGTATTTTCAAAATTCTATTTTGCAATGCTATAATTGCTTAAAATTGAGAAACATCAGAAATATGAAAATAACGCTCAAAACAGCGTAGTAGCCACGTGACATTTGTGTGGAAGTAGTTACATCAGTAGAGTTCAACTTTTTTTACCTTTCCAAATTTATTCACACCTCTGC
Source organism: Zootermopsis nevadensis (assembly GCF_000696155.1). The sequence goes on along the minus strand of NW_019060385.1, from coordinate 9,496 downwards.
ATAAAAAGTAAATATTTTACAAAAAGAAAATTATGATAACAAGTAAGATACAGTAGAATATCTTCACCCTTACAAGAAAAATTACCATCACCAAAAAACCCAATGATCATTAAAGGATTTGCCCACACTGCAGATAGGATGGTAACCTCATTTTTAAAAAGTTGTGAGTATTTTTATGTGAGGGGTTATGGTCTCTAAAAAGGACTGTATATAACAAAATTAAAAGGTCTGGATCTCCTTATTTTACTGTGTTAAAGTTTTGATGTAATATGTGGTCTTAGGAACTATTTACAACTGCTACCCAAAGTATTTCGACAGAATTCGATTTACAAATCTTGAAATATTCAGGAAATATGATTGTCCTTTGCAGTCCTTCTGGTTGGGATAACATGAAGAAAATTAGCATATTGTATGAGAATATGCAGAGCATGAAGCCAGATGACTATTATAGAGATGTTATAGTTCAGCCTGTTCTTAGAAAGGTAAGTGCATTGTTTTGATGGAAATATAATATGTTGTTTTAACGTATCTTCACTTTTAGGTTTCTTGAATTGTACAGATGTCTTCTAAATTCTTCTGTGTGACTGATCTTGTAAATTATTTGTATAGTTCAAGAAATGTATGCAGAGAAATCCCAACAAACTTCTAAAACAAAGTGAAATTTCAAAAATGTAAATATTTACTGGTATTAATTTGAAAAATTAAATAATGTATCAAGGGCTATAGCTGTATTCACCCTTTTTGGCCGCTGACCTTGCTGGGAGAGCCCAGTATGCGGACCACTCAATGAAGGAAGGAGGAGGAAGGGATACAATTAAGTTTACAACCTGATATTGTTGTCTTGTGATTATGATGTGTTAACAACATTCCACCTGTTTGTTGCAATCTCCTTTTTGGTCATTTATAACACCACCTATCACAACACTCAGACAAACCACCGATGTCTACCTCAAAGAAGGACAAAATGAAAGCCTGGCTATTGGGAAGAAACATTTTGTGACGTGTTGAAAGCTCAACTGTACGATTTAATAAAATTAAATGAGTCAAAGCACAAATGTTGCGTGATTGATCAGATTTTAGCAGAAAAGAACATACTGTGCCGAGACTTCCGCTGTACCATCCCAATTTAAACGCCATTGAACTTATTTGGGCAGATGTAAAATGGGTTGCAAGCAAGAACACAACATTTAAAATTAAGAACTTTGAGCAACTGTGTCTCCAGAGATTCAAAGAAATTGGGCAAGAGGAATGGGAATGTTGAAAAACTAGAACAGATTTATTATGAGCAAGAAGGCATAATCGAAGATAATGGAGTGGACAGCAGCATCGGCAGAGATGAATTGAGTGATATGTCAGAAAGTGAAGGTGTGTGAGGAGTGGAAGAATTGGAAGAGGACTGAAGAGTTGTGAAGAAGATAAAATTATCTAATACTTTGTGCAGTGTTAATTTTCTAGTGATGTAGTGTAGTGAAATTGACTTTCCTGTGATATATACCATGGTGATATTTTATTTCGAGTGTACTGTACGTGGCCTATTGCCATCCCTTCCAGCAAACTTCTGGTAAGTGACTCGCTCCAAGGTTCCAATTCAAAAAGCTCAGCGGCCAAAAACACTGAATCCAGCTATACACTGCTGTAATTGAAATCAAACTGTGTGCATTACTGTGCATACTCATTGTGCTTCAAAGTTGGTAACATTTGAATCAGCTTGTTCATTTCTTCACTTTGAATGTGCACATGCATGGGGAAAATCTGACATGACAAATTCCAGGAAATGTAATATTTAAAAATTACCCTCCAATCCAGAATAATTATTGGAATTTGAGAATATGTCTCAAAAAATATTATTTTGGCATTTATATTGTGTAAAGCGTCCATGATTGTTTGACACTAGCTGCAGAGTATTTTACAGTATTTATAGTCAGATTTCAACCACTAATTTTTCATTAGTTATATTTGGAAAATATCAAGTTTATAGTATCCAGTGTCTTTAATGTTAACCTGTGATTTCTGCTGGAAATGGAAGCTTTGTTACTGACAGTCACCATTATCTTTGCAGCCTGTGACTCGAGAATCAGAAACTCAGGCGGAAGACGAGCAATCATTCCTGACAAGGCAGTTGCAACTTCTGCAGCAGGGTGCCCCAAGTTTGCGACAGGATTCTTCTCCAATGAGGACACCAGCTGGAGTACAAAAGACAGGGGACAGACGGACTAGTGGTTCTCCTGGCGTACAAGGGCAGCTCGGCTCTCCAAAAAAGGTTATGTACAGTTTCTTCTCTAATCACAAGGGAGTGGTTAGGTTGGTCATGCCAAAACCTCACTTGAAATTTTGCTCATCTACAGAGCCCATCTAGTAACGATTGTACACAAAATTTCAGCTGCTGATGCGCTGTGCAAGGGTGCGAAAAAATTGCTCAAAGTTGATCCCACTTCATATCTTCTTGGAGGCCACACAAGTTACATGACAGGTCTGGTAGAATGCCAGAGCAGTGAAGGTGATATGCTAGGCAGTCGTGTCCAGTTGTTAAGCGGAACTTTGCAACTGCTTCTTTTCTTGGCCTGTCTGGTATCATAAGGATATCCCTTTTCCAGGGTTTCCCATTTGATTTCAAGGGTGTGGGTCTCTTGAATAACTCTCTTGATGTATATTTTAGCTGTATGGTAGGATGTTGGATTCCATTTGACGTTTCCAGCGATACAGTTGATGTACGGACAGAACAAGGCGAAATCGATTTCGTACAGTAGCCAAGCTGTAACGCTTCTTGCCATCTCTGTTTAGACAGTACTGTACGGCCTGTTTTCTGTCCTCCATTTTAACACTCATCAGGTCTCTTCTATGGTCTAGGGTGGTAGCTTGAAAGTGATGACTGCTGGTCATCGCTTTTTGACCGACTGACTAGTACATCGCTATCAGGTGACTGATCAGGTTGTTCAGTACCTTCGTATTCATTGTCTAAAATGTCCGGTGTGTCAGTGGTTTCGATGAAATGATCTGGACAGAAATCTTGATTGTCCAAAATCTGCACAAGAAGGTCGCACATCTGCTGTTCTTCGAACGTGTTGTGTGGCCTGGCTGTAATACTGCGTCCTTCATAGACCTGGATTGTAAGTCGCAAAACGTCGACAGCGTTCCACATTGCAGTGAAATATCTGGTAATTACAATGTCATTAAAAACACCTCCTCTACAGTGCGCAAACAACAATGGTTAAGATTCTAGCTCCGCGGAGACTAATCTTTCACTGCCCTCTAAGCACCTGGCCCACGCCCTCCATTCCAATGTACCGGTGAATGCCGCACTGCTATCACGCGCATGCGCTGTGGCGCAAATTTGAAACATACATACCAACTTTGAGCAATTTTTTCGCACCCTTGCACAGCGCATTAACAGCTCAAATTTTGTCTACAATCGTTACTAGATGGGCTCTGTAGATGAGCAAAATTTCAGGTGAGGTTTCGGCATGACCAACCTAACCATTCCCTTGTCAGAAATGATTCTTAGTGGTTGGGGGGTTCACTGAAATGGTTTCTAGGGAGCTGTGTTTTACTGTAACTATGAGGGCATACTGAAAAGTAATGCTTCATAATTTGTTTTGTTCAGGAATAGATATTGAGGGAAAAACTGGCCCTTTTCATGAACATTATTGTAAAGTGTGTGTGTGTGTGAATTGTCAACACGGATACAGTGAGAAGTAATCATGTAAAATAACAAAATAATGTAAGACTTGAGGTTCTCACAGCGGTGAGTATGAAGATATCCGTCTTCTGGGTTATTGCGCTGTGTAGTCTGGTCTCATCGCCCTGATGACGGAGGCAGTATGACCTCTGAAACGTTGGTTAACATCGACCAGACTACACAGCGCAATAACCCAGAAGACGGATATCTTCATACTCACCGCTGTGAGAACCTCAAGTCTTACATTATTTTGTTATTTTACATGATTACTTCTCACTGTATCCGTGTTGACAATTCACACACACACACACTTTACTAGCGTTCAGGCAGTTTCAAGAGTCAATCACAATAGAACCAAGTATCTGGCTGATGGAACCTTATCTTACCACACTCTGCCACTGCATCCAGACAAGCTGTGGGGCCCAATGAGCCTCTTGTTTATTGGGTACCTTTGGTTCTCTCCGCAGCAGTAAAGTGGCCGGAGCATTAATTTCATTATGCACCTCCATATAGTGCTGAGGTTATGAGGCCATGGGGCTTTTCTAATAAATGTGTTTATTGCGCATGTGAAGAGATTACATTAGGAATTTGTATAAGTGTAACCTATGAGTTATCGTATTAGGTACGCATTTCTTGTCGTGACTGTGTACTGAATATTGCGGTACAACTTGTTAACAGATTGATGGAAGTAAACCGGGTGTGGCTGGTAGCGGAGAAGGAGTACTTGCAAACTTCTTCAATTCTCTTCTGCACAAGAAAACTGGAGCTGGATCTCCAGCACCGAAAATGTCAGGTGATGATAGTGGAATTGCCAAAACTTGAATAACTTGACCATTTGAGCACCAGGGTGTCTACAGTTCTTAAAGGTAAAGGAAAAGCCATGAAATAAAAAAATTATGTGTTGCCAGACATACAACTTTATGGTATGAGATATAAATGTACGATTTACATCAAAAGAACTAAAACTGTTTTATATCATGTATGATCTGGAGCTTTCACTGTGACTCGATATAATAAAGATCTATCAGGCTATCAGCTGTGTCATGTGGTTAAAAGGCAAAACAACCGACGTTTCGAGAACCACCTTTGTGCTTGTCTTCAGGGTATTGATGTGACTGGAGATCCAGTTTGTGTCATGTATGTACTTGTCTGAGCCCTGTGTTCATGGCTGCGTGCTAGTTAGTGGGGACTGGTTGGTGGAGTCAAGAGCTTTCTCTGTTGGCCCAGCTTTCTGACTGGATAGCGTGTTTATCACAGGATGCCAGGATTGGCTGAACATGAAACCACCATCTCTGTTGAAGTTTCGGGTGTTCAATGTTTTTGTGAAAATCGATATGAAATTCTTGTTTATAAGGCAGTAGACACCCTGAACCCCTGAAGATTGTTAAGTAGCCTTTTCTCAACGCAAGCCAGTTGAATGTTTAGTAGTTTGGTTTTTGTGAGTTTTTTAAATCTGCCCTGGTAAATGTTGAGTCCTCGAACTAGTAGGTTACATTTTATTCCCCCGTAGTGTAACAAGATCATATCAGAAAAATTTGTGTTGTATCACTTTATCTGTTCTTCCCACATCCTTTACGATTCATTATTCCCTGTTATCCTCTCATTCAACACTATTTAGTCTGATCTGCTGAAAAGCATTGCTAATTAAAGTATAAATAATTCAATATCTCTGTGTAGTGTAGATGATAGTAACATTTTGATTTTGAAGCAAAGTGACATCCCAAAGTCACTAGTATTTACAAGTACTCCAAGATACTCATCTGTAGAGCCTTTGCAGCTTGCTTCTGTATCATTAGAATAACATCATAGTTTGTTCATTGTCCCCCCCCCCCCAAAAGAAAAAAAAAAATCTTTATGAATCAATAATTTTCACACCTTTGTACTGATAACTTTGATGTGCTGTATTCTTGGGAAAGCTGAATAAGTTATCCACCTAATGTGTGGAAATTCTTGCAGCTGACCTTGCAAATGAACGACCTCACACATCTGTAGACAAGGCAGTTATGCGCTCGGATGCAGCAGCTGAGCTGGACCGACTAACCCGAGGCAAGAAGTCATCTGTATCACCAGATCAGAGTTCATCAGATTGCTGAAACTCCGTGGTTACAAGTGGCTGGACCAAAATGTAATCTGGTAAACTAACCACTGGACAGGGTCAGCAGTGAAAAAAATTAAGAATGACCTGTGAGCCTGCATTAAGGCCACTTGCTTTATGTCTGAGAATATATTTTGGTTCTGGAAATATTTTAGGTTTGATTTATAAAATCCCTTGTACTTTTTCACTACCTACCCTTTCAAAATAACACATTAATGTGTCAATTTATAAATGGCTCTATTCTTTAATTGTATATATTTAATGCAACACATTCTACTAATGCATTACAGTGCATTTTGTGCTTCTTCTCCTTTTCCAATTAAATTATATAACTTATGTTAGAATTTTGTAACAATACAATGTAGCATTTGTAGAATGGGTAGGTGGAAGAATAGTTGAAGGATTTTTAGTCACCCAAAAAATAAGACTAGACATTGTTCTCTACAGTAACTGTGGCCTTAACTGAATTTGTGGCCGGCAGCTGTGCAATAGAAGCGCAACAGTATGTGCAAGCGCCTGCCCCTTGGTGTAATTAATTAAAGCTGCTAACTGATTCTCTTTGTGAATAATGCGTACCACAATTAAAATATTTTCTATTTATTTTTTTCATCCCTGTAATGTGACGGTGTTCTCAAGTAACAGATTACTCTGCACTTGGGCCTTGGCTTGTAGAGAATTCTCCTCATATCATACAGAGGAACAATATATTTATTGGCAGATAATATGATTCCAAAGAGACGCTAATATTGCTAATCTACTCTGTTTATTGTAGAAAGTGTGTAAGAGAGAGAATGTATGTGTGCAAGAATTATGTGAAAAGTGGAAATTAATTTTGTTTATTTTGCTGTACAGTTTAACACATGGCTTGTTAATTGAGTCTTATTATAGTTGTTTTAGGAGCAAGAAGTTTTAAACATTATTCAAATTGTTATAAAAATACAGTCTATGCAAATTTGAGCTGGAAGAGTCAAAAATTCTTTTTTTCTTTCTTCCTTTTTTTTTTTTTTTTTAGGGTACTGGTTGAATGTGTATTTTTTGAAAATGGTTGTTCAAAGCACACATCAAATATATTCAGCCATTTGTTTGAATAATTAAATAATTTGAGATTTCTTCCTCTTCTGAAACTTATGAAAATGTGCAGCTACAGAACAGCATTTCTATCTTGTATTTTTTTTTTTTATACTAAACCTCTGTGCGTACTGCACCTGGAATTTCTAACGTCGCTTAATGTCGTACTATTTCTGCAACAGTTGTATCCCATCCAAATGTTATAGATATCTTGCTTTGCTGTAATAAAAAAATGAGAATTGTTAAAATAATTCCATATTGTAATTTCCGTATCTTGCGATTAACGCGTTTTCAACCTTGCAAGACAGTTGAGTATGTAACTTTAATACATGTTCATAGGATGAGGCAAAGTATTGAGGAATGGGCTTGTGAAGTTTGTGTCCTGTCAATAGTATGTTATTATTTATTGAAACATACTTTCGACAGAAATGGCTTCCTGTATAGGATGCAGATGTTATGTCTGATGCAGGTAGCTGTCCCTTCACCAGGTGCACAGTTAAAGGAAAATGAACAGCAAACTGTTTTTGTAAGATCAGCCTTTATTTCTGTGTGCCAGAATTGTGTAATCGCATCTCGTTGAAAAGTTTTACATGAGCTGATACATATATAACGGCCATTATTTATGGAAAAGCAGATATTATATCATTGTGAAAGCATTCTTATTTAATTTGTTTGAATAATGCCAGCTTATAAAACTATTTGTGGCAATGTTTCAGTTTATGTGAGATTAAAAAGGTGAGAGAAAACCTTCTGAAGTAGTTTGTATTTTTCATCATCAAACTTTGTTCTAACAGTTAATTTGGGTAGCAGATGTACACAGTATCATGAAGACAGAAATTAAAATTAAATTCTTTGAGACATCAATTTTTATGTACATTATTTCATTACCTTCATTGCATTAATGAAAGTTACTTTGTTGCTAGGCTATGAATGATAAAATTCTTTTGAGTTTTTCATCTGTGGGTTTGAGAATACAACGATCTCAGAGATTGATGACCCAGCCAGGTTCGAGACCTAGAATATTTGCCTTGGATCCTTCCTTTGGGTCAGCATAACATAATCAGGATCATTTTCCAGTACAGGTAACTGATAAACTTATTTTTGTGTAATACCCTACTGTAGAAACAGTGCGTTACTTTATTATATTAAGAAGGTGAATTACTATTTTGTAGAATGTGGTGGCCAAGTTCTGATACCCCAGTATACTCACAAACCAGCCAACAAATTGTATATTAGCTGCCTTGGTAACACTGACATAGCATCTCATTCATTCCAGTGTTTTTAACCGAACTCTGCATATAAATTTTCACACAACAATGAATTACTATTAAGCTGGTAGGTGAATTTAATCTGTATTAGTCACATATAAATTGTCATCTACAATTGGGTCAAGTCAGATTTCAATATTTTTGTAAGTGGCTAAAAATAAAAAATAAAAATGTACATGCAGATTCCATTAGTGTTTTGAAACTTGCCAATGTGTGGTGAGATACAAGGAAAAATAACTTCAACACATTCATTCATGTAAGATTTGAGGTCTTCACAGCGGTGAGTATGAAGATTTCTGTCTTCGGGGTTATTGCGCTGTGTAGTCTGGTCGATGTTTACCGACGTTTCAGAGGTCATACTGCCTCCATCACCAGGGCGATGAGTATGAAGATTTCTGTCTTCGGGGTTATTGCGCTGTGTAGTCTGGTCGATGTTTACCGACGTTTCAGAGGTCATACTGCCTCCATCACCAGGGCGATGAGTATGAAGATTTCTGTCTTCGGGGTTATTGCGCTGTGTAGTCTGGTCGATGTTTACCGACGTTTCAGAGGTCATACTGCCTCCATCACCAGGGCGATGAGTATGAAGATTTCTGTCTTCGGGGTTATTGCGCTGTGTAGTCTGGTCGATGTTTACCAACGTTTCAGAGGTCATACTACCTCCGTCATCAGGGCGATGAATATGCCAAAGGCCAACCAACCAACCAACAAGCCAACTAAGGGCGGAGTCCTGCGCAAGCTCTGGCATCGTCTCTTGCTAGGTGACACCATTCCTGCGCACGAAACGCATTGCTGGAAATGGCACACGGTCTTAAACGGCGATGAATATGCCAAAGGCCAACCAACCAACCAACGAAATTTTGCTAACGCTAACGGGGTTTCGTCGTGGCGGGAGCCTTGACCATTCAAACTGGGGGCTGCTGATGGGAGGTTATCCCGTCAAGCAACTTTTCCAAAGAATTTGGTTGGTTGCCTCTCTGGGGTTTGAACCCAGCGGGGGGGGGGGGGGGGAGTTTCGGCTGAAGGCCTCTGCGGCTGTGGGGAGATCACTTCGGCTGGGGGCCTCAACAGAACGGCCTGTCTGGCCGATGTAGACTTTAACGCACTCACAGGGAACGCTGTATACTCCAGGCGACTTCAGTCCTAGGTCGTCCTTTACCGGCCGGAGAAAACTGGGAATTTTCTTTGGCGGAAGACCAATAGACTTGAAGTCGTGCCTAGCCAGCAGCCTCCTTATGCGGTTGAAGGTCGTCCCGACATAGGGCAGGAAGGCAACCGAGGCTGGTTTTTCAGGAGGCGGTGACAGCCTCGCAGGCGGATTGAGAGCCCTCTGGATCTGTCGGTTGCTATATCCGTTTTTCATGAAGGTGGTGGTGAGTGTCTCCAGTT
>NW_019060384.1:0-17282 GCF_000696155.1 Zootermopsis nevadensis | reverse complement strand
GCAATACATATACAAGTTTCTGAGTAACTGTTTCCCAACAAATTACTTGCAACCACATGCCGAGGGATGTACAGCGTGGGCCGAAAGTACTGCCACATTACCTGCCATACATTTGTAGAACAAACGTAAATCGAGAATGACTGAGAACAGGGAACTCGAGTGATGAGGGGCTTCATAATTTGTAAGACACAAATGAGAGAAAATAATTCCAATAGATTTTGAAGAAGAAAAGTGGGGGTACGGACTCATGTGATTCGGAATTTTAACACGGAAAACCTTTCCTTGTTCCATAAAGCAGGCTCCACACGTAGCCGGCTTAATAATAGGAAAATTTGTTCACTAGCTTAACTACGACTAGATTCTTAAAAAAGCTCTGCTCGGCGCCGTTAAACAACCGAAACATTCATTCACCTAACACTCAGCATTTAATTACAGCAAAATGTTTCTATTCGTACATAATCGTTCTAAAAATCTGTAATCAATATCTTATAACATAGATCTCCAGCATTTTATACATATTATGTTCATTGTTTTCTGTAGGTTAGTTGGTTTATTAAGCAGAGCTCTATCGACTGACACAGTTCGAATTCACAGAACATAAGACGGCAATGACTGGTAATGACGGTTTTGCAATCATTTATGGGGAAGCTTTCGAAGCACTCCCATTGGTCCCATTCCGTCGTTTGCAAGACACAACTGAGAAGAAGCACGATTATCGAGAGACAAGCGAACCTGCAGACAGGCCGTGAGAAGACGTAGGAGCTGCAATTACGTCACTAGAGCCCTAATTATGGACAATGCTAATGCCAAATCCCGTCTCTGGATAGGATGCAGGCCCTAACACGAGGCAAGAGAAACCCTCAGTCAGTATGGCACGTCCCTGACCGAGATTAGAACCCAGTATCTGGTGAATACAAATATCACAGAAATCAGAAACCATTGGCTTTGTTGTAAGAGTTCAGACAAGCGACGAGGACGACGCTTGGCTCCTCAGAAGCTACACCCTGAAAGCGCTGCACAAATGAGATTATAAACTGCCTTTGTCGGGACGCTTACAAGGAACGTAATGGCACGTTGCTATGGCGACGCTCACGTTCTGATTGCTTCTTTTGTCTGTTGTCGGAACATAAGTTCAATTGTGGCTGAATCTGGTCCCTTCGTCCGTGCTGCTCCGAATAGCGGAGGAGAGGCGCGTGCCCCCACCTTCTCTTGTTTGTTAACTCGCCTTTAACCAGAGATTTTCTAACTGAATCCCCCCCCCGATCGAAATGTCATCATTCTCATCTTCTTACAACGCAGAATAATGTCTGTTCGTTGCATTCGCCCAGTCGCCTGGAGAGGGGTGGGGGGATCGAGTCTAGAATTGGTTCTCTCTCTAAACGTCATTAACAAAACACAATCCCTGAGCGCCTCTTACAATTGATTCTTTGTTCACAGTAGGCTGGCCGACGTTTTAACCGAAACCGTCGGTTTCGCGACGTTTATACTACGCCCGTCATTTTGAAAAATTCTTAATAACTTCCATTTAAAACTTACCGCAGAAAAAATTATCTTAACATTATCATAGTCTCCTCTTCGGTCCCTTAAATACCTCTTCTTGAAGTCTCCTCACCAAATTTGTTTTGCAGTCTTTGTTTCCCACCCGATCTACGTGTCAAGCCCAGCTTAACCTCTCATTGAAATCATGCGAACTTTATAGACTGAAGAGATTGTCCTTCTGCATTATTAATATACATAATTAAATATCCAGAACATTTCAGATATCTTAGGTCTGAGTATATTCACTGTAACAAACGTAGAAACAATCAAACAGTTTATAAAAACTAAATTTAATATAAGAATAAGATTTCTCAGTTCCTTAATTTTCTTTGTGCCAGACACAACAGTAACTAGGCCAAAGGGGCGCTTTCTAATTTAGGCTTACTATTAAAAAAAATAGATATTTGTTTGTTTCTTTCGCGGGTTGAACATCCTTCATCAAAGCTTCAGTTGCTGACCAGACGTTGGAAGTAAGAACAATTCAACGGATGCGAAGTCTGAACGACATTAAATAACCTTAAGTCAGTCCAAACTGCACACACACACACACACATTTACAAAACATGAACAAATAATAAATGTCCATTATCCCCTGATAAAGATAAAACAAAGAATAATGGTACAATAATTCTTGGTTTCAGTCTTCGTACATCGACCTCTAACGCTGTATATCGTAATTGAATGAACTTTGCTTTGTGCAGCAACCAGCCGTGGACAACATTTCCGCTGTCAAGCGACGTGGTTTATTTTAAAAACGAGAGGCACTTTTGATAAATGAACCAAGAGATAAATTTTGTTTTAGAAATGCCGCGTGCTGAGGGAGGCTTGCTTCAAGCATTGTTTGTGTACGCGAATTACAGAGGGCGTTATTGTGTTGTTTGTGCTCTTGTGCACACACCAAAACACGGGCGCCGAACCTTTCAGGTACGGAAATTAGATTAAAAAAAGCTTCATCGCGTAATAAATAACATCCCCTGGTGACTTGCGACGTGTGCGGGACCACTTATGGCATTCTGACTCTCAATTGTCACTCCACTCCTTCTTATCAACTGCTACAGCTATTTGGGCCACACGTTGTATATAATTATTCATGCCCATAACAACTATTTCATTTTATACAAGTAAATTTTAAACCTTCTTCCATTTTAATCACACGATTTGGAATTTTGCCCTTCCTTCAAATTCTCTCTGGTTGTTAACCCTCTCGAGTGGCAATCCAGTACTTTTTTATTTCATGCAATTTCGTATCCCACATCAAACAATTCTATGTCTAAGTTCATGTCGTCCGAAATGTATCCTGCTATGAATTTATAAATTATGTGTTACATCCTAGTTAATTATCTTTGCTGAAAGTACGCGCACATTCCTACAGTAAATGATGAAAAAATAAAACCAATACTTTTCCCATTGAAGTTTAGTATTTAAATTAATATTTTATTACCTAAACAGATCCGTATGAAGTAATAACGCCACGTGCCTCTGTGTTTTTTCTGTGGATTACATTTTTTCTGAAATATGCGGATTCTCCGCAAAGAAGTCCTTCATCACTGTTCAGAATGGAAGTGCCTCTCCCCCACAATGTTAATTCGGTCTTCCTCAGTTGAACGCAGAACGAGTTTTCGCAGAGGCAATGCGATATAACCATTAAATTCGGTGTGGAGGAAATGCCCCTTTCAAAATTACATCGGTAAGATTCAATTACGAGTGGATTAAAATGTTTAAAACCGGCCAAACCGGTGTTGTTGAAACAGACGCACGTGAACACGAACAAACCGAAGGGAAACTTTAAGAATTGGCTACAAGACTGGGAATTAATGTGATCGTCCTTGGCGCAAACCCGCAGTGAAGCAACCATCTAATGAACCAAGAGATAAATTTTGTTTTAGAAATGCCGCGTGCTGAGGGAGGCTTGCTTCAAGCATTGTTTGTGTACGCGAATTACAGAGGGCGTTATTGTGTTGTTTGTGCTCTTGTGCACACACCAAAACACGGGCGCCGAACCTTTCAGGTACGGAAATTAGATTAAAAAAAGCTTCATCGCGTAATAAATAACATCCCCTGGTGACTTGCGACGTGTGCGGGACCACTTATGGCATTCTGACTCTCAATTGTCACTCCACTCCTTCTTATCAACTGCTACAGCTATTTGGGCCACACGTTGTATATAATTATTCATGCCCATAACAACTATTTCATTTTATACAAGTAAATTTTAAACCTTCTTCCATTTTAATCACACGATTTGGAATTTTGCCCTTCCTTCAAATTCTCTCTGGTTGTTAACCCTCTCGAGTGGCAATCCAGTACTTTTTTATTTCATGCAATTTCGTATCCCACATCAAACAATTCTATGTCTAAGTTCATGTCGTCCGAAATGTATCCTGCTATGAATTTATAAATTATGTGTTACATCCTAGTTAATTATCTTTGCTGAAAGTACGCGCACATTCCTACAGTAAATGATGAAAAAATAAAACCAATACTTTTCCCATTGAAGTTTAGTATTTAAATTAATATTTTATTACCTAAACAGATCCGTATGAAGTAATAACGCCACGTGCCTCTGTGTTTTTTCTGTGGATTACATTTTTTCTGAAATATGCGGATTCTCCGCAAAGAAGTCCTTCATCACTGTTCAGAATGGAAGTGCCTCTCCCCCACAATGTTAATTCGGTCTTCCTCAGTTGCACGCAGAACGAATTTTCGCAGAGGCAATGCGTTATAACCATTAAATTCGGTGTGGAGGAAATGCCCCTTTCAAAATTACATCGGTAAGATTCAATTACGAGTGGATTAAAATGTTTAAAACCGGCCAAACCGGTGTTGTTGAAACAGACGCACGTGAACACGAACAAACCGAAGGGAAACTTTAAGAATTGGCTACAAGACTGGGAAATAATGTTGATCGTCCTTGGCGCAACCCCGCAGTGAAGCAACCATCTTCACACGACATAAGCAGACCACAAGAAGGTTCATTATCGCTCACATCTACGGCTTTCGGAGTTGAGTCGCGTCGAACGCCGAAAATTATCTTTGGAACTGGCAAGATGGCTTACCGAACCCAAAGGTTCATCACCGAATTAACCAAAGACCTCCACCGGACCCTGTCCTGGGCCAACAAAATCCTTATTGTGCTGACTGGTTGACGGAAGCAGAACTTTCCCCTTGAACTAGAGCCGCGAAAAACTTAAGGAAAAGTTTCCTTATAACCTTCACAAGCGCCCGGCAACCTTCGCTGCCTTTATCCAGATGATCCACTCCGGAACCTCTTATCCTGTTTAAGATAAGTTGTGATAGGCCTGTATCCACCATTCTTTTTCCACTGTCGACGCATCTCCGCAGTTATCTGTGCACAAAACGTCACCTGGTTTAAGAGTCCTGGTGCCACAAGGGTTTCATTTCATCACAGAATTAACCAGTTCAGAGCCACAGAAATTTGCAACGAATTACATGGTCCAAGTATAAATACGGTCCAATGAGCTCATTATGTGGTCAATCACATGGGCTGTAGTAATTACGCATGCGATCTGCTCAAATAATGCTACAAGCTGATCTGCTTCTATTACATGGATTTTGCATCCATCCTGACAGGGAAGAGGATTTTAAATTTGGCAGTAATGGATGTACCTTTATCGGCTTAGGTTAGGTTCTGCGACAAACGAGGGTTAATTTGGCGATCGGTGAAATTCAATTCCATTTTTGAGCTCTGGATTTTGTGTCTCGTTCTAGGGGCTAATTTGTTTAGTGACTGACGTGCGAAATTCAATTGCGCCACCCGACGGACGGAGTCTCTAAACTGTGACTCGTAATTGCGACGCGAATAGCAGAAATGAACTACACACAGCCACAGAAAATCCTAAGGTAATTTCACTACCCACAAATTAGTTCCAGCTTTATTACCGAATGTTGGCGCTCGTGTTAGAGAAAAGGGCGGACACGTAGGGCCTTAGTGTTCCTCGCAACCCTCAAGATGTTTCTATTACTAAATATAAAGAGATATTTTCTTTGTGACTTGTAGAAATAGGTTAGAAGAAAAGCTTGCTACATTTTGCTCGGAAATCTACGAGCGACGTGTCTATTTGCAAGACCCAGTCGCCCATGCGAAGCTGATGACAGAATAAAACCCACGTAAATTGGAATTGGTGGCATGGATTGAATTGAACTGACTTTAGGGGCCAGTTTCTGAGTTTAACGTACGTGGTAATGAACCTTCATGCTCTATACAAGGCGGTGGATTACTTCACTGCTGAACATTGTTCCAGTTGTTACAATGGCGTCGTCTCTCTAACTTCAACCGGAGCAAACAAATGAAGTAAGGATCTCGCTCCGTAAAGGTCACTGCCATTGTCCCGGCGTGAAGCAAACATTCGCTGATATTTCTCGTGCTTCTACTCAGTACCTCGAGGCACTTCTTAAAGAGGTCGTTGATCTCCCGTTCGATATTGCATGAAGTATACTGAAGGATTCTCTGAAGTTTTTGGCACAGAGGTTGATCCAGAGCGTACATTGTCCGTTCTTCGAGCTCTAGTATTTGATATCGTCTTCATGGCGTTTCGAGACTTGGTCACAGGCCTCTTCCAGCTCTCAGATGATTTGTTGTCATTACAGATCAATTTCAAAATACAAAATGTCAAAAAATGTCAGTCTTTGGTTAACAGATTAACAAAAGACTACAGCTGATCCAAGGCTGGAGACGTTGTGTACTGTGTCGCATGTGTGTATCAGATAATGTGCAGTACACGACATAAATATTATGCTATCATAATGTAATAAAGTATATAAGGCAGGAGAAACGACAAGAAATTGTACTAAAAATTAAACAAAAAAACTGCTGCAACCCACAGCTTCTTAGTGATCTTGCGACTAACGAATGCAGCAACTACTACGCTACGCAAGGTATCAGATGCCGGGAGACGTCCTCAGGGAAGACACAGGAATCCTAGAAGCTGTTATCTGTGACGTACACTGCGTATTGCATTGCTCTCTTTTCTGTGCTGGGTACGAATAACCAACATTTTTCATATTGAGACAATAATCTAGAAACTGACTTCAGTAAGCTAGCAATGGCTGGGGGTTCGTCGTGCTGACCACACGTCACCCTATATCTGGTTGGATGATCGTTCACCTCTGCTTAGGCATGTGAACGTGAGGCTTTGGCTCTCTGGAGCTGTTACGCCACGGATTTAATTTTTATTTTGACTTCAGTAAGATATTTTAACATTCAAGCTACTTCGCGGCATTGTTTCCTATCCGCATTTTGTTGTATTTTGCATTACTCTGTATAAAATTCCATAAAATATCCTAGATGACAATATAACCTGACGCCATTTTGCAATTTGCACAAGAGCTGATTGTCCTGCTATGCTAAGTTTACAGTTTAAATCATTTGAATTCTATCGTAATTAATGTCGCTTGTGTACATTTGTACGAATGTAACTAATAAGAGAAATAACAAGGTCGGAAATGTAAGCAGTGAGTAAAAATTATGGCATATTTGCTCCGTGATTGCCTCCAGATTTTCATTTCGTGTGTCCTAACTTCTGATACACCCTCATAAACGGAGAGGCAAGGATTTCCAATATCAAACTGGAATAAATCATTCAAATCTTTCTGAAGTTAAAAAGAAAAACTTCAGACGACCGAAAATCGTGTCTGCTATCGTTGTCTACAAGTAATACACGAGATGGACCCTTCCAAATCAAAAGTAATTTAATACTTTTAATACTCCCTGCATGAATTACAACTGATAAACATAATTCTAAGAATACGAACAGGTTAGAACAAAGTACATGAAATGTTTATTTAAATGTAAGAATAAAAAGTTTAGAGCCTGACCAACTTAAAAAGCAGAGCCTGTCTGTAACACATTCTACACATTACATTCATAAAGAATTATACGCCTAACAACCAATAAAGTCCACCAAATCGGCCTACATTTTGCTGTCGTAATACGTACACACGCCTAATAAGTGTCCCTTTGCTTTAAACTGTAGGACTCACATTAGACAACTCGCGAGTACGATATTATTAAATGGTCTGCGTTGAAATCGTCCAGGTACCTTTATTAAAGAAAATTCTAATATTCTGAAATTTTAAGGCGGCGATCGGCGTCGTGAAAAGCAAGAAAGCACCTCGAAAACGTCGGTAAATTTCTACGAGACCTCACGAAACAACTTTTCGTAAGAGAGTCGTCTCAAGAAAATAAGAATCTTCCAAATATTGAAAAGGATCCACACGCCACGCTAATCGCTGACTTCACACATTCACAGGATGGAAAAAGGAAAACAAGACTTCGCGTCGTCCATTGTCTACTACGCACTGTTCTCGTGCTTCTACGCAACGCAGCACAACAGATCTTTGTGCTAGCCCCCAAATGTGATTACTCGAGACAGCGTAGTTCACAGCTTTCTTAAGTTCCTTTCCCAAAATCAGGACGAATCGAGTTTTCGAAAGAGCGGTCGTACACCCCCGTAGGCTCACAGCTTCAAGATGTCAGTCCTCTGATGACGAACGTACTTCAATGTGATCAGGAAAATTTGAAAACAAATACGTTTTACTGTTCAACATCTGTTGCCCCCAGCAAGAAGATTATTCAAGAATATCACTGTCAAAATAATGTCAATGCAGGCACGAAAGTTTTATGGCGAAACTACGTCAATGCCTATTTTCACACACTGGCAATAATCAAACAAAATAATGATATTAAATTATGACGTCATGCCCCGTGTACTACGATTTAGTGGAAAAAATCACAATTCAGCTTAAAACCAAGGCACGAAATCAGCCACAGTAGGAACACTCTTCTAGGCCAATCAGGTTGACCAAATTTTGTCCAGACGACTGAGGCGATACGATCTCCGAATCGTTGGTCACGGCGTCAAAACTCACAAGACAACGAGCGAAACATGTATCCCAAGTCTCATACATTCTACTGACAATGAAGCCTCCTTCGGAATCTTAAAATGCAGAGCGCTGGCAAATGTCTTGCGGAATTAAACCCTATTAACGCTCTTCAATCTAATATCACTGCAGCTCGTTGATTTCTGTTTGGCAGCCTCAGAACTGGAGGCCAACGTGATGACTATTTATTTGCATTTAACTGCTTGTTCGACTGCTCTAATCTTCAGGAGAGGAACTCATATTCATTTGCTGCTGAAGGAAGGTTTCGGAGTAGCAAAGCCAAAAAGGTCAAGTTCCACGGCGCTAAAATCACTGCGACGCTTTGACTTTCCGTAATAAATGCAAGCACTTTGTTTAAAACCGGAGCGAAAGTACTTCTAGAGAAACACATATAAAAAAGAAAGTTATAGTCACAACTTGGAACGCATTTCAGTTCACTGTGATCTTGACTACTTTTGTTTACATACACTAATGAGCTGAAGCGATCCTTTCTCGTCTAACCGAACAATTTCTCTTCCGGAGGAAACCGTAGTCTACCGCACTGAAGCCTAAAAACACTTCAAGACCTGGGAGGAACAGTGGGCTAATTTACACTTTATTAAAACTGAAAAGAACGAAGACAGGACTTAGAAATAGTTGCTCAAACTCCGGTTTTTAAGATCCTGAAAGGCGCAAATTTAAACCCAAAGAATCGCATGTTCTTGGAAACGGGCAGCGCCTTCTCAGTTCGATGGAGCATAAAAGCAAATAGAGACGAGACTAGGGCCATCTGCTTCTACAGATCGTTCGAGGCTTGTCTTAACGTACCGAACACCAGTTTTGTAAATCACGTGACGTACCTCGATTTTATTGTTTTTCAAAATGCGTCTAGAAATGATTGAAGCCAAGGCCTTCAGAACATCTTTCGAGAGTAAGCGACGTTTAACTGATCTTAAGGAAACACTCAGTAGGTGTTTTATGACTTACGGCTGCTCGCCCTAGAAATCTGTAGCAGACAGCCATCTCTTGTAATAGCAGCAACTTCGCAACATCGGAAATTTGCAAGGCGCTTACTGTTCTGCGATTCGCAAGTAGCCTTAGAAATTTCGTACGTTTATTAATTCATTACAAAATTATGAAAGCGGCGAACGCAATCATGTTAAACGCACACTGCTTGTCTGTTGTCTGAACCACAACTGGTACTAACTTTTGAAAGTCACCGCTAGATGGCAGTGCGATGTAGTGTTCACCGCGACGTCTTGATGTAACTTAACCAACTGTGTGACAAAACCACTCTCTCGCCAGTAACACTACATATATTTCTACGACAGCACAAGAAAAGTTGTATAAGCTCTTGAAACCATTCTGCATCTGCCTAATTTATTCTCGATTCACAAGCAATTATACCTAGTCAGCAGACAGACGCCATGTATAAACACGTCATTTGCCAATGTTAATACCAAATGTGCATTTAAAAGTTCGTAATAAATTAATTATTTGTATTAATTCTTAATTACACACTACCTGGCGGCCCCTGTAAATCATTTTCATGAAACCACAACTTATTATTAAACGTATTTATAATTTGAACATATAACTTATTATTTTATTTTAATATTTTCCGTCAAATCACAATTTTAATAAGATAATAAAATATAAAATATTTAAAATATCATTTCACGTTCCGCATCGAATGATCGATTTACAAATTGGAACGTCTCTTACGACATGTTTCGGTTATATTTAACCGTCCTCAGGTATAAATTAGATTGGTAAATCTAAAACTCGAATTACAATCATTTACAATGTTATGCAGTTTATTTGAACAGAGCCGAATCGCTTTTTCTTGTTCGTCAATTTTCACACACTCACATCACTGTCCACACACCGAAACAACATGTTTCGGTCCAATGTGACCATCGTCAGGATCGTATTATTCTCCTCCAGATGCCAAGAAATATTACTAAAATATTTATTAACACGTTTTTAATTAGTTAAATTATTCTAAACAGTAAATGCAAAAAAGTTTTTAATGAATGTTTTACAGTCTGCTGAGTGTCGGTGTGGTTTTGATATGTAAACAGAACGTTTTACATTACAAAATGGATACGCGTATATGCGGTATTGCATTACCCGAGGCGTATGTCGTGTGGTGTTTCGTCGCAGAATGACGCTTGTTGCTGTGTCTTTGTACGTTTTATCAGGCGTCACGGAGGTCAGTGTTCTGCTGTCTGTGAAGATGTGTTCTGAGTTTTCTGTGCATAAATTTTTAAAAAAATATGGTTATTGTGGCCGATATTAAATCCAAATCGCAAACAACAGGGAAGTCGTCCACACACACCTAAAACATCCCATAACTTCATATTTTGTTGGTAAATTATATACTTGATTATTTTTCAAACTTTGTACCCTTTTTTTTTGTAGTAGTGGAAGTAATTTTGTTTCTGTATAATTTTCAGCATACTTTGCATACCTTTGACCGTGTTTCTGTCGTATTTCAATAACACGTTGTGAATTATGTGCACTGCATATTGTTAGGATACATTTTATACACATGTTCACATCAAATGAGCACATTCCAGTGTTCTTGTAAACTGGCGTGTTATTTGGTTAATTAATTAGTTGGATCAAATTTTTTATATCGTATGTATAAGGAATTTGTTTATATAATGCGAAAGGAGACCCGACAATCATGAATGTATTCCGGGTTGCAGCGCAAAAGTGTACCGACGTTTCACTGGCATTTGCCACGATGATCGTCCTGGTAACGGAGGCAGCAAGGACCTCCGAAACGTCGATAAAATCCTACCACACTACGCGGCGCTACAACTCAGAAGACATCAGTCTTGATACTCGCCGCTCTGCAATATGTAGAAACGTTTGACCGTGTAGTCTGGTAGATGACTAACGACATGCAAACTGCCTCCATCATCAGGGCGGTTACCAGTATTAATCAAATTTATACCTGTTTCAGAGGCACACACTAAGAAGGAGAAGCAAAATGGACACGCGTATATGCGGTATTGCATTACCCGAGGGGTATGTGGTGTGGTGTTTCGTCGCAGAATGACGCGGGTTGCTGTGTCTTTGTACGTTTTATCAGGCGTCACGGAGGTCAGTGTTCTGCTGTCTGTGAAGATGTGTTCTGAGTTTTCTGTGCATAAATTTTTTAAAAAATATGGTTATTGTGGCCGATATTAAATCCAAATCTCAAACAACAGGGAAGTCGTCCACACACACCTAAAACATCCCATAACTTCATATTTTGTTGGTAAATTATATACTTGATTATTTTTCAAACTTTGTACCCTTTTTTTTGTAGTAGTCGAAGTAATTTTGTTGCTGTATGATTTTCAGAATACTTTGCATACCTTTGACCGTGTTTCTGTCGTATTTCAATAACACGTTGTGAATTATGTGCACTGCATATTGTTAGGATACATTTTATACACATGTTCACATCAAATGAGCACATTCCAGTGTTCTTGTAAACTGGCGTGTTATTTGGTTAATTAATTAGTTGGATCAAATTTTTTATATCGTATGTATAAGGAATTTGTTTATATAATGCGAAAGGAGACCCGACAATCATGAATGTATTCCGGGTTGCAGCGCAAAAGTGTACCGACGTTTCACTGGCATTTGCCACGATGATCGTCCTGGTAACGGAGGCAGCAAGGACCTCCGAAACGTCGATAAAATCCTACCACACTACGCGGCGCTACAACTCAGAAGACATCAGTCTTGATACTCGCCGCTCTGCAATATGTAGAAACGTTTGACCGTGTAGTCTGGTAGACGACTAACGACATGCAAACTGCCTCCATCATCAGGGCGGTTACCAGTATTAATCACATTTATAATTGGAGAAATTGACACCTGTTTCAGAGGCACACACTAAGAAGGAGAAGGCCTCCACACATTCTTAATCTCGTAATTGACGCTCTCTGATCCGGCTGTCACTTCATTGACTGAACTGTCCGGCCTATGAATGTGAGTGTTGGAACATTCCGTCCTGAGTACGCGCACAGCCACTCCGCCTAAGATGAACTTCGCTGCTTGACTCGACAAGTGAATAATTAACAAACTTGGGGAACAACATGACGACGTAAGCTTCCTGTAACAAGTTATATCAGAAATACAAGAAGCTTAATCGGATTCATAATGAGATTTCAAACATTTTGAGAATATATGTTGCAGGTTTCCCTGTTTTAAACGCTCGGAGCTTAATGAAGAACCAGACAACCCCATCTGTCTGGCAACGCCCACATTAATAATGAATAAAGTGGATAAACACCGTGTTCAGAGTCAGTGGACTGCATTAATATCTGATTACCTTCATCTCATTTGCTATCTAACTCCCCAAACTCGTGTTATTTTTCCCTGTATTTTAGTCACAATGTTGCCATAGCAACACGCCTCTCGAAATTTATTGGCGTGTATTCCAATGTATGCTGCAACTCACACCAAATACCAGAACGCACATCGGATGTGCTATCACGTGTTATTTGCAAAATGCACCCAAAATAAACGCATATGTTTTGGTCGTGTCTGTCCGTCTGACCGCATGTTTCAACCCGAGAACGTTTCGACACATTTTTTATGAAATTTGATTTAAGGCCAAACCAAACTCGTTTTAAACATGTTGCAGTAGGTACTAACAGCATTGAGGTGCGTACAACACTAACGCTGATTAAAATAAATTAAGGTTTTCTAGGTCACTTGTTTTGTTAAATGCGAAGAGGAAGACGACGAATGCGAGCCCGAAGCTGTGCCGAGTTTTGCCGAAGCATTGGCAAAAGTGAACTCGTTCTTTTATGCCCATAATATTAGTGAACGTGACGAGGAAACATTTTGAACGTGGAAAGGGTTCTGTTTGGCCTAAAACGTAAAGTTTCGACAAACCAGTTGTCCATTAAAGACTTTTTTGGCAACGACAGTTGTAACAACTTGTAAAACGCTTAGAATTTCAGATAATATATTTTATCTTTTTGTACTAGTCCAGAATTCTAGCCCGTGGACTAAACTGCATCTCGTATTACCTAAGTATGACGTTCGTAAAACAAGATTTGCAAAGCTCGAAACAAAGTTGTGTAGATATATATCTTATAAATTACGTACACCAAGTAATTCGCGATATAAATACAAAATAAAGAACTTTAAACTATTCTACCCTCTCTCTAATAAATTTGCGATAAGAACAGCTACGAGCATTAAGAACGCAATGGCGCAATGGACGTATGTAGGAACTGCGTGTACTCCCCAAAGGAGTGCACCCTTCCAACTTTCTTATGTATCTTAAAAACATCTATCCCGAAATGTCGCTGATAAGGAGACAAATGCCCGTATTTCTCATCCACAGTGAACGACGTGAGTCTGACAAGGTAGCTGACGTCAAAGTGACAGACTTCAACAACTACGAGGACTCACAGCCACGAAGAGAGCCAAGGGCAACCAACCAATGGACAGATTTTTACGAAATACTGCACGACCTCAAAATCGTAATTTTTAATATCCTACGAGTGGCGATAACAAAAGGGACGAATGAGGAAACTCACGAGGTGTGTATTGAGATGCTGCAATCTGGTCGCCATATTTCAAATTTATTTGTTTCCATGGTCACTATTAGCAAACAGAGTTACGTGTTCTTTAAACGTTTACCGCGGCTACTGTTGACGTAATTGTGAATCAGCCGAAGGGTTAGTGCATTTTAAGATTTCTTTTGAGGCAGGTTAGGTTAGGTTAAAACATATTATTTTTGATTAGGTTATGTTAGAATTTACAGTGGTTGAATTATGTAATCTTTAATTAAGGATTTTTAAAAAAAAATAAATTGAAAACTTAGAAAGAATTAAACAATTTTTAAATTTCGAATCTTTAAAGGAGATGAGACTGCTACTCGGGATATCTAGCAGGAAAGGAGAGGATAACACAGAAATTAACTTTAAGTGAATATCCTATGACGATGTGGACTGGACTCAAGGTCTTAGGGTAGTGTCCAGTGACGCAATTTTCTGACGTGGCGATCAGAAGCGAGGCGACTATCTTCACCAACTGAGCCAGCTTATGCAGAAACATGGTTAGTTAGACTTTAGCTTCATGCAAAGTACGAATTATATTTGCGTGATGCGAACAGGCCTTCTCCCGACAACGTTTAGCGTAGACACCAATAAGAAATATAAACAAAATAAGTTGATTCCTTTCGGAGATGAAACATGCAAATGCACGGAGGCAACCTCCGCATATTTTGTTCGTATTACAGTAGAGCCTCGTCCATTGAGTGTTTGTCCACCGCGGATTTGCTTATACACACAAGGACAAGCGAGAGGTATCAATCGACGAATTCGGAAAATTTAAATATATGCAAATATATATAAAGCTCGACATGTTTGTACTCTTACGTATCTCACAGGGCCCTTCCCTTGGAACAGTGAGTCGCCACACTTAAATATCCCTATTTGAGGCACGGGTTTCGTCCACCGCCGCGGATCTACCCGTCGCAAATTCTAGTGTACGAGGGTTTACCGTACGCAGCGAAATGCGTGTGATACGACAAGTACTTAATTCCATCACTAAAGCTGTTGGAACGTACAGTTGCATTGCAGCAATTCAAAGAATCTTCGCTCTGATTTCGTATTTATCATTTCATCCTGACAATTACGATAAACTGCATTTTCAAATTTTTTTTTTTTTGAAATTCGATATATGGGGATGTTTCGCGGTTTGGAATAAGTGTCATAAAAGGAAAAGTAAGGCAGAGGATCCTCTCAACTTCACGCAATAAAATGGGGCAGTGGCAGAAGAGACGACGAAGATTTGCTACGTGTGGGTTTGCAACCGCGAAACCTTCGTCTGTTTCTCGAATTATTCATGACTTAGGTCTCCCGGGCATTATCACGCTTACGTGTCCGTGGGCCTTGCGCTCATAACTCAGCAAGCCGAAGGAAGTTAAACTGACATCACGCCCTTGTTTCTCTCGTAAGTAAACAAGCAGCCAGAAGCACTCAGCATTCATTTCACCGCGGTGCAAACCAACGACACGTGCTGGTGGCTCGCGGACGGGATGTTTCGCGTTCGATTTCCGTTCCGAAGGCCGGCCACGGCAACAGAAAATTCTCGTGGTTTTCTCAGTCCCTTCAGGATAATGCAAACAGAGTACTTTCAAGTACCCCGCGACTAATTCCACATCCTTTCGAATTCGTCCTTCTCCAGACGTCGACATTTTCCTGCTGCGTCTTCATGGAGTTACTCACAAAATCCTTCTACTTCCGGCGTGGTTCTCCACGATCTAATGAATGACACTGTTGGCCATCGTTCACACTATGACGCCGTATACGGCAGGGGTAGCGGCGCTGTCTGCCGAACACCACGAAACATTTATTGTTTATGGTTCCGTTTGAACCAGAAACAACAACATTGGCGACATTACAATTAAACTCCGTAACTAAATATGCTGTAATAACAGAGCAAAAACACGCTTATCAGGCTAGAAAAATCGTTAAAACAAATTAAACTGACTTATGAGCCAAATGCCCTCAGAAGATATCACGTGCGATATTTGAGAACTGAATTTACCTTCTGGAGACGTCGCTAGAAAATCCTGTTTCCCTCAGATCGCTACGACGTTGAGGAAGTGAGAACATTCTGTCCCTTCCCTGGGGAGTGCGCAAAGAACGCCACATCTCGGTTTGAGAGGGGGAATCACCAAGGTGTAGCCCAAAGAACAGCAGTGTTCCCGTGCAGAACGCTTTGGGAGAAACTGGTACAGGCCCTTCATAAAGCACTTTCTTCCCGTCGCTGCATCGGAGTCTCTCAGCAGCGTCGAATCGCCTGTGCTCTTCAGTTCGCAGCAGGAACTCATTTAAAAAGCAACTGTCACTTTTACTAAATGCCCAATTAAAAAAGTAATTCAGCGATATGCTAAAGACAAAGCACAACTACCTTAAAAGAAGGCGTTCAATGAGATTCAGAAGAGATTAAGTAAATGAAGAACTATATCGACACGACAAACTTTGCAACGAGGTTGCCCCTCGTGTGGTTGGACATCGAAATCGAAGAACCTACGAAAGGCGGAGAACGTAGCCCGAATGCTGTAGACAAATTTATGATTGCAGAATTTTGTGGGAAAGCATTTTTAAAAGCTGGCTACGTCGAGATGACTCTTTGAAAAACGCAGCTCGGAACGACGTTTCGTGGCAAGCTCTGGTACAACAGATTTACCGACTTCGTCAGAAGAAGAAATATTTCGATGGAAATTACAGACGGAACTCAGTTCTCCACGGGACTGTGCCACGTGTAGCCTCTGTGCTGTTCAGTTGCTCCCAATGCCTTGATCCTCCAACGCGAAGATAAAAGTCCAATGTTCTATTTTAATATCTAGAGAACAAAAACCGTCTCCTTTAATTAAAAATACACAGAATTCAGGGTTACTATCTATAACGTTAATCTTCTTATTATTATTTATATTTTATTTAGTGTTCTGTCTGACGACAGGTCCATATGAACAGGATACTTCCATTCTTTTCTCGGACTGGGACCTGTTCATATACGTTCTTGGCAGATGATCCAGAAGTGGTTTGCCATTGCCTTCTTCTGTGTGTGAATGGAGTAATTGTTGGGATGCCACGGAGGAAAACTCCGTGTTGCCTAGACCACGGCCTTGCCCAACACAAGTTATAAATTCGGGCACCGCCGGGAATCGAACCCGAGACCCCCAGGATTACAAGACCAGCGTTCTAACCGCTAGACCTCATAAAAATTTCTCGCCTCCCTTTAATTAAAAATGTAATCACAAAGATATTCTTTGGTCCCTGAAAAGTGGTAAATCCGTCAACTGTGGATTCTGTACCTCAGACAGCGTCCAG
>NW_019060382.1:281315-295148 GCF_000696155.1 Zootermopsis nevadensis | reverse complement strand
TGCCGCCTCGAGCGAACAGAAATTCCGAAGCAGCCCCCTCCCACCCACCAACACTTAAATCTTCCCCCCCCCCAGACTTCATTAACATTAATAACACAAAATTCTCACACACTTTCCGAAGATATTAATTTTTAGATAACTCTAATTGAAGCTTACGATACAAAGATGATGGAGACGGCAAGGACCTCTGCAACGTCGGTAAGCTTCTACGAGACCGACGCAACATCACAGGAGACAGCCGTCTTCATATTCGTCGTCATAAGAACCTGACATCGCGCCTAATATTTTCTTAATGAGCAGTTTTCTCCATTATCTTTGTCAGTTCTTCTCCCTCGGATGCAGCATCCTGGTACCATCCTCCCCGATTATTTTCTTCCCTCAAAGCTTAACACATCAACATTAAAACGCTTTCCTCCCACGCACGTGATACGGCTAAGGCTTTACCGTCATCAGTTTCCGTAAATGAGGTTCACTTTTAAACCGATCGTAAAAATAACATCAAATGTAATTTTAGGGGGGTATAAAATTACTTCAGTAGCTTCAAGTGTTGGGGCTGGAAGAGACATGAAACTGAACTACAGTACATCAGCATGAGAGCAAGGGATGTTATTTTTAAACATTTGGTTATATACTGAACCAGTATATACATAATAGGATAGGGATGTTTTGAGGGTGGTAAGTAAGCAACTCCCAACCCATATTTCAAACAAGTCTTTAGAAAAACAACATGCCTCATTGATGATAGCAGTTAAAAATACTCTGAGCACGAAACACACCACGCTCTCTCTTGAGAGGAGTTCTGGAAATTTATGATCATGACACTACTGTGTAGGCTTGCCACTTGAAATTGTGAGTGTCCATTAAACGATTGCTTGTGTGGCTTCAGTTTCGCGACTGAACATCCCGTGCACATCGTATTTCGATTCGTGTCTTCCAAAACAACTGATTGCACATCGTATTTCGATTCGTGTCTTCGAAAACAACTCAGCATCTTCTAGACCTGGCAATTATCAGAATCATGTTGGTCATACTATGTCAGATTTGAGTTTCGCACAAAGTTGAGGACGATAATGTTGGTCTTCTGGGTCGTAAGACCGTGTATACTCGTTGTTAGATACAACGATTCGGCGAAACATACTGTGTCCATCTTCAGGGCTGAAGTGGAAATACTGGGAAGTGGAGAGATTTATACAGGGTCAGAGAAGATGGAAGAAGTATGTTCCTCCGAAACGTTATTATCTACCTACGGGTCCACATGACGTCAAAGCCCAGAGTATGAAGTTCGTTGTCTCCTGCCCATAAAGAATAAATAGAGGAGTGGGAAAGAATACGACATTCACAATATAATATTTCGATTATTTGCGATGAAAAACAAATAATATTCCAGAAGGAGTTAATAGCACGTTAATTGAAAGAGAACTTACTGGCAATCAGTTTATAATCTTTTATCTTCCTCTACGCTATGCTTAACGTTAAACTACACAAATAATAATTTATTTAATATATTATATGGGTTTGAAACTTGGTCAAACATCTTTATAGAAACAGGATATTTTTTTAAAAAATGCTACGAGGCTATAAGGGACTGGAATTGTCAGGAGGATTATAATTTGTACTCTACATGAAATAAGAGAGCGAAAGACAAAGAAGGGAAGGAAAGAAAAAGGAAACATGAAAGAGAAAACAAAAGACAGAAAGAAGGAGGGGAAAATAAAAAAAAACTGTAATTGCTCAGGAGACCGTGACGAATGAAATGTTACCCTTTTCTGATTATTTAGATCTGACAGGAGTGATAAGGATTTTGGACGGACAACTTCTGCAACAGTGGAGACCCCTAGGTTCAGTAATTGCCTGGCAATCAGGGACCAGCAAATCTTGTCACCTTGCGCTTAACTACTTCATGAAGGCCAACAGGAAAATTATTCTGGTGGTATTCCTCATTTCAGTTAAGTGCAGTGAAGTATCTACCCGGCTCTCAGTGCAAAACGGGTATACAGGACACTGCGCTAACACCACAGACAAATCCACTTACGAAGATGGCTGTCTGCTTGGGTGTTGCGTCGAAAACGTAGTCTTACAGAAACTGTGCGCTTAACTACTTCATGAAGGCCAACAGGAAAATTATTCTGGTGGTATTCCTCATTTCAGTTAAGTGCAGTGAAGTATCTACCCGGCTCTCAGTGCAAAACGGGTATACAGGACACTGCGCTAACACCACAGACAAATCCACTTACGAAGATGGCTGTCTGCTTGGGTGTTGCGTCGAAAACGTAGTCTTACAAAAACTGACCTGCGTTTCAGAGGTGCTTACTGCCTCCATAATCAGGGCGACGATAGGAAAGGCGAAAAGATGCCCGTTTCAGAAATAAAATAACGAAAATTTTTTGGCCATAAGAGGGGAGAAGTAACAGGGAGTGGAGAGAACTTCATATTAAGGAGCTTCACCACGTTCATCCCTCATTTTAATATTTATATTGTTCAGGCGATTAGAAAGAGGAAATATATGTTGGAGGGAACATGTAGCACGTTTGGGGAGGAAAAATACATTCACGAACATGTCTAAGGATTAACGTTCTCAGAATTAATTTTGAATCAATCGACGAAAACTGAAGAATACTGAAGAGAAAGTAAGCCATTACCATTTTGCCTGAATAACTCCCACACTCGCAAACGTGGATTTGGCAACGTCGCGTCTGGTAGCGTCGTTAATGTCTGCCTGGGCTCAAAATAGCGAACGGCAATGTTTCTGTTATACATTTTAGTGGGTCGAATTTTATTTTTAAACAAATACACATTCAATTACTGTGTTACATTCTACAGGACCGCGTCCTTGTAAAGTCGCTATTAAGTCCCGATCGATCAATCAATCAATCAATTACTGCGTCTTGAAGGTGACTCTCGCCCACACCCGACGCCTGGCACCTGTTCTGCTTCTCGGCCGATCAGACGACGCCGTTAGGCAATGTCTATTTGGCACGAAGCGCCGTTTTAACGACGCCCTCAGCTACAGTCCTATTGACACCAAATCAAAAAAAATTCCCATTGTCTGAAGTAGCGTCAGCGAGACGAGGCAGAAAAATTTTACATGATGGCATTTCTTTTACGATGCTCATATAACCTCAGTCCGTACAGCGCCAAAAGATAAATTATTAATTAATGAACTGCAAAGGATATGTGAAGGAAGTGTTCTTGACCTAATTAAAGGTAACACCTCGAAATTTGTCTGGAGGGCTTGGGGAAAATTGTAAGAAAGCTTAGCCTCTGAACTATGTTTCAGGGCCGATATCTGATCCCAGGACCTCTTGAATATGATGCACGAATGCTAACCACTCGTCCGCGACGATCGGTGGCATATCATAAAGAAACTCAGATGAATCAGAGGTATGACAACAAATAACATCGCCGAGGTCCAGAACGTTACAGCTAAAGCAATCAGTTTGGTGTGAGAACACACGGATTTTATAGTGCGGTACTGATTTTGAAGGACTGAGGAAATTCAGAGGAACATGATGGAAAATATCAATTACACGGTTATCACTCAGTTCCACACAGCAGAGAGTCACGTATACTTGTCATCTGCCCCGAAACACGAAATCGATCGCTTTGCTCAAGGCACGTAATGGGTTGAAACTTCCGGCAGCAAGTCATACACTCCTACCACAAAAATGTTGCATTTCTCGCTTGCCGCCGAGAGCGCTTCGGCGTCCCCACGACCGACACAGAAAAACTGCTTTGTCACAACGGTTAAGACCAAACATTTACACACGAATTCTGCTTTAGGCTGGACGGGCATTAAAAAGTAGGCCGATCTTGTTGGACGCTACACCAATAGGAATATCTAAAAGAGATCTGGGTTTCTGACGGCGGTCGACTGTGTCCTACTGGTTTACAGTCTCGTAGGAGGAACATATCGCCTTCTTCTTCAGGGTTCCTCCGTAACCATGGTGCCCACAATACTATACGGCGTCAAAATCTACATGTGACTTATCTAGTGACAAACAAGTACACCGATAGAGCAACTAACCACCTAAATAATTAATTAACTAAGTAACCACAGAGATTAATTAGATTACATTATATTACTATAAAATCGAGTTTATTGGTTAATCGGTGGATTGATTGACTGTTAGTTTATTATAAAACTCTATGCCAACCACAGAGAAGCAGAAATTAATGGTAATATTATCATAAATTATAAATAAGTTAGAACTTCTGACACTTGTAGAATAATAATGTTCATTAAAATGTTCACAAAAGCCTGACATTTTATCTCGTCTTGAGCCAGTTAAATCCAGTTTGCACCGTTTCTCCAATGTTAATTTTCGTACCACATTTGCCCACTTTAACAGAAGGCCCTCCTTTTTTTTTTCTTTCAAGTTTGAAGTGTATGCATATTTCATACGTGCTACATATCCTGCCCATCTCACCCTCTTCAAGAGTACATATTATAAAGTTCTTCATTATGAAATTTTCTCCATTTCTTGTGAATTTTTTTTCAGTCTTAGGTCCAAATGTTCCTTTCACTACGTCGTCATCAAACACCCATCTCATGTTAACAATTTGCAGAAAGGCTAACAGCCATTTCGAAACTTTCCCTTTCGGGTAAATATTTTGGAATGCTCTGAGACGAGAGTCAATGGCAGGTCTGGAGAGAGGACAAGTTTAAACTTGTCTGCTGTACCGGGATGCTGCATAACTAGGAGATGTGCGTGAGAAAAACAAAACCAGAGAAACAGACGCGGGAATAATAAGACGAAAAACATAACTTCCGATGAGTCAGTTACTGCTTTCACACGCCGCCAGTCTGCGCTGCTACAGAAAGGAAGAAGACATAAAGAAAGGATGAATGGATGGATAAAGGAAAAGAAAAACAGAGCGACAAGAATAAGAAGAGAATAAAGAAGAACACAGGAAAATATAAATTTAACAAAGATATAATCAAAAGAATTAAGAAAGCCAGAGAAGGAGAAAAATAACATAACGAATAACTAAAGTGAAACAAACAAACAAACAAAGGCAACAGACGTCTGTCGTAAGTTAAATATGCAACAGGATTAAGAAAGCCATAACTGCTAACTGCCACAGTTGATACATCAACATTTCAGCATGTCGAAGCTGGATTTAAAATTCCTAGTAGTTTTTTATTTGTGTGACCGCGCCACCATTCTTTCCGACAAGTCATAACGAAGCGTTTTTAAATACTCGCTGTCGCGGGTCTATAAGTAGTTCCAAGTCGCGCAGAATCTGTTTCCAAAGGTACATGAGCTGCGCTCTCTTTTTTCCGTCCATCTTCCTCGGTAAGCGTCGATAGTTGATGCAGCAACAAACAAAACGCTCCTGCTTGTAAGCACCTCAAGGATTAGCCGCAATCTTTTACAAAAGACAGAAATCTAACCTCTCCCACGCGTGCTATATGATCCGCCCACTGCACCCTCCTTAATTAATTATCGTGGGGACAGGTGGCAGGCTCTTGTAAACACGGTAATTAACTTTCGTGTTCCATAAAAGGCGCGGATTTTCTGAACTATAAAACGCCTCTGCTCGAGTAGACAGTCAATATCATTTTGGTAATTATACAAAGTGTCAAAGTTACGATGTTCTCGGTTTCTCTCTGTTAGCTCCAGTTACCCCACTGAGCACGTTGTTATGAAGTTGAAATTTGTTCCTAAAGAGTGAGAGATCAAGCTTCACACTCACACAGAAAGATCTCTAAAAAAAAAAATTTGCGTTCTTAGATAGTTTATTCTGCAGGGAGCTGTTTTATCGACCTGGTCTATGCGTCAGAATGTGTTGTCACGTGGGTGTTTCTTATGTAGATGGACTCGAACCCCAGAACGTGATGTTCACGGGCTACCAACTACATCAACCACCAAATTAAAGAGGGAGAGAGAGAGAGAGAGAGAGAGAGAGAAAGACTGTCTTTACCACGCACGAAGAAACTCAGATCCACCAACCATGGAGTCCACCAGGAGGAACGAGAACAAAAGCACATCACAAACCGCGACTGAAAATCGTGGTATCAGTGCAACAGTGACATCAGGCAACCGAAATGAACCCGATGCAGTTGTGAATAGAAGGTTCGTGGCCAAAAGATTAGCACTTCTGCTTCGTACACTGGAGGGCCCGAGTTAAAATATTGTTCATATACCAATTATGGGAGGAAGTATTTCGTCCTAGCCTAACAATTTCGCACCCTTCAAGTCAGTCAGTGGTTTCAAAGTCCATTAATGTATTTTCATTGCAAGATTTTTATTTTGCAACGCACATGGAAGAAATTATAAATGTGTATGAATTTCACGTGGAAAACCTGAAGGAGACAAGAGACCACTCGAAACGCAATAGGCGTAGGTCTAGATGGAAGGATAATATTAAAATGAATCTTAAATAAATAGGTCGTTAAATTTGATTACATTAATCTAATTCAGGATACTGACAAGTGTTAATCTGTCGTCAATACGGTAATGGAAAATTTGGGTGTTTTAAAAGTAGGGAAATTATTCACTAGCTGAGCGACTAATAGCTTCCCAAGAAATTCCTCCTTAGGAACAATTTCTTAAAGGAGATTAAATTAAATTTATAAATAGCGTCCGCCTCCTACAAGGAGGGGGACCTTGGCTCAATAAAGAATTTGAAGTTTCTGAAAGGGTGTAATGGGACGACGATGACAAACTACAGCGCCTCTTCAATTTTATAGACCCACGAATAAGGCTTCGGGCCCACAGGGGCATAGGACCATCGGCCGCCTTCCATTGCTTACTGCGACAGTGAATTACACTTAGTCCAGTGTTTAACTGAGGCACTAATACATAATAGTAGATACTATTGGATAATTTTCCTATTTGCGTCCAAGTTAGCAAGTGAATTCATTGGTGGGACAATACGCACGTGCTACGACCATGATTGGCCAAGGGGAGGAGTTCTTATAGTTTTGGTTTTATTTGTTATCCAGAAGATACACTTTGAGACCATCAGTCAACCGTGAATGAGTTTGTAACACACAAGCGTATTGCTCATTCTTCAAAGGAGCGAAACAAGAATAATAAGGGAAGACGTAAATAAATTACGTTCAATATATTTCGTTCACAAAAATATGCCATATAACCTTGAGGAAGAGACGTGACTAGGTTAGGTTTGCTTTAATTACATCGGGATTATTGTCGTAATTTCAAGTGAACGTCGGTTTGAAAGTAAGTTCAAGAGGAAATTATTTATTCCCAGAAAACTGTGCACAGTCGTCTTACAGCGAATCGTTCCTAGAAGAATTTCCCATTCATCACCATACAGAATACTCCAAAATAAAATTTGTCTTAGACAAATGCTTCCAAATATTTTCATTTCAGGGAGAAAGTTTCTCAGAAATTTTTGAAGCGTCTTTGATACCACAAATTATCGGCAAGAAGCTTTAAACTTACAGATTGAAATTTAAAAACTCAAATTTTATAATCGCAGCTATCTACATGGAGGAGAGTCTGCAGTCTGTTTACTAGTAAAGCGATTTCTCTCACCCTTTCCAGAAGAGTTTGCCGCCGATACATATTCTTCTTCTTCTTTTTAATTTTTAGTTCTTACGATGGAAAAAAAAAATCTAAATTTAAAACTCAAATCGATAAAGATTCCAAGATTGTCTGGGCACACAACGATAATAAATAAATCCTTGGTAATTATCTTTAAATCAGATATAGTCGGCTCGTAAGATCGAAATAAGTGTTAAGCCCATGTATCAAAACAACATAAAGGAAATAACAAAACAGGACAAAAAGCAGTGATAATTATGCCACTCAAAGGTATGAATGAATATGTAAGAAGAGTGACAGAAAGTGTGAAGAAATACAATGAATTCGCTTCAGACATAAATTAACCCGTTCACTTTAAGACATCAAAACATTATAAGAGGTTAAAATAACTGAGCGTGGTACTTACAGGCTGTTCTGGGCCGTCTTCGGTCCATCTTCTCCGAGGTCTAGCAATCTCCTTCTCTATCCACAAACCTACAAACAAACAAATCAGACGTAAATACACAAGAATGGTTTCTTCGTATTATACACGTTGTATAACACAATCAGTAAGACGTAAAGTGTATGAACACACACAAACTTAGATAAACCATTTGGATAGAATGAAAGATGAAAGATATTCAGACAAATCCAGCATCAACTTCTGAACCAAAAGCACATGGAAACCGAGGTGGATCTAGAAAATACGAAGCGAATCAGACTTCGCGAATGCTGGTATATCACGTTGGAATAAGCCACGACTTACACCATTTAAATGCACAGTCAGTGTAGTAACCTCTACAACAGAAAAAACGTCGTACCTCTGAAACGTCGTCAAACTTCTACCAGACTATACGACGCTAAAACCCAGAAGACTGCCATCTTTGAAATAATGTCGTTCAATGACTTTAGAATCTGTCAATTAGCACCAATCACGTGTCCGTCTTATTCGTTAAAAAGTAAGATATCAAAGAAGCAAGAATCTGGATTTTTAGTCAATCAACTTTCGAAGCAACTTGTATGAGAATGCTTAATAAAAACATATCATAAATTCCTGTGGCAGATCATTCGTCAAGGCATATGTCCAATTTCAGTTGCAAATCTGTTAACTGTATGATTCAGTCAAAGAACCAGACGCTTTCCGATACACACATCCGACCTTCGCCATTGGTTATCTATCGATACAGCAGAAACAAATTCTTATCTTGTGGAATTATCGCCTATCCTGTCTGTTGACATAAAGGATATTTTTACAAGTTCGTTTTCTCTGTCTGCTTTGAGAGTGCGCGGTCTGCCACCGAGTTATTTTGGGACGTGTTTTTTGAGTTCTCTTACGTAACACTGAAATGAAATGTTAGGATTGCCTGTTCATTTATCTCCTGCGTAATCTCGGAATTCTCATACACTACACACCGTCCCTGAGAAAGGAGTCTGATCCCTAAATAAATTAACAACTCTACAGAAATTATGATGTACACGAGAACACTGGACACTGGCGTGATAAACACAAAGGGAGAAAATACATAATGAGAACTTTTGTAATTTGTGTAGATGTTGGTCTTCTGGATCGTAATGCCGTGTAGACGTTTCGGAGAAACATACTGCCCCCATCTTCAGTTCGCACGGCGCTACATCCCAGAAGACGTCCATCTTCACAGTGATATGACTTTGACGAATAAGGCCTACATATTCTCATTTCCAAATGGCGTTCTTTGTTAAATCTCTTTGGCTCTGGTGTTGACACAAAATTACTTTGGCACAGCCAATCATATTGCATGTATTACACTCCATACAGACATGAAATATTTCTCCATGTGTTTAATTACAAATTCAGCTCTTCGCAAAGAATTTTTAATAAAAATGTCATATCTTAATAAGGCCCATATGTTATGTACATATTTTATCATCGCCCTCTCTTCTTTAACAAATTAAACGTTTAAATTTGTCTTACGCAAAATGCGAGTTATATTTGGACGATACGGACACAAATCAAATTCACAGCACAACTTTTCATGTTTAATCACTAAGAATGATAGATGAACAGTTGGAAATTTATGTGATTTTACGAGTCAAATTAATTAAATTCTATTTCTGGGCCGAACAAGGACACATTTTAATTTTATTCAAAACCTTACACTTCTTTTCATCACATCGCTGGATGCGTCTGCTTCACTCCCTGACAGACCTCCGCCACTCTGCGTCTCACAGCTGAGTATTTGTCGCCAGTATTAACGATGATCTATAGTGACTTACCCTGCTTAAAGGAGTTAAGCGCTTTGACACTTCGCCAGGCAGAAATTCAAATCCTTTGCACCAAGTAATGTCAGTAACAGAATCAAAGAGACACATTCAAATGAGTGTATAAGATGATCGTTTGTTATGTTCCTTCTGTAGTGTGGGACACAGGCAGTCTCTTCATGTTGAAATATGCCCACAAGATACACATGCCCACATTTATCTTCACACCATGAATCACTCTTAAGAATGATTCTGACCAATCTGCTCTCAACTGCCTGCGTTTTTCAAACCAGGAGTTAATATCTGAAGCTGGCCTACAAGCGACGCTATTTACGTCCTGGTGATTAGCACCGCCGCGCTAACCCTCCTCTTATCCTACTTTCGTCTGTAAGATCCATAGCGTGGTTTGTGTATCCTATATCCGAATGCATACAAAATCAGCTGACGAATCTTCATAAAATTAGGTATGTAATTACGTTAATGAAACAGAACCAAAGCTTCTTCCTCCTTAATTAACTAACTAGCTAACTAACTCATGAATCACAATCCTTTTTTGAGAAACTAACAGTAGCTCAGTTGTTAGAAAATTTCGTACGTTTTATGAAACTCGAAAGTTCATTACCGTATACACAACAGCCAGTCACTGGTACCTATCTTGAGGCAGATGAATCCGGTCAACAACCAACCAATTTCTGTGAAATACATTTTAATATTATTCCGAGTGTCCTCTTCCTTATAGGCTTCCCAACCAAATTTATAAACAAGACCTTAACACTTTCATGTCATACATTCGTTGTCGTATGTGTCTATTTACTTTCAAATTATCTTGATCCCTTGACCTTTCCGAACTGGGCCCGTGTTACCAGGTTCTCTCTTACTCATTATTTTTTATTTGTAGTGTTCTGTCTGACGACAGGTCCATATGAACAGGATCCTTCCATCCTTTTCTCGGACTGGGACCTGTTCATATACGTTCTTGGCAGATGATCCAGAAGTGGTTTGCCATTGCCTTCTTCTGTGTGTGAATGGAGTAATTGTTGGGATGCCACGGACGAAAACTCCGTGTTGCCTAGACCACGGCCTTGCCCAACACAAGTTATAAATTCGGGCACCGCCGGGAATCGAACCCGAGACCCCCAGGATTACAAGGCCAGCGTTCTAACCGCTAGACCACCGTAACATCATTAGTCTACCGACGGTGTCCTCCTGGATCACCCTGAATATTTCCAGGATGTGGTTTCTTGTATTCAGTATGGACATGGCAAACTACCGAACAAGTGGGTTGCATGACTGTTTCCTTGGGAACGAGATGGTTCTTGATGTTGTTTTGTTTTGCACACAGAACGTGCTGAAAGAAAAATGCGTCCGCTGGACCGTATCATGAAACCAAGTTACATGTTACTTTTCACATTGATTGTCTTCAGGTGTTTAACCGCGCAGCAATGCTTTCTGTTGCTGCTTTTAAACGTTACGTGCACTGCCTGATGCCGGCTCTACACTAATCTAGTGTTCGTCTCGCACTTCTGTCCTTAACACCAAGAAAACAGACCAACAAGTTTGTGAAGCGAAACATACAGGCCCCGAATGAGGAACGTCATGATGTCTGTCTTCTGGATTGCAGTGCATACGTAGACTTTACCGAAGTTTCAGAGATCTTTCCTGCTTCCATCATCAGGGCGATGGTGGAGGCAGTTCTGATGATGTAGGCAGCAAGAACCTCTGAAACGCTGGTAAACTTCTACAACATTACATGGTACTATAACCTATAAGACAGCTAACTTCAAACTTACCACCGTGAGGACATCAAATCCTTTTTTTTTTTTTTGTAGTGTTCTGTCTGACGACAGGTCCATATATTATGAACAGGATCCTTCCAACCTCTTCAGGTTGTCAGGGACCTGCTCATACATATATACATTCTTGGCAGAGATGATCCAGAAGTGGTTTGCCATTGCCTTCTTCTGTGTGTGAGTGGAGTAATTGTTGGGATGCCACGGAGAAACCGGGGAAGCCCCCGGAGGAAAACTCCGTGATGCCTAGACCACGGCCTTGCCCAACACAAGTTATAAATTTGAGCACCACCGGGAATTGAACCCGGGACCCCAGGCTTACAAGGCTAGTGTTCTGACCGCTAGACCACTACTTCATGATATTTAACAAATCCCATCCTTCCAACAACATTTAGGTCTACCGAGTGGTCCCTTTCCTACACGGTTCCCAAGGAAGACGATGTAAAACCTTCTCATGAATCCCATCCTTAAAATTACCCTACAGTTCCCAACCTCCTTCATTTGATCATCCAAGCAATATCTGGCGAAGAACACAAAAATGTCAACTTCCTCAATACTCAGCTTTCTCCAGCCTCCAGCCATTTCACCCTTTTTCGGTCCAAATATTCTCTTCAGCACCCTGCTCCTAAACACCCTCCAATATCCGCGTTCTTCACTTGATGTGAGTTACCAACATTCAGACTCATACAAGAAAATGCACGGTTTTCCTTGCGCCATTCTGACGACAGTCACTACAATTTGCTATAAACCGTAACATGACCCTGACAATGACCTCAAAGGGCCAGGCAGGGTTGAACGTCCGCCTGGGGTAAAGTCATTTGTCCAGTTAATACAGTAGCCTCAACCAACAGAGGCAGAACGAGTATAAATAATAACGGAACGCTCGTTGCGGCCGGATGTACTACAGAGATGG
Organism: Zootermopsis nevadensis; assembly: GCF_000696155.1. The sequence continues at coordinate 282,714 of NW_019060382.1, read as the reverse complement.
CCTGGTTTTCTGATAAACTGGACACGATTTTCACGTTTCACGTTGCGTAATGCAATAACCCGTCATGATGATCAATGCAGTGACAAATATAAAGATGGCTGTCTTCTGGGTTGTAGCGCCGTGTAGTCTGGTAGAAGGTTACCGAAGTTTCAAAGGCGTTTACTGCCTCTGTCATCAGGTTGAAAAAAAGTCATCGCGTAAATGAGAGGACGATATGGATATGGATTCGATTCTTCTAACCCAGGAAGCCGTCCAGCGGCGATATCTTGCGAACACCATAAAGAACCTTCGAGTCCCATGATAAACGAGAGATTTCTTAACCAGCTAAGCAACTATTAGTTTCATTGTGCTTCATGGAATAAGTTCCGTAATTCCGAGAGGTACGTTTGAAACTGTAAACACTGGACCGCGGGTTTCTCTGGACGTAACCAGGGACACTGTTAGATTTCCAAGGACTTTATCAATCGATCATGTAGCGAAGACAAATTACTCTAAAGATGAGGGAAATTCCTGAGGTGATATGAAACATGGGAAAGTCACGTGCCCTCTCTGAGAGGTTAGGTCAGCTGCGAGCAACGCCCCAAGAACCTTCAGTAATTTGCAATTATAACTGCAGAAGGGGAGAGGCGATTCTGTCAAAAGTGTCTACAGTATTTGGTGTTTCCTTCTGTGAGATAAGCAGATAATGTGCTTGTTTCTGTGGCTTTGAACAGTGGCTAATTTGATATAAGTGACTGCCGATAACACCACTTGAAGGCAGGTTGAGACCACACGAGTTAACTTTAACACCTGAACGGAAAGTGAACTCTAAAGGACATGAATAGGTGAAGAAGGGAGAGGAAGAGATGTGTAAGAATAAGGAGAGGAAATGAAAGTAATAGATGAAGACGGAGAGGTAGAATTTTAAAGAAGAGAAGAAGGAGACAAGATGAAAATAAGTCCATAGCAACGAAGGGAGATGAAACATAGAATGACATGGATAAGAAAGATTAAACGCGAAGCTGTGGGGGAAGGCAGAGGACGAGACAAATGAGGACAAGTGGAGAATATGAAGAAGAGGAAGATGAAGGAAAAGTGGTAAGAGGAGAATGGGGATTTAATTAAATTAGGGCTGCCGCTCCACGCGGCTTTGCATCTCGGTTGATCACTTCAAAAAAAAAAGATTTTATCTTGAGGGTTTGAGTCTGAAATATTAACCAATCTTCAAGGTTCATCTGAAGAGGTCATAATTCTGTAAACGTTTGTGACAATGTTTGATTAGCGAATAGGTATTTACATTGTCTGAGGTATATTTGATATACACGACGTTTCGGTAACACGAAAACCACAAAACCCTGAAGCACGGCGGCTTTTAACATGTCGAAGGATCGAAAGGCGTTAGTTACTCTCAAACAGAAGA
>NW_019060382.1:249566-281280 GCF_000696155.1 Zootermopsis nevadensis | reverse complement strand
GTACAAGAAACGAATTGACTGGACGGTGGTGTGACGCCAGGGCATCCGAAACGCCACATGACGGCGCTTGTAAGACGGCCCTAGCGTGAGAAATTAGAACACATTACAGAACAACACTGATTGTTCTCAAATGACAAATCTGTTTCCCTGCGCTATTCGGTTGTCAAGGAAACCTTGTACGAACTGTTGTCATGCAGGCGTCTATAACGAATTTCCATTGTCGTTCGGACAAACTGAACTGCAAGCACTGCTTTGCATTTCCGAGAACATGTGAAGAACTTAATCGTTGCTACGTAGCTGGACCACCGTTGAAGATGTAAACAATTGAGGATCACGAAGCGTAAAACGGATATTTTTGAACGGAGCTGTGTACGAAAACAGAAAGGCAGGATCAGAAATTCTCCGCTTAATTTATTTGTGTTAGCTGTTACTTTTACAGCGGCTATGAGAAATATAAAGATAATTGTAAATGGAAAACAAGACGTTATTATTTAACTCACAAAACCCATATTTCTACTGTACTGATTTACAGCCATAATAAATCTTGTGTTATTAATGTTTAGATGGGTTTATAATCCAACAATAAAATGCAGTATGGATTACGTGCCAGTGCGCCAAACAAGCAAACAAGTGATCACCAGACCGATTTCTATTCGTGTCAAAGATTTTCTGTTGCAATTTTAAGGATGTTACAATCGGATACTAAACAACGAATTGGAATAAACTTAATTTAATTAATTATTTTAAACGATATTAAAACCGTTGGAAAAATATCCATGATAAAAAGATCGAGGGATATTTAAATGGACTATAAAATAAATTATGAAACATGAAAAATAAAAGCAGAGAATAAATCAGACAAATTATTTAATATATACAAGGCCGTGGTCTAGGCAACACGGAGTTTTCCTCCGGGGGCTTCCCCGGTTTCTCCGTGGCATCCCATTCACACACAGAAGAAGGCAATGGCAAACCACTTCTGGATCATCTGCCAAGAACGTATATGAACAGGTCCCAGTCCGAGAAAAGGATGGAAGGATCCTGTTCATATGGACCTGTCGTCAGACAGAATACTAAATAAATAAATAATACAAAACCAATATGATTCTCCAGGTCGACAGAATGCAATTAGAAAGACTTCCAAAACTAGTAAAAAAAATTACAAACAGCATAAACTGATGAACGGAGAAAAAAACTTTAAAGGAACGTTTTGAAAAATCAAAGCAAAAGTAGCCAACAAGTAGTTTAGATGCTGGCTAGTTAGATGAGTGTGGTCTTCTAAGGAAGAACTGGATAATCTTATTAAAATATAACTTCCGAAGTTTACTAACCCATTCCTCCGCCTGTGAAAGATAAATATTACGCTAGCAGTTGACCAACTTGTTTCTTTGTTACTAAATTACAAAGAGCTTAAAATGCCATGCGCTGATCTGTGAGGTATCTTGATGCCATGAGAAAAAAAACCCCGATCTCTGTACTAGTATTTGACCAATTCCTTTGAGCGCTACAATTCTTCAGTCACGGTTTGGCACGAACTGGACACTGGCATTCATCATGTTAAACTGAAAGAGCTCATTACACCTTGGTTCATTACCCACTTCAGCCCTAACCAATTATTAGCAGGGGCAATGTTGTTCTAGATTATTCTCTCTGTACGTATCACGGCATGAAGTTATGGGGGATATGTTTATGAATTTAGACACTCTTTATCAACTGCGTCAGACATATCTGCCCTAGACATCATGCATAGTAACAGCGATTTGGAAAGAATGAGGAAGGAAGCGGTTGTAGCCTAATTCAAGGCATAATCGGAAATTATAAATCCTCATTCGGAACAGAGAACGATTACTTGATAACAAAACTGTTAACGTCATAAATATGAACATCTAGCAATTACGATGTACACGGGATGAAGACGAAACTCGATAAATTCTGTTAATTACAAATCGTACAACGCTACAAAATATAATACAAGCAGTTGAAGGCGTTTATAAAATAAAATAGAGGAATGGATTTAAACAAAATGAGGAACAAAACTGGCTGATCCATAGTCAGTAAGTCCTGACAACTGTCCTAAAAAAAATTATTGTCTAAATCCATCCCGAGTAGGAAAAGTACAAAGTGTCCGGTCACACGTTGCGTGGAAGTTAGGATGGGAGTTTGCTCTATGGCGTATTTTTAATCCACCGCCAACTTTGTCTACTGACGTTAACTTGGAAGGAAACGCTGTACCATTACTCGTTGCCTTTGTCCGCTTATTTCTGTGTGGCTGAGGTGACTCATAAGCAAATATATGAAAATTAAATTGAAAACGCCAAAATTAGAAGGCCTTGAATCTTGCCCTTTGAATCCTGTCCTCTGCAATTAGCCCTTCAAACCCAAGGATCTGTTATATAAATCAATTTTTAAACGTGGATTTCGTATGATTTTGAATGTAAACATCGATTATTTCCTTAAACAGTTTTAACCAGTCGATATTTGTAATGGTAATGAGTTGTGTTTTCTTTGCGGTACGGGTTGAATTATTAACTATTATTTAGACATGCTTCGGTTTCAAAGAGTTAAATATACTAAGAAGAACCACACGTACAAAACTGAAAGGATCAAACTTAACTTCGTCTTTCGGGTGAGGGCCGAAATTAAGTATTGTACTCCACCGGCGAAAATCTATGGATAAAAATTAACTTTTATATTGTCTTCAAATATGGTCCTTCTTTTGGCTATTAAGAATATGTAAAGTATTTTCCACGTTACCATAAGCGTATCACGTTTTCAAGGAGCATACCTGCGACTTCCCGATGACTGACATGAAACTTTACGGTGTGCCAGCGACACCTTCCGAAAGCCACGAGTTACGTAGCAGGGAATAATAGTGACTGTGAATAATACATTTGAATGGATACAAAATGAAACAATCGTTGATTTATTCAACATGGAACAGACATCTTCCTCACTTCAAAACTACCGTCACAATCAGAAAGGAAGATGTAGGAAAACATACATAACAGAAGTACGCGAACATAGTTCTTTGAGCGGGCCACTCACAAACAAGGAAATTACATTAGAAATTAGTATTGTGGCTTAAAAATTAACCCTCAAGAGAGGCAGACGAGTGTCGTCCTTCCAAGTTACTCCATGATGCATGCGGTGCGAAAAGCAAGGGCACATCTGTTAATAAACCCCAAAGCATGACGCGGAGACATGTCAACATAAGTGTGTCCCCGTGGACTGCTGTGCACTGTGCACTCAGGGTTCCAACACGACTCCACGCATCTGAATGCAACATGGTAACAACTCCATAAAAACAAATGAAATTTACAAAACTTCAGCAAGCAGAAACAATTCCTTCCTGCTCCATGACAATTTCTGCATTCGTTATTTGTTACAAATACGTATTTATTCATAATTATAATTATTAGTCCTAATTACTCTTTTGTCATTTATTACGAACACAATGTACACTGAGTATGGAGAAAGTACGTTCTTTTCAAGCGCTGGTATCTACCTACAAGTCCACACGGGGTTGCAACACAAAATACCAAAACGCCATGCCTACTATGCTTGTCGATATTTCTCATCGTTATCCTCAGATACTCCATGCAAATAACCTACTTTAAATATGGCCACGATCGCTTCCTTCCACATCCCTTCCAATTTATCATTCTTTAATTATCCTGTGACCCGAAAGAATGCCGACTGAGCTACTGACAGCGTTGTTAATAAATTACAAACAAGAAGTTTGCTGTCTGCTAGGTTGTTGTCCCATGTAGTCTGGTAAAAGATTCTCACTCCTCGCCCTCATGATGGAGGCAGCAAGCACCTCCGAAACGTCGATAAACTTCTACCAGATTACACGGCAGAACAACCCAGAAGACAGCCATCTTCATACCACAAATAACTAAACTGTACATGGGCCGCTCTTTCTGTGAATGAGGTCTGTATTAAAATAGGGCCATGGTTTGACTACCACATGTCACTTCGCATCCAACCGAGTGGCGACGAACATAATTCTGCAAAACATAACACAGGAGCGTCTCCCTTGTGGCCACACCCACAGCGGGAGCGATTACGACTTCCTCTGATGCTTTGTCTCGTGACTGTGTTTCTTCGACACGGAAACTTCTAAAAAGTCCGGGAGTATTTCTTTGTTCTCCCATCGGCTTGTCTGCATATGCACATCACAGACATTCCCGCTGCGTCTATTGGAAATCATAGTGAGAAAGCCATATTTAAGGGTGAAGAAAAAGATAAATTTTCGGTTGTGAAGGTTCGCAGGCAGTGCCCGCTCGTCCTTCTGGCAGAGGTATGGCATTCGAAAATGGAAAAAAAAAGTCACTAAAATTTTGCATACATAATATTTAAGATTTCATTCCGTATCGCAAAGAAAACAACTCGTCTCCATGACAACTATCAACTGGCTAAAGTTATTTATAGAAATAATAGCTGTTTACTTTAACAATAACACTAAATCTATAAATTTACTGTTTGGGCAAAATGTAGAATGATTTAATGTTAAAATCGGGGTTAAATGTCATTATGACTGGGCACTGAACTATTAAATGTATCGTCAATGATCATGATAACGCAGGAACTGCCAGCAATCCAAATAATAAACAGCACCAAAGAATGTAGTTAATTAAAAGTCGATCTTCAAGCCATTTCCTTTCAATGTGATTTGATGACATCACCGAAATTCGAACCATGAACAAGTCTTGATAATCTCAAGTTTAAGTACTCGTGAGTTTTGACTCTTAAACTGTGCCTGCTTTCTACAATTTCTAGAATTTATGACGCTGAAAAATTTTGTAGTAAATTGTGTGGACACAACGAAGAATTAATTTTAAAGAGGTACAATTTCGCTTTCCCTAAAACTCGTTTCAGTTTCACAGAATGAAACTGCTCACAGGCTACACAATGAATAAATCAACAAAACGCCTCCCAACACAGGTCTATATCTGTGCTTCCGGAATTAAAATATTTAAGGGTTTTTAAAGTTGGTACGCGTGCCCTAATAATTCCTTACCGGAAATGCCTGTACACGAAAGCGAGGCCAGAGTTATTTTTAAAAAGTCTTTCAAGACAAAAACATGAGTGAGGTTGTAAGCTGCCTTGTAAGATTAACGACACAGAAATACAACGCTGTGATCATCAGAAGCAATTGTTTGTTTTGGTGGGATATAAAAATATACTTTACAAAGTGTAGCGTATCGGGTCTTTGTAATCAGATTCGAAACCTGGACCTCCCAGATTAAAAGGTCGGAATATTAATCCCGGAAGTCTGCGGAAAACCACGAAGTCTTCAGCCAGGGTATCCGGTACTTAATCGAGAGTGAAAAGTAGTAAGTTCAAGTAGACGTCGCCGCTACAGACAATTTTATAATTTGTAAATAAGGGGATGTTACGTAAATTTCTGTCACGATTAATTATTTTCGCCTTGTCTTCATCATCGACGTTAATATCTTGTCAGACATCGCAAACTAGGCACATGACTTCATGAAATGGAGGGAGACGCGACAAAACACTTCCTCAGACATGCGTTCCTCCTCCTGTGCGTGCGAACACACACTTAACATGTGAGCGCCGTACAGAAGGTATAAAAACAGGAGCAGAGTGCTACCTCCCGCAGTGTTCCCTCCCGTTAACCCACCACTTCGTCAACAAGTGGCACGCCGAAGCCCTGACTGCAGTCTGCATACGACTACCCGCCCGCAGATCTGGCTGCAACGTAGGTCGTTCTTATGTTCACATTTGAAGGGGTTTTGCACTATCTAGGCACCATGTGGGCATGTCTTGTAGGCCAGTGTCCCTCAACCGGGGGTCCACGGATCACTGGAGGTCTACAAGTTCTCTCCAAGAATCGCTCTACTTCCACGATGGAAAGAAAAACACAAGGAAAATGCTATAGGCCTACCTCCTTTATATTTCACGTTAAATATATTCTATTTACGAGCCGGGATAGCTCAGTCAGTATAGTGACTAGCTACGGGCTGGACGACCGGGGTTCGATCCCCGACGGGGGGGCAGAGGATTTTTCCTCTAGCCTCTGGGGCCCACCCAGCCTCCTCTACAATGGGTACCGGGGTCCATTCCCGGGGGTAAAGCCGGCCGGGGCGTGATGCTGACCACTCACCCCCATCTAGTGCCGAGGTCAAGGAAGAGAGGAGCTATACCTCCACTCACCCCGAACGCCTAAATGGCGTATAGTGGGACAAACTTTACTTTTATATTCTATTTAATAAAAACGTGCGAGATTTGATGGGGAGAGGGGGTTTGCCGAAACAGACAGGATAAGAACCACTGTCGTAGGACTACATATCTGTTTCACAAGAACATTCTACAACTCTATATTCTTTACATCATAATTATTATCAACATCATTATCAGCAGGAGCATAATCAGAATTGTTATTTTTAGGCATACCATTTCATCTACGTAAACATTATTTTAATTATTTCATTATTTGTGGTTAATTTAACAACGCTGCCATTAGCTCATTCAATATAACGCCAAATATTAAAATAATAAATAAATAATTAATAACTATTCTATCATTTTACTCTTTCAAATTATCGGAAAGGCATGTTGTAGTCGTTATTGTTAATCAATCACTACTAATTAATATTAATTTTTTCTGTAAATGGCCTTATGTATGCTATTGTAAAGCAAGTAAATAAATTAACTGAATTATTATTAATATTTACATTGAGAATACTGTACTGATACTTATCTCAGTCTACACTGTATGCATTTATCTTTCAAATCTACAACAAAACCACACGATTTACATTCTTAAAAGAATAGCATGGGTTACTAAGCATCAGTGTGACCTGCTTAGGAATACGTGTTTTCAAAAATAGGCTACATTGGTCTGAGGCTTGTGTTTGCTTTGTTTCTGTATCTGAAATACCACACCAACATGTTTTGATATCAGTCCATTTGTTGAATGAACAGCTTCCTCAAAACTTTCACAAGTCTCTCTCTCTATTTGAAACACTGGATATATATACTTCCTGATTTTCTAGACATCGTATTCGTAATTTCTTTTTCATTCAAAAGTATGCTGATGGTATATCACTTGCTTTTTTCTAGATTTTATTTACGAACAAGACGTCAGGTTTATAATAGACTATACGGAATTGTTCTATTGGTTTTGAAACAAGAGACGAAATATATAACATTTTATTATGATAATACAGAACAACATTAATTAACAAATATACGGGATGTGAGGATCTCATGACGGTGAAAGTGTCCATGCTGGTCTTTCGGGTTGTAAACCCCGTACTTATTGGTAGAGTCCGTGAAGGCGTATAAGGAAGGTGGAGGCAAAGCTCCACACATGCTAATCCTCAGGAGACAGAGGTAAATGGCCATCTTCGCGATCCCCAAGGACATGGACGCCGGAATTTGTCTCAGCCAGGAATCGTAAATCGACTGTCAAGTCAGTAGCGAGACACAGAACAAACTGATCTACATCTGCCCATTAGTCCTTTCCGCAGTTTCAGACACCCCCCCCCCCCCCCCGCGAACAGAAGCAGAGTATATAAATAACCACCCCACAGAACTTCGCGCATGTGATTTTCAGAGATTTCTCTCCATTTGCCAGGAATTTCAGATATGCCTGTACCGAGGCACGCGAAGAAGTCCTCACCCCCTCGAATCCCTCCTACGAAGTCACTCGGAGGCAACTGAAGATCCCCACATCAACAGGTCCTTCACCCACATGCAGGACCTCCTCGACACGTGGCCATGGCAGCTCCAGAACAACGGGAAAGCAGACGAACAGTGGCGGAATTCAGTGGAGAGTTAGGCAAATTCAAAATGCAAGAAGTGGTTGAATTCTCGGTAAGGAATCGATGTTAGGATGTATTGAATTTGGGTATTTACATACTCCGGTAAGCGGTCGATCGCTATTCTAGGTACTATTGCACAGTTTTCAAGGAGGTACTGAGTAAAACTACTAGAGTAGTCAGGGCAGCCGATTTCAGGGCAGAGATTGAACCTGAAATTTTCGAAATACGAAGCACGTGTGCCAATCACTCAAAAGCAAACATGACGTTTTCATTTCACAAATCTTGGAGCGGAGGTAGCTCATTCAGTAAAAGAGACTTGTCAGGGAGTGACGCTAGATGTCGGTGAATTGGCAACTTCACGACGTAGCCAATTAGCCACTTACGATCCCGAAAGGCGATCTGGGTTCGGTACCGAAGAAAAGATTTCCAAGCCTCCCACTCGTCGAATCTGCAGCCAGCTACAATACCGACTCAGACATTATAGGTTCCTGTACCGCCACTGTTTGCACAAAGTTACGGACGCCTTTTCAAACATTACAAAACACACACACACAGCTGTCAGCCGCGCGTCCAAGATGCAATGAACTCAGAGACAAGTGAAGCGTCCTTCGCGCACAAGTAGAAACATGAACAGTTTTTTTTGTAAGTTTTTGGTTTTTTGTTTCGGGAGAGGGAGGTGACAAGTTCAACGTTATTATTAAATGCTAAGAGCGAGATAAGTTTTTGTTTTCTTTCAAAGAACACCCCACACAATCTGAACGAGAAGGCGGCAAGCTCCACTCTGTTATTTTGTCATGTGGTTTCGAATTCATTTGATTCATTTTGTTGACATACCGAGGCCATTCACTCTATATTTTTGTAATGAATGTGGCCGTGTAGGGTGGGGGTTGCATTTCTGCTTCTTATTCGAGAGTTCCTTTAATTAAAGACAAAATACTGTCATTTGTGAAACTATTTTGCCATCTTTATACATTTTAATAAATATTTCTTTTATCCACTTATGGGAAACTTTAAAACAAGACTTGGCTGTAGGCTAGAAATTTCCGGAAACTACCCCGGAAGAAAAGCGAGTATTTTATCGATGGTCGCATGTTCAATATTTTCTACAAGGAGCGAGAAACATGGAATGAGTACGATGACAAACTAATAATATGCTGAAACTAGGGAGGAAGTCGGCTGTTTGATTACTTAGAGACATTGTATCAACTAGTGTGATATTTTTAGCAAAACCGACAATGGAGTACGAGAAACTTATAAAAAAATACAACGTAAATTTAAGATTGGAAAGAAAAGTTTTGTAGACAGATTTTATAAAGAGTTTTAAACGCATTCCTTTTAGAGTTCCGCTGAAATAGATTTCCCTAATTCGAATGCGTTTAACTGGCTGAGTGTATTTGTTTATACCCTGATTCAGCTAAAACATTAATATAAATTTTGTGGATCTTGATATGAACATCATGCCATTGAGGGTCTCCTCATTTTACAACTTATTACTTTTTATTTCATAAATTCTGTGAGCATTTCAAGCACGAGTAGATAAAACTAACTTCATTCAACGAAAAATTTTCCTTCTTATGAAACTATAACATAACGCAGTCGGGTATGATAACTGATAAATCGGTTAAAACTGACCTGATAAATTTATACAGTGACATTAACACACAATTATTACAGTTTAAAATGTCCAATTCTCAGTTACCTTTGAAACCAGCCAAATGGTAGAATCATTTCCAAACATTTAACCTGCACTTTCCTACATTATATGCACCAGGGATTGAGAATTAGACTCATGTTGTTACAACATTTTTCACTTAAATCAAACCAATGTAAAAACACCCGAAGATAATAAGTTTTTGTGGGACACCCTGTACATCTTCTGAATATGCTATTGTCGCTTACAGTTACTTCATATTTATATGATCCTACTTTCGAATACAGGGTGTATGCTGTTGTTATTAATGCTACGTGTTGGCCTTCCAATGAAGCTGTCAAGCTCCAATGGTCTTTGTGAGAATTCGCATAATGAATGCTGCCTTACGACATTGGAAAACGAACGATAATACTAATATTTATGTTCATAATTAACAATACGCTCAATTATAAGATACCGCGATCTTATTAATAAAACACATCTTATGGAATTTTGTGATTATGGAGGTAGAAATCGAGTTAATTAATTTGTTGTCAGCTGATCAAGTATTAGCTTTTATAAAGACCCTGTACCATGGAGTTAATTACTTAATTAAATAGTTATCAAGTTGTTATGTAATGAATCAGTTAATTAGTTCACTAGTCAATTTGCTGGTTAGATAATTATACTTACTAATTAATGATATGGTGTAACCAATTCACTCAATGCCACAAACAAATCTCAGCAGCAGCGTCATTGCTGTGCGCGCGCTCGGTCGATGAAACCCTGAACATGTGCCACAGCTGGGGGCCCACTTCCGTCACATACAAAGTTTGTTTTAAAAATCTGTTAGTTACTGCGTCTGTTTTGTCATCCAATTACTGACAAGTTACAAGATAACGAACTTCAAGACTGATTCCAGAAACACTCTCCAGGGACTCACAGGGGGACACACCAAAGCTGGCTTGTTTCATTACCATTCAATCATCTTGACTTCGTCATGCTAGGTTCTCCTTAAAGAGAGTTAGTCAAAAATTTATATGAATTTATCGTCTTTACAGCAATCCGCCAAGCTCACACTTCAGATTCTCCTTCTCTAAAACATAGTTAATATATTTAAGTATTCGTCTCCAAAGTATGAGTTTCAACATGAATATTACCCATATGAGTACTGCATACCCCATCCATCGGATCTAATCCACGCCTGAGACATTATGGTAGAATTCGTAACAAGTCTTCGCGAGGAGTCATTACCACCACTCCAAAGCAAAATCAGCAGGTCCACCGATTGTCGACCGTCCGCAACATACTCGTATCTATCCTCCACATCTGCATACCGTCGTCTCCTCTCTCCGTGACAGAGGACAAGCCAAGCTGAGATGACTGACTGCATTAGAAATTAGACAAACTCCCACGAGGTTGTAAATAGTGCATCAGCACTGATTCTGATGAGACGTCAGCTATACCATTCGTCGTCCTTCAGGTCGGTAATGTAAGATTCCTCTCATGAGTGCATGAAGTCGCCAAATCGCACATTTGATACATGTGATGATGGACTTCTGTCAGTGAAATGGTACAACTACGTCCCGATTTAAATAAATTATAACTCCGAAATGAACAAAGCTGCTGATATGATACAAAACTTATCATATTGGTGCTACCATCATGTTTGTTTTTACAATTTACACTTTTTAAAAATCTTCAATATGGCTGCAGCGATTAAGAATATTTAACTTTATGAGTGATAAATGATACATGGGACAGCAGGTAACAGAAACTTACGTTGATGATTAATAACGTAATTGGATAGAAAATTATCAATCTCGCTTAAAATTTTCGAATATAAGCAACTTTCGACATCGTAATCTCGTAGCTCCGTCACTATCTGACCAGCAGTAAGTCACCCAACCAAAATTCTTGTTTGCTTCCGAGTTACGTGACCTACAACGCATCGTTCTGAAAAACTACGGACAGTCTAAAGCCATCCAACTACACACGCGTGCTAAAATTTACGTAATTCTAGAATCCTGAGGACGAGGACGTAATTTGTGTCGCACGACGCAGTGCGGTTTACCTTCTGAACACCGTCGTCCTACCAACAGAGCACACGTTCCACGTTTGTGCTGGGCTGCGTTATTTAGGTCGACGCACGCGGTGGGAGTATTTGGGTCAGCATTGTTGATATCGAGAGCAGCAGCTGGCAGTCAGATTCACTCACAGATACGATACAGATGTGACTCCACTACAGGGAGTTACGCTAACTGTACTCTTCCTCAGAGTTACGCATTAATTTCCTTATAAAACAATTTTTAGCCTGTCTAACGCTGCGCCTTGACTGCATCTATGAAGCGATGTGTTCGTTTCGCTTTCCATCGCTACCTTCCTGAGCCTAGACGAACCCGAAAATCAAAGACTCAGTCTGTACCGCATAGAAAACACATCACTTTACTATACAAGGATCAAATGGCTAAAGCTGTTTATGGGAGCAAACGCTTTTTACGCTGAGAATAATACGAAACTTAGAACGCTTACTGACTTCTTAAAGCTTACTGGCAAATACTTCACCTAATTCAGAATCTGCGAGTCTCCACTCTTTAATGTGTCCAAAGATCGTCAGTGTAAACAGAGATTACTTCCTTAAACAGCGTTCAGAAACTGATATTCGTAATGGTGAAGTGTTCTGTTCTCTTTGCGGTACGGACTACACTATTAATAAGAACAAGAGCCCACAGTACAAATGCTGAAACAGATCCCAGTTTGAATGGTCGAGGCTCCCGCCACGACGAAACCCCGTTAGCGTTAGCAAAATTTCCGTTCTTATATTACGACCGTTTACCATTTCCAGCAATGCGTCTTGTGCGCAGGAATGGTTTCACCTAGGTAGGGACGATGCTTGCGCTTGCGCAGGCCTCTGCCCTCAGTTAGCTTCTTTGGTTGGTTGGTTGGTTGGTACAAATGCTGAGAGTCACCATGGCGACATGGAGACTAGTGCAATCACGGTGATCTGGTGACCTGGGTGAGTTCTGAGACAGGTTAAGTTAGGTTAGTCAGGTTAGGTATCTAACGGTGGCGTTGATTTTGTATTGCCGCTTCTAACGGCAGCCGGAGGTTCACCTGTGATATGCGTCTAATGCATTCTAATGGTCAGTTTTGCATAATATGGCGTATATCGGCGGCGTCGCGAAGACTGGCGTTGCAACGCTCAGGGTCGGTTTTCCATCGCCGTTTTGGAGCTCCATATCACTTATTCGTTAGGATTCGAATCCAGGACAATTTTTGGTGTTGTGACGTTTGTTTCTATAATCTGTTATCCGAAACAAACAAATCTTGCCTTTGCGCCGTTCGTCTCTCGTTCTGATTATCCGAACTACAGAAACCATCTTCTCGGACATCTGAGTTCGTTTCTGCAATCTCATTTCTAAACAAGTAACTTTGGTCTAGACGCCATTCTTCTACCGTACTTTGTTTCCTAGTAATGAAAACGCCCTCAGCGATAATCAAAGTCAGACCACTCTTTCTAATTTTCCACCCTTCTACGATTTCTTTCTGGTATCAATAAAAAGTGCCAAATTTGGTACAAATAGCTGTTGTCGAGCTATAAGCGAACAAATAAATTTTAACTTACACGCATGGTTGTTTAGGAGAGCTTCGGATTTTTAATGTTCAAGCCGGTGGGACCTGTAGTTCACCACTTAGTTATAAAGGTCTAAAACCCCGACGTTACGTTCAACAGCATACACTGTATATCAGTATATCATAAATAATTCCAAGGAGCAGAGTTCTTCTTGACAAGCTGAGCTCAGTTCAGTTAGATGACAAATTCCCCACTTTTTTATAGAACCCGAAGGCTCACCCGTCTTCAAGGAGTGGTTTTCAATTAATCTGAACCGATTTTACCGTTTTTTACACCACCTTGTGAATCTAAAGATTTTAAAAATCCCTCTGCTCCTGACAGGGCAATGACCTAGCGTATAGAAGTGTCGTGCGGGTAGCAGATCGCACGGCGCACGCTGAGCGCATGACGCAGTGCGTCGGAATGTGGTGGTGTACACGGCTAGTGTGTATCTTAACGGTTCACATAAATTTACATTTTATGAGAGCACTGCTAGAGGATTTTCTCACCTTTTACAAATTTCTTCACCCAAAGCAAAAATAAACTTACTTTCATTGAGAAATTCAAGGCAATTGTAAGAACATCTGTCTGTCAAGGTACCTAAACACGTTTTAAACTGTCCTCTAACGGAAGGTTAATGGACCATACGGTATTATGTCGATGTTCATGCAGGAAAAAAGGTGAATTTTAATGTCAGTGTCTCGGTCGTGTTTCAGATTGCTTATTAGTTTTCCTTAATTTCTCCAGGCTAGTGATTGAAAAACTTCTCAATAAGAAAACCTCACGTTTCATTATTTCAATTAATCATTGAGTTCCACAGGTAAAGATTGTGATAAATTTTCGAGTTCTACAGGCTACAGACATTTTTTATAACTGAGCGACTATTAGCTTATCTGATTGATCTATTCCATGCAGTTACTAATAATGTAGTAATAGTAATGAAAGAAGGAGAATCTTTGATACTTGTTAACATCCTAAACAAAAGTTACTTCTGATTAGTCTGCTAAAAGGAACAGAATGCAAAATATAATTTGTACACCCCCTGTTTCATTAACCACGTTTAAGCATGATACGAGTGACAGCATTAAGCTCCAGGTATTCAAAGTGTGGGCTCCGATTAGAACTAGTGTAAGGGTGCGATTGTTCTCTGACGCACATAAGCAGCAAGTACTTTGAGTTTCAAGACCGCCAGCTTCAGAGTTCTCGAATAAAAACAACCCGTAATGCGGTCGCCAGAGCAGACGGTCGGTTGCCAGACATACCAACTCTCTCTCTATCTCTGTGCAGATTAAGGTTCCAGAACATAACAACACAGGGTTCTACTGCCAAATTTTTGAACACCTATCATCAGGTGTGAATAATGATCACCATTCGTTGCGGCCTTTAACGGAACTGAAGGGATTTCCTGCCTGATTACACAATTATTTTAAATACTCGTAAATTAAACAAAAAGTTCTGGAAAAAAATGTAATGATTCCAACTTCCGAATTAAATACATCAACATTTTTGTGTTTCGTCCACAATATTGTAATCCGTGACGAACTAACGCCTTCACATTCTTATTACCCTTACCAAGATGACAAGCGGGTGAAGCCTGGGAACCTGCTCACAGAATTATAAGTGTTTCTTCCACCCTAAATAAAGTGTCTGTCGATTCTCGCCATAATTTTCAACATCCTGTTTCTTTCCTTCCCAACTCTATCTCTCTCTAATCTGTGTACTACACAACACAGAAACTTCCAGTGGCCTATCTGTCCACATGAAGTCATTTCAAGGATAAAACGTATCGAGTCAGGATTCTCTAATGACAGCCCAATTCTGTTCCACATACCCTGTGCAATCTGACGGAATCCAAAGTGTAGAGTGGTTTGGTTTGTGGGGAAAAGCCAGCTCTACAGGAAGAAAGCGGAACAGGCTAAAGTTAGATCCGGTCGTGAGAGATGGAATCCCACAGACTCAGGAGCGGGGGGAGGGAGTTAGGGAGAAACACAGAGGCAAAATAAAACCAAAAAGAAATAGACAGGGACTGAAAATTAAGACATGCATAAAGAAACTTTCTTTAAAAAATAGACAAGTACCTGTCCCTTTACAATGTTCCCGAAAATACCTGACATTCCACATGCCTGGAAGCTCCTACAGGAGGTCTGTTACCTCCTTTGAAGACCACAAACCGAACCACACTTCTGTTTATCAATTTTCAGTCTGCACTATATTAAAACAAATAGCATTAAAAGCAATCTCCGTCGATGATGTACATTTTAAAATTCCTAAAGATCGGATCTTATAAAATATAACAATTCATAACATGCACTCATTCAGGAGGTCCCGTGTTCAAATCTTGCACCGGAGACCGGCTATCTTGTTTGAGATTTTTCGTGATTTTTCTTATTTCTTCCACGTAAATTCTTTGACAATACTTTAAAATAAGCTTCGAGCGTTTCCTTCCGAATCTTCTCCGATTCATCATACATAGACGCAGTCTACCATTAGACAACGAATGAGTAAAATGAGAATTAACCATTATATTCAATTCCTCGGCACGAAACCATATTTGCTGAAGATGAAATGGTCTCCGCCTATTTTCGAATGGTCACTTGTCAAAATGTCCTGAAAATTTAAATCTGTATACGTGTCTTCTTTCTGTAATAAGTACTGGATGTTAAGCCGACAGTAACAACGCAGAATTGAGACTAGTTCCTAGGTTTTCCTCTGTTCTTCCTCCCCGTAGCACACATACCGCAAGCACGCACTTTCTAAAGACCACCTCCTACCCTTGCGTTCTGTCTCCATGCCGTCTACGATTTAAGTGATATCGAAGAATGTGGAAAGAAATATGTAATTTGTGAGTTACGCCATTCATCCTATGAACTACGGACTAACGCTCATAATCCACGAGGAAATGCAAAGTGAACATGAGGCAAGTCTCCTCCTCTAACAGCGTGTTAAAATACCATCCAGTAGTTTTAATGCAATCTTAATTTCAAGGATTGAAAAATTTCAAAACTTTACCAGATCCAACATAAATAAACGCCAATTTTATTACATATTTCCTCGTGTAATGAACTTCGATTTATGTTCATGCAGAACGTTACAAATTTGCGTGAAACGTAAGATAAAAAGAAATCCAGAGAAGCCAACATCACAAAGAAAACATTTATAATCGACTCTTTATGCATATTCATTAAATTTATATCTCAATGTAACGCATGCATTGGGTAGTAACTATGCGTAACTGAGTTCAAAACCTATCTTTGGCATTTCTGTGTCTGTAAGATCAAATTTAATACTACATTCCTTCTGCTTCTAGGTCTTACATGAGACTTTATAAAAAGTATTTATTTCCTATTTCATACATACTGCTACACCATGGAAAAGTATTTAAAGTAGATGTTTTTTTTATAAGAGAAACCCAGTCATAAACTCGATGTAAAATCTTACTTGTACATTTATTTTATATTTTAATTTATTTAACTATTTTATTTTAATTATGGACGTTATAAGGCGTCGATTGAGGTGTGAAGATGATCATGAATTATGAGTACGAAACAGTATATTTTCTGATTGAAGACAGTAGCCTCATATTTGCTTGGATACACTGAACAAAACCAGGATAGACGATAATCTGTCCGAAGTTTGAACCGAGTTCATTGTCAAAATGCTCACCTCAAAATATATAATATGAAAGATAAAGAATGTTAACAGATGGATTTTTGTACACACCCGGCTATACTTCTAACTGGGATTTCCAAATTTGTACCTGTGTCAACAAATCGAGATTAAAGGAAAATTTATCTCTGCTCAAAGTTTATATCTTTCGTGAACGACACCGTGACTTACAAAAGCGTAGTAAAACGAAAAGAAGTTTGCATGTTGAAGTTATTAATTCTTTTATTTGTCTTGTGACATTCTAATGTCCGTAGTTGCATGCTGTGCGCACAAAAGTTGGGGACATTTCATAATTCATACAGTCCTACGTTTACGAAAGGTCACACATGTTCAAAAATTTAATACGGTTGTCGTATTTCTAAAATATCTGACATGTTTACATGATCCATTATAAATTACATGAACAGTAGTTGAATTTTTGAAATGTATAATAAAACAGTATTAACCACACTAACCAATGTTTATTTACAACAAAAACATTAAAGTAAAGCTGTCCCACTATACGCTATTTACTTTAGTAAACTATTGCATGTGTAACGTAAGCAACAGGATGTTCAAGAAATATGTTCACATAACGCACCTAAACTCGAATTCTGAAGTTTCTTTATTCGAATCAGCGGTTTCAACTACTTCTGAAGTTTTTGCTATTTTCCTCAGTCGTACCCAAACAAAACTTCGGGGCAATATTCTCCTAAAACAGACCACGACAACATTCTCAGGCACTCTTCTGTCCAATTCCCTGTGCATAACCACACGTAAAGTACCGACCCGTTCAAACACAGTGTGTAGGGTGTCGCAGTGGCAGGTAGCTGTAGTGCCGACCCGAACCCCTGGCGTGTGTCGTCTGAGAGCCTATAAATAGGAGACAGGAGATACCCGCAAGCAAGCGGTTGGCGCCTCAGGCAGACGCTACTGCGTCTGACATACGGGAGGTCCGGGGCCGACCTTTCGGCTCTGTTTACTATAACAAAGCCTCCACATGCATCCGATACCACTCCTATCCCTTGACCGGTTTTGGGCTGGATTAATGGACAAACGTAAACATCAGTTTTGAGCAAATGCAAGGACATCGACCCAGGCGGAGAGACTCAGAATCCTGAAGACTGTTATCATTACACAGATCGTCATAAGGACAAATATCGTTTCGCTCTGTCTCATTTCTTTGTTTGAGGCTTTGTTTAAGTTCTCTTCTTATTTATTAATTTTTTCTTTTAACTGCGAAAGTTAAATGGCGGCAAATGTCAGGATGACAGCGTTGACGTACAAGGAAACGGGCATGGTTTATCTTAAGGTATCATCACGCAGGAAAATGTAAGAGGCTGTACCTAATTGAAAATGCGTTTCCATGGAGATGACACATGTTGTTTACTGTCTGATGCTTCAGTTTGCTGAACCTAACCTGTCTGATGCCGGAATCCGGAATTCTTCACTTCATCGGGACTAGATGCGACTTTCAGTGGGCAATAATCCCAAACTCCAAACTTTCTGTCTCTTGCTGTGAGACAGATATCGCCAGTGGGTGATCTCATCCCGAACGCTCAGTTGTTCAGTATAAGAACATACATTCGTGTAATTATTTATTACGTGTGCATTTTGACAACGCTGTCAGAAGCTCAGAGTGTAAGGCATCGACACAGTGCCTTAAATTAAGCCACGACCACGTTCTTTTAAATGCATCATTCATTAATCGTCCCACCATTCTACTGAGCTGTTAGCAGAGACGTTAAATAAAGCTTAAGTTCTGCTTTATAAGACCTTCAGCACTGAAGTTTGCTGTCTTCATACTCACCGCCGTGAAAACCTCAAATCCTACACCTCCAGCAGTGTTTTAATGTCTGAGATTTTCTCGGTGGTAGCACCTATGGTGACGTCATATAAGCATCTCTATGTCCACACAGCATCACAACCCAGGCCACAGACATGGATAGAACTATTTTGACTACTTCTATTTACTTGAGACCAATTGCAGGAATACGCATGTAGTGCGTAACAAAATCACGGCGTACTACATGCCAGCTACCTCTTTCGGGTTGGAATCCATCTCATTGAAACAACCCAGATGAATGACTGAAATGTCAGTTACTAAGATAATTCCAGTATCCGGTTTAAAAAAGATTGGTGTTAACCGACACCCAGGGTGATAAATGAGGCAGTCAGTACCTCAAAAACGTCGGTAAACTTCTATCGTAATCGCCCTGAAGATGGAGGCAATAAGTACCTCCGAATCGTTGATAAATCCCGATAGAACTACACGCCACAACATCCCAGAAGACAGTTATCTTCATATTCTTCGCCGTGAGAAAGTCATATCTCGTCTGCCCGAACGCTGGCCTGAGAGAACAGAATTTCAAGAAATGTAGTCAACGTTGGACCTCATAAATGCGTACTGTGAGACAGAGAATGGAGGCCGAGTGTCTGCGAAGTCTTTCGGCTTCGTAGACTGCAGTGCAGCCATGTCCTGATGCATGTCGCAACTTCGCAAATCAATACGACATCTGCGCCGCCTTGCCTGCAAAGGCGCTTCTTAGCCAAAGCTTGCCGACAACGTATCAAATCAAATAATTTCCATTACTTGAGCAATGTGTCCAACAAATATTCTTTCTCGTGTCAGTAAAGGAAAGCAGTTCCACTTGATTTTAATCTTAGGCAAAGTAACGAAAGAATGAATTCAATTTACATAAAATTCACACACACACATATCTTCTTACTCGTCGCAATAAAAACCTGAAAATTCATTTCAGCTTTTATACATTTTCCAAAGACCTATTCTTTCAGCTGCAGGGTGGTGAGGATATGTTGCATTACTTTACATTACACTTAGCTTCCTCTGCGTTGGTAATCTCATTCAGGAAAATCCAAAATCCAAAATCGTTGTAATTGCAAAAGGAAGTCAACGTAACTCCATGGGCTGAGATTACTAGAGCTTTCACACTTAAAGGGTTGTGGTAGTATGCATATAGACACGCGACAGACAGGCATATTCCTAGCAACCACTTGGGTAGAACCCCGAAGCATCGGACTCCCTCCCTAGACATAACAACCCTTCTTCATATATATATTCGATCTTGGCCATAAATCTCTACCAGCGGGCGCTAAGAAACGGTTTGTGACAAGAAATTCTACTACGTATGACGAAAAGTGAAAGCAGACAACTATTGCGCCTTGTATTACTTCCCATCAAATCATCTACTGAATTTGATTCTTGCATTAATTTAATACAGCATTACAGCTCTTGCCTTGATGACAACATTTAATATGTTTGATCATCCCTGATGGAACACTATTTGAAAGATACTACATATAACAAATTACATGTCACATGATACTCCTTTACACATTGCTTATGATTTTTATAGTCATTAGACTCTTCTCAGCCAGTTTAATTCAGTCACAATTTCCCTCAGCTGCATCTACTCTTACGTCTCTGACTTTACCACCTCACTTGTGGCTTTCCGGTGTAAGTACTCTACTCATTTTCACCCCCGCATATACGCTACATGTCCAGATTATCCGAGGATGTACGTAACTTCGAAAATCTCCGAGATTGGTCTACAGTTATGGATTACGAGAAAATATAACCCATTGCAGGATTTCACATAGTAACTTTTTACACACCCGGTACTACAAGTTTCTATGACGTGATGGTAGGATGGAAGTTTCATGTGCGTGGGCGCCATGCGTGAAATTCTGGATCTTCTCAACCAGATGCTGATAATAACACTTCTTTAGCCTGAGTTCAAATCCACAGGAAGATCTTTCTAAAATTCTTCTTCAGTAAGCCTGTATGAACGATTAACTAAGCTACAAGTTCACGATCTTGTCTTAAGAACTTGTGAGTTCCTGTTGAACTTGCGAAACACCTTGTGACCACTCTTTTGTCGAAAATCATTAGGAACATCGTACCAAGGACGACAAGATACTGGAACGCGTATCACACATCGAAGATGACAAATTATAATATTTTAGTTGGAAAATCTGAAGGAAGAGACAGTTTGGAAGATCTAGGACTAAATGGAAGGGCGGGAGTATTGACCCACACCTATACGATGACAGTCGTACTTCTGGACATATCGGAACAATCACTCCTACATCTAGGACCGATATGTACATCTGATAAAATTTAAGAAAAGACAACACCTCGCCCAAAATTGAAAAACAAATGGCATGAAACATCACCAAATGGAATCATATTTGAGTTTTAAGTTCGTAAATATTTTACACCTGATGATGGTTTTATAAAAACTGAAACATGTTGTGTAAAGGATGTTCCAAAATGTAAATCGATCAATCGATATGGAACATCAATGATATTTTATTATCTTAATTATAAGAAATTTTAAATATTGTGATAAGACGGATTAAAATAAATAATTGTTAGAATATTCACAATATGACGCAATTACACTATCTTAGGAAGGGCGGTATTCAAATGGCTCTTAAAGAAACAGGCTGTAGGGATGAAGGCTGGATTCGTCTGGTTCAGGACAGCCTGAAGAAAGCTCTTGTGAACACGATATCTTAGCTTCTGAAGAGCTTTGGTCGATGAAGTGAGTTTAATTGGTAATGAATAGTTTATCTTGCACGCCTGCGGTGCGAATAATAATTTAATTCACCTGTTAACTTGAAGTGTAAACTCACAACATTAAATTTAACTGAAATAGCTTCCTAGCGTAGGAAATTAAAATCGGACATATTATTTAAATTCATTATCCATTAATCATCTTATATTCGACGCTGTATAGTCCGAGCTAATGACAGCGTCGTTAAACAAGCCGTAAATAAATAAATAAACATAGATATTCTGCAGGTGTTTTCACCTGAAAATTTTCAACCAAAAATTTACAAACATCTGAATATTAAGATATTATAAACAAAACAACAGAAAAAAATGCATGCGAGGTTCAGATAAATCTGAGATTTCTCTCCATACATAAGTAGACTAAGTACTTGAAATCGTTTCAGGAGCTGCTACTAGAAAATTTTGTGTTGTAAATGGTACGAATCTGATTTGTTGTCATTCACAGAGACCTGAGTCGAAACGAATCTACGAGAAGAATCTTCGTGAAAGAAATTTCATTAAGACTGTCTGCTCACTGACGAGACACCGCCTCCATAATCTTCCGCAGTTGGCACTGTCCCAACTAAATCTAAATTTCGACAGATCGCATAAGGAAAACGAGTTCAATGACCACAACACGTAAATAAAATGACCAAACTCACAATCAGCAATTTTTGCATTCATATGTAATTTGGGTTGTACTTATCTACGGTTTACTTAAAGGTACAATTTTCCTTTTGAGGACAAAATGGTTTTTATTAATAAAGAAGTAGCTAGAAAGAAGAATTTTAAATTGTACTTATATCGTTCAATTGAGAATTATAGGAAAATATTTGCATTAAGTTACATGTAAATGGCAGAATAACATTTGTAAAATATAAGTGGACATATGAAAGGTAAGAGAAGTCAGAATAAAGTTCTTGTAGCAACGGAACAGCGACGTCACAGATTGTTTTATGACGCTGTGTTCCTCAAAATCCAGGCGTCAGACGGGCAAAGTGTTCCACATAGCGAACTCATCTCAGTGAATGCAGTGAATGACTGAATGAACAATTTATTTACCGACGCTCTCAGAAGCTCAGATTATACAGAGACGTCTGATGAGATGATTAATTAATAAAGAATTGGAAGAAATGTGGAACGAAAGAAAGAATTAAAATCGGTAAGAATCTGGTAACTGTAGCTTACGTTTAAATCGCAGTAACTTCGCTAGAACATTAAAAATTTCCCGACAATGTCATCAGATTCTACGATTTTTTTAAATATCGTAATTTATCCATTAATCTTACCTATTTTCCTTAAATCCGCTGTTGGAAGATTCTTCAGTAAATATCCAAGCGAAAATATAGCAGCCACACTGACACAGATTCAGAGATTACACTATACGAGTTTCAAAGATCTTCATCTGCAGTAGCTCTCTGGGGGGGGGGGGCTAGGTGATTTTACCACCAGTTGTGTTGACAATACAGTTCTCACTCTCTCATAGCACGTGTATCCATGAGCAACGTCTACATAATCCATGGTCTTACTTAGCGAAAACGCACAGACTTCATCTCATTCTCATCGATTTATTAAATATTTCGGAACAAGGGACCAAAGTTCAAAATGTCACGCGGAACGAAATATAAATCGTTTTGACAAACTACACTCGGCCTTTTTTATACAAACTTTTACGATCATTCAGGCAAGAGTAAAATATTAACACAATTTTAATTTTTGTATCTCGCTGTAAATATGTATCACTACAAAATATTAGACCACACACTTATCATATTATAATAAGTACATTGTTCCGGATTTAACTACCTTATGTAAGGATATTAACATAAAATATTATTCTGGTAACTATATCAGAACTTACATAAACAAAGTCTGTAAACGGTAAAATCTCTGTCGATTGCAATAAACTACTTTTTACGATAACAAATCATTTACCGTCTTCTGGTTTACAAAAATGTAAATTAAAAGTATCTGCTTTGTACAAAATTATTTTCATAAGCTGATAGTCACCAAATAATGAAAACTTTTTCAGATATGTCACTGACAGAAAAACTATTTTCTGATTCTCTGATCACATCTGACGAAGGGAAAACACATCCGTAGCTTTGAACACTCACAAAGTTGAAGGTCACGATGCATAACAGCACTGTGTTTGTCAGCACACGAAACGTTTTGCGGCATATAAATACAATTAAAAGTCGTCCGACAATTTACAGAAACCACTTCAAGTGCGTAACTGTCTTTCTACAAAATTCCCACACCTTTATTTTTACTCGGGCAAAGGCCTGATAACATCTCAAAAGTTCTAAAATAACATTCGAAAAGACAACAAGCACTTATTAACAGAAGATAAATATATATATAAAATTATACGAAGTTGTAATATTCACAGATAATTACACTAAAGTCAATGAAAATAGACGTTCGTACTTTTTACAGAAGGATAAGATGGTTCCTATGACGTCACTGAACTGGTCACATCTTTAAACACATCCGCAGTATAAAAACAAGTCACTTTCTATTACAACGTAAGATCAGCTTGCATAAATGCACTGTACGTCGACATGAGATAAAACACCAGACAATGAAACAATAAAGCGAATTGGTTTTAATGTTGCACGTGTTTAAAACAGGCGGTGATTAAAATAAAGTTGACGAGACGCCACAGAAACTTTAAGGATTGCACCGTTGAGGAGTTTTGGGCATGCGTGAGGAGGTCTTCAAGAGCATCTTGTGTGGACCGAATTAGAACTTTCCCCCTGCCCCCTTCCCCTCAAAGGCAAACAGAGTGTGGAGGAGAGAGACACGCCAGGTATTAGGGCGTGCGTCGTTCTGAAAGACACTCCTCACGCCTTTGCTAGGGAGGAAAGGCTCCATCACACACGAGGTTTATTAGACTTATTAACAAGAAGCCATATTGTTTCTTATAAAATAAATATTTTAATGTGATTGTCTGCCTTTATCCATGAATAAGGTGTTTGATGGCACACTACAAATACAGACATTGGCATCGTCACGGCAACGTATGTTTGAACGACACGTGCTTTACATGCATTATATTAATCGTAATTGTTTATACACTGAGGATGTGCCGCTGCACAGTCCTCGGATGAGGAAAAGTAGGACAAAGACGAAAGATTCAGAGACTGCGCTGACAGAGGACCGAGTGGTTAGCATTCCTGATTTGTTTCCCTTATATCCTGTCTTCGAATATTTCCCCGAATATCGACCTGAGATTTTCGCAGTTTTGCTCAGCCCCTCCAGTAAAATGCCGCTATAATAATTATATTTGGATTGTGTTAATGTGACTCAGTATAGGGACTATTAGGGTCTAAAAAATGGCTAGCTTCTCAATAACGATTTTCTACGCGGTTAGTAAAAATTTAAAGTTAACTTTAAAATTTCTCTTCTTACGTTTTCCGATCTTGAATGCCCTAAATAGATTTTATTCCCTCAAAGTTTGAGTCGAAGTTTTAGGCCCACGCAACACAAAAAGTCGAATTATGTGGAATTCGATTCTTTTTAGCAGTAAAACACAGGCCTAAGACGCTGACAGTCAGCTTTTTATTTTTTTTCTAATGAGATGTCTCGGTAACAACTCCTGTTTACTTCTCGTCTTTTAACTTCATAACATTTTATTTTCCTTTCCTTTCATCAATTTATTTTTCATCATCTTCCTCCTAACTTATTACTCCCCTATCCCACCCAGTCAGATACAAGGCAGATGAGTGACAGATACGATTCGATGTCTATATTTAATATGGACCTGCACGACGTTTCGGTAGTTAAGTTCAGTAGTTTCAAGCGAGTGATCGTCATTTGCTATCAGAGTCTATTACTTGCATATTTTAGATATTAGTGACAGCCGTTTGGGATCGAGCTTATATATCTATTATTATCATCATCTGTGGCTCTACATTCTTTGAAGGTCCTAGGCCTCCTCACACATGGGAGGTTACTTGTTCTATTTAGACATTTGGTAGGACTCCTTGGACGAATGGCAAGGCCTCTACCTACACAGGACAGTACAACACAAAAAGACGTGGACAGACATCCATGTCTTAAGTGGGATTCGAACCCATATTATATGTCTCTGATGTGCTAGCCAATGTCTAGTATGGAAGCAGTAAGTACCTCCGAAACGTCGGGCCATATATACCAAAGTATATGGCGCAACAACCCAGAGGACAGCCTTCCTCATACTCTTTAATTTGTGTTGCTTATTTCCGTCTTATTCAACGGCGCTCTCTGCTGCTGCAACCTCAGTCAGGACAGCCGGTCTCCGGGCGCAAGATTTGAATCCGGGACTTCTCGAATACAAGTCTGGAGTGTTACCCACTAGGTCTCGACGTCCCCATCATACATTCTATTCCCTTAAGGCCCATTTTAATATTATCCTCCCATATAAGTCTCGGTCTCGCGAGTGTCTTCTTCCTTTCCAGACTACAGTTTTGTTTCCCCCCCCCCCCTCGCTCGTCTCATTTTAGGAACACTATATTATAAAGAACAAAAGACAGTCAATATGCGTTTCTTTATTTTTCGAGGGGGGCGTCAGGGCACGCGTAAGGTAACCTCTGTTTTACACAAGTTAATTATTTGCAATAATAAACAACCCTTGTATTTACCCTGTTGTGGGAGGGGGTGATGAAAGGTCTAACATGTAGGTCTATGAAGAAAGAGATGATTTACAGATTATTTTTGCTTGAGGCAGACAAAAAGAAGGGAAAGTTGTTCCTGAAGGGGAGATGGATTCTTTTTGTGGTGGTATTTGTTTCCCGGGAAATATATGTTTATATTTGAGGCAGAAGTCTCAACATGTGTTAACGTAGGTATCTCCACAATTCTGGGTGAGAGGGGCTTCGAAATAAATTTAAAACTATGTCCTCTAGGAACAGAAATATAGTCCACATCGCAGCCAAACTGAAAACAGACACACGACACGTAAAAACCTACAAATTAACATAGACCTACACATAATAAGACATTTAACTATCAAAATTATCGCCATGGAACGTAATCCTTCTTCATAATCTGACAGTTGCTCAGCTGGTTGGGAAATTAACCGAGATTTCATATCGTATTCACAGGAATCCACCACTGATTCCTGAGCCAGATGAATCTAGTTCACACCCTTCTACCTTATTTATTTAAAATCCATTTTATTAATATCTTTCTATCTATGACTAGGTCTTCTAAGTTGTCTTATCCCTTCAGGTTTTCCGGTTAAAATTCTATGACCTCGGTATACATTTGTCATCGGAAGGAGAGACGCAAACAAACAAAGGAGGCAAGACGTAAAGTTGCTCAGAAAGTAGTTTGTGTTTAAGAACTGCGAACAAACAAAAATACGATGTTCACTTTCCGTACCGGTCCGAAGCTTCACCACACAGCCTCGTCTACACTGGGCGAGCTAGCCTCTCCAATTACGCGAATCTTCAAGGTCACGTTCTTCACGGATGATGGCCACTAGGCGTCTACCTCAACCCTGCCTTCCTCCTTAACTCCTTAAGAAATCCTCATTTCTAAATTTATTAACGACATATTCATTCAGAAAAAAGTAAGTACATGTTAGTATCTTAGGGTAGCTAATAAGTCCTTTGAAAGGGTTACAAAGTTCAAATATCTGGGAACAACAATAACAAATTAAAATGACACTCATGAGGAAGTTAGGAGGAGACTAAATTCTGGAAATGCTTGCTACTTCTCAGTTCAAACTATTTTGTCTTCCCGTCTGTTTTCTAAGAACCTGAAAATTAAAGTATACAAAACAATAATCTTGCCTGTTGTTTTGTATGGGTGCGAAACATGGTCTCTCACTCCGATGGAGGAACACAGATTGCAGGTGTTTGAGAATCGGGTGTTGAGGAGGATATTTGGGCCTAAGAGGGAAGACGATGGGGCGTGGAGAAAACTGCATAATGATGAGCTTAAAAATCTGTACTCTTCCCCCAGTATTGTGAGGGTGATTAAGTCGAGAAGAATGAGATGGGCGGGTCATGTAGCGCGCATGGATGGGACAAGAGGTGTGCACCGGGTACTGGTTGGGAAGCCTGAGGGGAAGAGACCGCTGGGGAGACCTAGACGTAGATGGGAGGATAATGTCAGGCGGGATCTATGGGAGATAGGAGTTGAAGGAGACTGGATTTTGTTGGCCCAGGACAGGGTCCGGTGGAGTACTTTGGTTAATTCGGTGATGAACCTTCGGATTCGGTAAGCCATCTAGTAAGTTAGTTATTAACGACGTATTCAACTCATTCCATATGTATACGAACGGTTCTCTTGCAAAGGACTCCAATATCAGCGTTAAAACTTCTTTTGCAGGAGGAATTTAATTTGGTAATTATTATTTACTGATTCATTTTTAATGCTTCCAATTTATTTCAAGTAAAAAAAAAAAAAAACTTCAGGTCCCACCGAGATTTGAACTCGGATCGCTGGATTCAGAGTCCAGAGTGCTAACCATTACACCATGGGACCAACAAGTAGAGGGTGTAAAATACCCTCTGAAGACACTACATGCGCAACTATTAGGACCCATTGCAGGTACAACAAATGGAATAATAAACTACACAGCACAAATTAATTAACGCTCTTGTTGGTTAATAACAATGAAAAATACAGATTTACAGTTCTGGGGTATAAATTGTTTTCTTTAGTATTACAGCAACATATTATTTTTAATTAGCATACCCAATCACAGCTGACAACTAGAATAAGGATATGACATTTTAGATGTTGGCTTTGTGGGAATAGGCATACGTTGATTTCAATTTCTCTTTCCACTTACGAAGTCCATTCCTCGAAACACACGTTCGGAACATGCTATCAATACAAATCATTCAAATTTACGTAACGAAGGTGCAGAATAAGCATAATCTAACACTGTTCTAAATGGTTGTATATAACTGTACATGAATCAACATATTATTTAAACTCTCTTGTAAATGTTTTTTAAAACTAACCAATTATAGTGTAGCGGCAACATAAACCTTATTTACATTGCGTCAAGACGATAACATAACCTAACCAACCCGTAATTCAGACGTCGGTTCGTTAGCCTATAATATCTTATTAACGAGAAGTAAATAACTTACATGTCTTCCGGAATCTCCTATGGACGTGCAGTTGTTTATGTTTTCAAAATTAACACAAAATCACACAATAGTTTCAGTCACACGCTTAGAAGACACAAACACAAGACACTAATTCACTTCTTTCCCGTGAGTAAATTTCATAATGGCGCTGCATCACAGAGCAATAAGTAAACAAATGCCGGTCGTTAGCCTATAATATCTTATTAACGAGAAGTAAATAATTTACATTTCTTCCCGAATCTCCGATGAATATGCAGTTGCTTATATTTTCAAAATTAACACAAAATCACATAATAGTTTCACTCACGCTAAGAAGACACAAACACAAGACACTAATTCCCTTCATTCCCGTGAGTAAATTTCATAATGGCGCTGCATCCCAGAGCAGTAAGTAAACAGTCATACTATGTCATGGCCTTCCTAAACCAGCTCGCACCGGAAAAAAAGTGGTAATTCATAGTTTTCTCACTTGGCGCGCAAATCATTGTTCACGTGTGCATGTAGCTAGCATTGACTAGCAGTATTAAAGTACTTTTTATTAAAAACACGCAGTTTTAATTTAAGTAATGTAAATTTATACTAATAAAAGTAGTTATTGATTTAAATGTGAATACAAACTATATATTAAGAGGGAATACTGAACCCACCACAGCCTGTCAGATCAGAAATTTACAATCTTCCTTCGAAGTAATAAACCTTGTTTCAGCTACACGAAACTAACTCTGTGATGTAGATCGCTCAACAGCTTAAGAAATCCCCAGTGGCATGTCAGGTAAACTAAATCATAAAAATTGAAAATCACCATAAAACCGTCAGTTATTTTAGAAGTGAAAATTTTTATCTACACGAAAATGTTCATTTATTCTAAAAAGACTAACAAAAATGCCATCCACTGATCGTTTTACGAACTTCCCACTGTTGTAGAAAAATAATTTTTTGAATGCTGTAGTTTCGATCCGCTGATTATCGATGATTTATAAATTGGTTTCCGTTGTAAAAGCGTATAAAATATTTACAATAAAGTTTATGATAAAATATGAAACAATTAATATCCGTTGCGAATGAGGGAAGAATGTAAGTAGACACGTTTGGTGGTCAAACAAGCGAGAAACGAATTTGCGATGTTCCGTAACGCGGTGGCGCGGTTTGATACAACAAGGGACTATGAGATTGTAGTTCCAGGGACAAACAAGTAGAACCTTAACATAAACCTATAAAACAACCTCATAATTATACGTAGCGCCTAATTTAACATCAAACAACTTCGATTTTTTCCATAGAATGTATTTATAAGTTTCGTGTGATTCCCGGAATAATCAGAGACTATTTCCCTAAACAGCCCTAACGGCCTGATCTTTGTAATGGTAAAGTGCTGTGTTTTCTTTGCGGTACGAACTGAATTCGTAAAACTTAAGTATGAATTAGGTGTAGGAGGAAGGTAAAAATAGTTTCGATGCTATAAATATTTCCAATGTATCTACAAAGTTTAATTTAGGCTTCCAAGTTAAATGTAGTAATGAATGACTAAGGTATGGAAACATAAACTTATAAATTACAAAGTTATGTTTGCTTAACGCATATTTGCTTAGAGCCTGGCTGTGTTCGAACAGTTTATTACATAAACACAACTCTTAACGCTTCATTTACCTGGCAAGTAGATTTTTAAAAGTCACTGGTATGCAGCTTACTTCCAGAATCCCACCTTTATGTATCGATTATGATTGGTTTCTAACTTTAATTCTGTGATAAAATATTCTCAAAGTTTATTGATGATAACATGAGCAGACTTTGAGATTATATATCTGTATTAAAATATATCCGATATTATAATTGTATTACACCTAACCTATCTTAAAGATTCACATGATGGCGTATTGCAATTTCAGGCTACATTTAGTTCAGCTCAAATACTTAACTACATTCAATTTCACGACCGGAAACAAGGACAATGACACGTGATGAGATCAGTGGCTACGATTTAATGTTATGCAAGTTTGTCTTTGTGTTCACACAGGTCTTTGAAATTTATTTTTAAAATTACATTTTGGGAATATCAGGTTTTTTCTACCGATGAATATGTTGAATGACGTTGCTTAAGGCCCCAGGGCCACAGGGACCCAATATAGACCGGTTTCTAGGGAACGGCATGCCCCATAAGTTCCCTTCACAAGATCAGAAGCAGAAGACGTAACATGTCTGCCACATATCTGACGAAAGGAAACTTACCTCATCAGTTAGTACGACCCTCCAAAGAAATTCAAAGATTGTACATGAAAGAAGACCACAAACGCCTTCACATCATTTCCTTCCTGACACGATCACCGAATATGATGGCGTCATATACTTCTAAGTAATCGCTGCATTAAAGTATATAAGATCTATCCGTGAGGATATTGTTAATCTTGGTCCGGAATAAAGTGCTGTACCTCTGAAGTAACCTGCTCAGGGGTCATCTTACAAGACAGCCCACACTTTGTCCTCCGTGCCGCCCCCATGCAGACGGTAACGCCGTGGGAAACCGTAAGTCTCAGAGTAGCGGAAATAAACTCGACCAGATACTATAATTTTACCAGATTGCTCTTCTTATTGGCAAAGCCACTCCCACGGTGGACACGCGGACAGTCCAGTGACAGGGACAGTCAATCAGTACCTTATGTCAGACACGCAGACTTCACAAGACTTAAAAATCCAAGGATCCCTCACAATTGTCAGTGGTCTGCAGCAGACTGGGCCAACACCAAATATTTCAAAATTGCCATCTTCTGGTTTGTAACACAATCCAGAAGACAGCCGTCTTCGTACTGACAGCCGTAAAAACCTCAAATCTACCACATATTTGAACATTATATAAGAGATTAAGAAATAAAATCATATTTCTTGTGTTTAGAAAAAGTAATGGTGAAAAATCCCGTTTGTCTGCCCATCTGCAAGTAACAACATCGATACTGTATCACCTGAATGTCTATTCATCTGTTTAAGACATGGAACGTCATACTTATCGCGCTATAATCTTTTAAGGCGCTGAACTGTTAACCCCACACCCAATACAAAAGCATTTAAACTCAGTCCGTACCTCAAAGAGAACACGCTATGGCTTCTTACAAATGTCGATTGGTTAATGCTGTTTTTAGAAATGATCGATACTTATTCTTGAGAACACACACTCTTTTAGGAAAAAATACAGTACTACGGAAGGTTTGAAGTCGGTGGCACTTGTAATTAACGCTATACTCGTTCTGATACTTAAACGAGTTCTGGGAATAACTTATGACGTCTACTTTCCATTCCTCCAAATAAATTAAATGTATAATAATTTATACAACTTCAGTAACCTGTTCCAATGCATACTGACCACTAATA
>NW_019060382.1:227961-246993 GCF_000696155.1 Zootermopsis nevadensis | reverse complement strand
CCAAGTACTGGGAGACCAGCCAAGTGTTGAGTCTGCGAAATATTTCGAAGTTTGCAGCCAAAATATAACATCGCCCAGGATATCAAAATTAACTAAGAGGGACACCGACATTAGAAATAATATCTAGGAGTTTTTCCAGTCAGATAACTTTCTTTAATGAAAATTATCTTTTGTTGTACACCCAGAAAAAATATGATTTGTTTTGAGCTGACCACTCTAAACTACATTCCCCATTGAATGCTCAAAAGAATCATTCAATAGTTCTAGACTTGTTTCATGAATGAAAACAGATTATTTTAAACATGATATGATACTTTTATTAAACAATTCAACATGTGATGATACACATTAAGAGAATTTATATCTTAATTGCATCATGCTTGTGTTCCTCAATACAATACTTTTATTTTCCGTCGTTACACAAGCTTATTGTTAAAATCATATAAAATTTCACATAAAATTGTTACATTTTAAAATTGACGACATGTTTCGATATACAATTCTATCATCGTCAGGTCTATCAAAATTAAAATTAAAATCTGGTGTATCTGTTGCTCTGCTTATATTGCTTTTGTTTTTATCCGTTTTTATTACATCTCCAGGCTTCTTTCATTTAATTTTGGAGACGCGCCTGGGTGCCTATATCGGGTTGTGTGTGAGGTGCGTGTCCGTTGTTATTGAATGGCAGACAGCAACATTAAGAGAAATATAAAAACAGACACAACACTAAAAGCTGTTAATTCATCTTTATTCAGTAATTATTATAATAATTAATAATTCCAGAATTAAATCCTCTGGGTGATATATACACTACATATCAAGTGAATTTCATTATGACTGCTAAAATATAAATTACATTTGATATTAAAGAAATACAAAAATTTAGTTACAATTATCATGTTTCTACAATGCAAATAGGAAAATAAAATGTAAAAAAATTGAACTTCGTGGCACGACAACAAATGACGGGACTTTCACAACAAACACTTCGCTCTCAAAACGACTCGACTCATTCGGGGATGGATTTTACAAATGTGTGGAGGTTATTATGCTGACAAACAGCAGGGATGTATGTAGGATGAAAATACCAACATTAGAAACACAAATAATTTTTTAAACCCCCAAAGATTATCGGGGTCGGTGGGCCGGTCACTCACTACCCATAAATGCTTCACGTCAACACCAAGTAACCTCCGAAAATGAAGGCGGCGGATACCCACATCAGGGTTGTAGAGCCAAGAAACAACAACAACAAATATTATTGGGACATAATACAGGTAAGAAATCCCAAATATTATAAGGATATGTACAACTTACATACGGAATCTATTAAATTTTCAATCTTAATTGTAATACATCTCAGTAACAAGCAGTGTTACAAAATTATACATACATCCACATATCACACGTCACAAAGATCATTATTTCCTTTCATCACTACCTGAAATTTCAATTAATTTCCTTAATCAATAAGAAACACACCAGATATTAATAAATAACAACTGAAAAGAGTAAAATTAACTTTATACATGTTCTTATGTTAATTAACAGTTTTGGGTACTAAATGCTATTTTGACAATATGGTCCAAGTATCTTATTTAATTCACAGTGATAAATACACAGGAACATATTTATATTAAAAGGATTTTACTTCCATTGTTCAACACGCAAGGTGACTCACGACTATTTAGAATGAGGATTTCAGAATCAACTCCTCACTGAAATATCAAAAAACTATATAAAAGACCTGGCATTCGATAAAACAATTAAGAAAACCTGAAATAAAACACATTTACGTCGAAACAACAGGAAACACCACTTGGTCTTCAGTTACGCAGCCCCTGAAAACAAAAGACGTATGCAAATGTTCTGTGCACATTAATGCACGTTGAGCAACAGAGCTTACTCGCACGGACTTAAAAAAATTCCATTGTAAAATTCAAAGTTTACATCTTAATCAATTAATCTTAATCTTGTCTCAAGACGCCAACTTCAACAAAGCAATGGGTCACCTTGTACATTGGACAGTCAGCTAGCATTCTTCATAGAACACGTACAAGAGAGAATAAGTAACATAATACTTATTACAATTATACCTTAAACATCTTCAAAATACAATATTTTAAGCTTTATAAAAAAAACTGAATTCAATGGACTCCATTCCAAGCTAATACCACCCAGTTCACACCTTAACACATTATTTCTGCAACACCTATTTTAATATTATCCTACCACGCTGATTCTTCCCTTGAGGATTTCTGACAAAATATTGCACGTATTTATTTTTCTCTGGTGCATGCTACGTGACCAACTTATCTAAACACTGACACTGTCCGTAAGAACCAGACTGATACAGTAACTAATACGTGTTTTCTGATATAATAATAATATTATTACGCTTAGCTAACAAGAAATTTCTAGTATTATATGCGACCCCAAGGCTCAGTGCCATGTTCACCAGCCAGACGAATCCACTTTAATATTATCTGCCCATAAACGCTCTATTCCCTTCGGGCTTTACATCCAAAAAACTTTGTATTCACTTATTCTCGGTAGTTTGAACATCCTACAAATATTTAAGGGGTACAAATTAATTACGCAGATTTATCCATCCTGATGTTAACTCCTCCTTCCTAAGTTCAAATATCTCTTCGGTACCTTGTTCATTGTGATAATGAAGAGCAAAGACAGAAATTTTGACTTCAAAAATAAATTATATTCGAAAAGAAATGAGAACCGACTGACAACGTTAATATTCCGTTTTATGCGTACACATGTTTTTGAGACTCCTGTATGGTCAAATTAAAAAAGTAATAATTATATAATCATATAATAACAATGCAAAATATGTATTATATACGACCACCTTTAAAACTAGGTTTTAGTCTACGCTATTATCCACTAATGTCTTGTCGTGACACAGTATGAAAAATTTACGGCAACAAGTGATAAGACACAACACGAATCTTGAAGGTTCACAGACAAACTCTGAACCTTCACTTACATCTACATGGACTAAAAGCAAAAACCTCCAAGACAATTTCTCTACTTGTACTGTTATAATAAATAAAAGAATACAATATTTTTATTTTCCGTCTATACACAAACTTAAAATAATGTTGTTTAAAATTATTTCATTCTCAATAGACACTGCATCTTGTTACATTTTTTGTATCGACGACATGTTTCAATGTGTATCACATCATCATCAGGTCTATCAATTCTAATATATTTTAAAAACTGTTGTACATTTTGCGTTGCAACTGCAGTTTACCGTCTCTTAATATCGGACACACAACACATCAATTACAACCCGATATAAAACATCCAAGTACAACCTCCAAAATCAAAAGGAAGAGACAAAAAACTTAAAATTAAACAAATTAAAATAATCAATAAACGCAACGCAAAATGTACAACAGTTTTTAAAATATATTAAAATTGATAGACCTGATGATGATGTGATACACATTGAAACATGTCGTCGATACAAAAAATGTAACAAGATGCAGTGTCTACTGAGAATGTTATAATTTTAAATAATTTTAAACAACATTATTTTAAGTTTGTGTATAGACGGAAAACAAAAATATTGTATCAATAAAACACAAACATGACGCAATTAAGATATAAAATAAAAGAATGTCTATCGAGTGCTAGGTCACTCTGCGCGTAAAGTAATATTACCATGGAAGGAATGATGAAGGTGAGGGCAGCAGTTACGTCCTGTTGACATAATATCAGATGTTTAAATTTCATAATGAATGTACGAGCACAGCTCTGTCTACATTTTGAATCCAGTTGGCATTCGTAACTGACAGAATATTTCACCACAAAATGGAGACAGATAAATAAAACTATCGATTATATTTCCACGTTTTCTTCGTCTAAGTTCATAATTGGCACATCACATGTAACAGCACGTTTCATCACCAAAACAAATGAATGGAATTTTTTTTATATATAAAAAGCAAACTTGTTCACTAAAGGAAACACAAAATTACGCTGGCCACTTTACCTTCACAGAAAGAGACGAAGGCAAAGTGGACCCCAAAGATGGTCTGGAAATGGTCGTGAAAAGGATAAGCCCTGTTCTCGACAGGTACTGAACTCAGGTCATCTAACTGGGCGTGCTATTATAATGCCGTTACTTATAAAGATGAATTATGACACGATATTGCACACGCAACATTTTTTTAATAACAAGTTTGATAATAGTATGATTAACGTGGTGAATCCTTTATTCCAACATTTTCCACACCCTGTAACATGTTCCCAAATTAAATTATTTTACAGATATATTTCTACTTTTATTTCTAACCCACGAATTTTGCTCTTAGAATCTAAAAGACGTCACTTAAAATATCGTAACACAATGAAAATACATCACGTAGAGACCTCAATTGTTTTATTTAACATTTAAATTTAATGACGCGTGACCAATAATTATTTGCAAATGTTCAGACTTCACACAGACCTGACATCGGTAAACAAAATTCTATATATACAAACCTACGTACGACTGATATTAATCATTTATTTTTTCATTCAAGTGATAGATAGCTTGAGATTCTCTATTAAATTTTTTTGCAGAGGCTGAAAAATCGCTAGTATAATCATACTCTATCATAATTCGCGTCACATTGACCACAAGAAATGTTCTAAATAAAGGCGCCACAAAATACTGCCCGGTACACAACCCAATTCCTGTGCAACGCCCAAAATGCAGGCAGCGTGTCTCCTACTCGCGCTGTTTCTATAACAGACGCCAAACACCTGCAGAAGAAAGAGACAAGCACGTTCGTTACACCACAAAGTACCAACAGCATCCAGCACACGGCACAAATGTACCTTGTTTCTCTTCGCAAGCTACACCAGTCACATACAACGAGGATGTACCATGGCTGCCACAGCTTGTACCTCTTACATGACGCCAAAACAACGATTACTGTTTAAAGCAGGGGTTCCCAACCTTTTCCAGGCATGGGCGACATTAATTACTGCTTATCGACTCATAATTAGAACAATTCACTGACACGTCATGGCAATTTGTTCAGTTCTTTCTATATTCCTTACTTTCATTTCTTCTTTCTTTTTTATTCATTCTTTGTTTCCTATTACCTCTGTTAGAATGTGTCGGATGTATGCATTGTTGCTGAAGAAACTATGAATGGGGCCACTAATATTCTTCTAATGTCTGTAGTATGGATTTTTTTTTTTTTTTAGTGTTCTGTCTGACGACAGGTCCGTATGAACAGGATCCTTCCATCCTTTTCTCGGACTGGGACCTGTTCATATACGTTCTTGGCAGATGATCCAGAAGTGGTTTGCCATTGCCTTCTTCTGTGTGTGAATGCCACGGAGAAACCGGGGAAGCCCCCGGAGGAAAACTCCGTGTTGCCTAGACCACGGCCTTGCCCAACACAAGTTAAAAATTCGGGCACCGCCGGGAATCGAACCCGAGACCCCAGGAAAGTTCTTATTACGAACTTATTATAAAAAAAAATTGTATTATTACGACAATCAACCTGGAAACAGCGTCATGAAAGAGACTGGAATCTCAGAAACTACCCCCAATTTTGTCTCTGAGGAATTTCTACGTACTTCATGCAGCAGTTTCATGAAATTGATCGTCTTTTGCTCAATTCCTTTTTATTTCATTTGATTTTATTTTCTGTTGTAAAAACGCAAAGAATTCCTTCGGTGTTTGCAGGAACGAATACCAAGGCCTCCTCCTATAGCTGGCCCATACAGCACATGCCAGTCACGGCCACATGGAATTCGCCATAAACTTACCAGCTCGAGTGAGAAGCATGCATTTTCACGCTAACATCCTCCAAAACGAATCAATTCCCAATGCCACGGATCTGCAAATGTGTTTGCAGCTTCAAGACCCGGGGGGGGGGGGGGGGGGAGAGAGAGAGAGAGAGAGAAGAATAAGAAGAAGACACAGATTTATTCCAACTTGTTTCTAAGCACAGGCAGCATTTTCAAGGTAGAAGCTACGCTCTTTTACATTTTGTGACTGTATTTCAAAATAACATTCAATTCCTATTGAATTTCCTAACGACGTGATCCTTAAAACAGCGAGAAAGTAGCTTGTAAATTTTATTCACCGAGGACTGAGGATTGCTGGTCTCTGCGTTGGGATTCGAACCAGGGATCTCTCAAAGAAAGTGCTACCAACTATCCCACGATGCTGTATGAAACTCTTTGCATCCAAGCATAACAAAAAATACGTTATTTAATAATTTTTTAAAGGTTAGGTTCATCACACAGCAATTACGTCTGAAATTATTCATTGTCCGAGTTACAGGGCCATTAACATACGTGATGTGTCTAGCATTTTTACCAGCTGCCAATAATATAGAAAGTAAAAAAAAAAAATCAGTCACTTAATCTTGCTGAAACCTATAATTAAGCGATTTTGCGTGCAGCAGACGCCTAATAAATATTTATAATACATATAAATATTCTTTGTTTGGTCTAATTCGTTCTCTAAGGCAACAGATTTTTGATTATTTCCTGCGCCGTGTAGTCTAGTAGGATCTTACCAACGTTTCAGAGGTCCTTTCTGCCGCCATCATCAGGGCGCTACAACCCAGAAAACAGCTTTCTTCGTACTCACCGCCGTGAAGCAGACATTTGCTTGGTGGGACTTACGAAAATATCACGATCAGAACCAAGAACCTTTTCATTATCATTATCTCTGTTACACGTTACAACTTGAAGCTGGCCTGACTACCGCGTAATGTTTTTTTTCCTCTCTATCAATTTGCGAACTGCCAATGGCCGTGTGCTTCTGCCCACCTGCAGATGTTCCTTATAACACTTATTAAGGAAGGACCTTTCACGAACAGAAGTTTACTGTAAAGGCTGCAGCTATCTTCCTGTTGTTTCGAAAGATCTCGACGTCATAAAACAAGGCTCAGCTATTCTGATACAAGCTTCATTTTACCCTGGCTAATCCCTTTTCATGTACTTAAGTCTTCATCTTACAACGGAGAGACGTTTGCAGACAGGGAGCACGTAATAAGGTACATAACCTCTGCAGCTAAGAAACTAAACTCCACTAAACCACCTTTGCCGCAAGACCACTCAATTCAATCAGGTTTAAATCTTCAGAACGCATTTTAATATTATCATGTTATCAGTAAACGAAAGTAGCCATGATCTGCTTTAAGACAGACCTCGGAGGGGCTGAGGAAAACAGCGAACATGTCAATCAGTGTAACAGGTATCTGGGCCGCGATTCGAACACAGCACCTTCCAAATACAAAGCGCCGACTACAGGCAGAATCAATTCCCTCTGACAATCTCCGGTGTACATGGACGAAATCTGACCAAAATCGGTTCAGTAGTTTAGGAAATGGAACGCGCGGAAGGCCGGCCGATACATATACCTCCGCATCAGGCGTTCATTTCATGTATTTCGTGCCAACAAGAAAGGACAAGTGGATTCGATGGTCTTTCACACAGCCTTCACACTCCACTACTCGCCAAACTGAAGTCGCTTTTGTTACAGAAATACCTTCACGACATCTGCTGACAGGCGCAGGAAACTCATAAATCACTCGTCTATAGGATAGCTCGC
Organism: Zootermopsis nevadensis; assembly: GCF_000696155.1. Next base: position 239,399 of record NW_019060382.1, on the reverse strand, counting down.
CAGTCACAGTGTGTCCAATTCGCTTATTGCAGTAGAAGCCAGTCAAGACGCAGTGGCTCACGAGCAGCGGCACGTACGACGGCAACAGTATCACCAGAAACGGGACAAGAATCTGGCATTTTCTGGAGAGGGCCCAGTCGCGCCATTATTTACTTTCAAAGTCCCGTGACACGCGTCTTTCGCACGAAGCAGACCGCCATCTTAGACCTCCTTGCAACGTGCAGACATTTAAAACCAGACAATCTTAGGACCCGAGGTTTTTACGGCGGTGAGACCGAAGTTGGCCGTCTTCTGGGTTGCAGCGCCGTGCAGTCTGATAATAAGTCCACCAATGTTTCGAAGGTATTTACTGCCGCCATCATCACGGCGACGATGATCCAAAGAGCGAGTCTTGCCGTAGCGTGTGCCGAACCCAAACGTTCGTCGCAAAATATCCACGAAATTATCTTATTCCGAGTACAGTACAGATGCACTAATACCCCCACCAGACGATTTTCGAGTAGAATTCTAAGGAAACAGCTACTTACCTTCTACTCGGTGGGACTGGTTCCCTGAGTGTAGAAGCCGAATGGCCGAGGGTGTTCTGCCCCAGCAGCTGTGGGCACTGTACCCGATCCTGACCGTAGAGGGACGGGCAGTGGCTTGGGGGCCTTCCTCGGCCGGGGCGAACCGCGAGTCCCTTGGTGCCCGGGTCCGAAAGGACGCAGGCGGGGTCGTCCCGGGCCTCGCTTCACGGGGATTGGTTGCGGGTGTCCTGGGTTAGCACCCGGGTCAGTCGACTGGCACGGGTCACCTATACGCAACAAACTGAAAATTACTGGCTACCAGAAGACACGGTTCTCGTACTCGGTTCTTTTGTGGCTTATCTAAAGAACGAAGTTTAACTCTTAAGTTCACGATTTAGCGTTCAATAACTCGACATTTCAAGTGGATTCGATGGTCTTTCACACAGCCTTCACACTCCACTACTCGCCAAACTGAAGTCGCTTTTGTTACAGAAATACCTTCACGACATCTGCTGACAGGCGCAGGAAACTCATAAATCACTCGTCTATAGGATAGCTCGCCAGTCACAGTGTGTCCAATTCGCTTATTGCAGTAGAAGCCAGTCAAGACGCAGTGGCTCACGAGCAGCGGCACGTACGACGGCAACAGTATCACCAGAAACGGGACAAGAATCTGGCATTTTCTGGAGAGGGCCCAGTCGCGCCATTATTTACTTTCAAAGTCCCGTGACACGCGTCTTTCGCACGAAGCAGACCGCCATCTTAGACCTCCTTGCAACGTGCAGACATTTAAAACCAGACAATCTTAGGACCCGAGGTTTTTACGGCGGTGAGACCGAAGTTGGCCGTCTTCTGGGTTGCAGCGCCGTGCAGTCTGATAATAAGTCCACCAATGTTTCGAAGGTATTTACTGCCGCCATCATCACGGCGACGATGATCCAAAGAGCGAGTCTTGCCGTAGCGTGTGCCGAACCCAAACGTTCGTCGCAAAATATCCACGAAATTATCTTATTCCGAGTACAGTACAGATGCACTAATACCCCCACCAGACGATTTTCGAGTAGAATTCTAAGGAAACAGCTACTTACCTTCTACTCGGTGGGACTGGTTCCCTGAGTGTAGAAGCCGAATGGCCGAGGGTGTTCTGCCCCAGCAGCTGTGGGCACTGTACCCGATCCTGACCGTAGAGGGACGGGCAGTGGCTTGGGGGCCTTCCTCGGCCGGGGCGAACCGCGAGTCCCTTGGTGCCCGGGTCCGAAAGGACGCAGGCGGGGTCGTCCCGGGCCTCGCTTCACGGGGATTGGTTGCGGGTGTCCTGGGTTAGCACCCGGGTCAGTCGACTGGCACGGGTCACCTATACGCAACAAACTGAAAATTACTGGCTACCAGAAGACACGGTTCTCGTACTCGGTTCTTTTGTGGCTTATCTAAAGAACGAAGTTTAACTCTTAAGTGCAAGATTTAGCGTTCAATAACTCGACATTTCGACCACTGCGTTCGTATTTGGGATATTTTGACTTTATACGTTAACTCCGAGTACAAGGGGATCTTTCTTCGACCACTGCGTTCGTATTTGGGATATATTGACTCTATACGTTAACTCCGAGTACAAGGGGGTCTTTCCCCCAGGGCAAAGGCGGCCGGAGAGTGAATCTGACCACTAGTTCCGGTGGTAAGAATTGGTGCAGATACAAACCACTCCTGCAACACGTCTTCATGGCGTGACACTTAACAGAGCTCAGGCAGACGAGAAGGTATGAGCTGATCTACGTTAGCAAGAAATGAACGCAGAAAGACCACAGACGAATGCAAACTCATACAGAACGCGTTTGTGAAACACAACTTTTTGTTCGTTCTGTCGAAGCTGGAGGTTTCCTGGTTTCCTTACTTATCGCGTAAAACGGTGTTTAGGTCTAGATATGTAACGCGGGTCTAACCGATGACAGGTTAATGAAATTCAACTGACCAAAATATCAAAACCGTAATTTCCATGACGTCACAGATCGAGCTTCTTACGCCTGTCTACTTAGAAGAGGCGTTTAAATACAACAGTGCCGTATAATTGCCGTCATTTCTCGTCATAAACCGGAAGCAGCTTAAGCAAATGTTGTATGATCCGCCAACCCCACATTTCTGTCAATTTCTCTAATAGGGAAACCAATCTCACAGTAGACAATACTCAAAAGGAAGCAGCCGGCAAATTAGAGGCAGTTTTAACGTATTCACAACAACATCTGTCCCCCAAAATACCGCCAGACAAATTCCCGTATCAGAATTGACGTTTAACAGCGGGAAAAGTCGTGTATAATTAAGCATAATTATACAAGTCAACACGTCATAACAACAATTTAACTTAGCAGCATTCAAATGGCGTTTCTTTCTTTGTACAAGCGGTGATTACGCAGGAGTTCAAACTACGGCCAGCGGGCCCAAAGCGGCCCGAGCGATGTTCTGATAATTGTTAATAATATACCCCTTTAACAGTCTACAATTTCTAATGCACAATATGGAACAGTTATTACGAAAATCTGCAAACAAATAAATGAGCTACGTATCAATTTTTTTTATAAAAAAAGCAGAAGGCCCATCTTAAAAACACATCACATCGCGATTTACGATTCAAACTTAAGAGATTTTTCTATGTGGTGGATACTTGAAGATGTGTTAAGAAAATCAGCTAAGGAAAAACACACCGACGTCTACAATAAATTGACGTCGAGGTCCACGAGGTATGAAACATCGGGGGGAAAAAAAACTGGTATGGGAAATACGTGTACTCCAAATTGTTAAATAAAACACGAACACAAATTAAAATGAAGTGAACTTCCTGCCAGGGCCCTCGGTTCAGGAAATATGTATTCTTCGACTGTTACACAGTAAACGTTTAAAGAAAGAAAGAAATCCAATGGATCAGATACGAAAACTTCACAAACGAACAAACACCAGTTCACATTTAATTCTTACACGGAACGTCTCGGAATTCGTTTTCAGCGGTAATGACATTTAGAAATCAGCCCGCCACACACAGCGGCACACCATTTTTCTCTTTTTCCTTCTTATTCTTCTTCTTCTCCTTTTCGCTTCACAAGAGAATGGGGAAAGCTAAGATAAAGGGGAGAGATAATTAATTTCGCTGCAACATCGGAAGACGCGTCTCCCTGGAGACGACAGGAAACAAATTTAAAGAGACTCAACACGACATGAACATTCGACAGATAGAATTCCATGTTTGAAGCTAAATTAAAACAAACACTGGAAAAGCGCAATCTTCCTTCCCTATCCCTTACGCTCGTTCAAAGATCAAAAGCTCAATCCCGTGAGAATTTCTTCAAAACACATTTCAGTATCATCCTCCCATGTACACCCAAGTCCTCCGACCAAGACGTACGTGCAACACGTCCTGCCAATCTTATCGTCTCATTCTACAGGAAGCTGATAAGGACAAATCGGTTGTGAAGGCGAGGACTGGGCAGAACTGGTTCAGATTATGGTCAGAAACCAAGATTCTGATCCACCACGATCTGGTAGAACAGCTGACAATCTACAAACTGCAGGAACAATGATGACGCCTTGGATGCGACGGAGCATTAATCCAAGTGGATCCTGCAAATGGCTTCTGCCTTGTTGCGGGAGACACTTCCGGAAGATGACGTAGATGCTTCCGGTCCGCAGAGAGTGTCTCACGCTAAAGAGGCATTCCTCATCAAACCGGTCTGTCAACCCGCGACACTCGGCTTCCTTGTGTCGCGGGTTGACGGAATGGAGGGAGAGAGAGCCATTACACAACCGTTCTTATTTTAAGAAGCTGTATCAACTACTGAGCTTCTGTAGCTGAACAATGATAAAACTGGAAAGGAAACACGCCAGCACGGATTATTTTAACAAACAGAAAGTACTCACCTAGGCCCAGATCGCTGTTTGTAAGATTGACGGTGATCGCTCTGCCCCGGGTGCTGGGGATTCCTCTCCGGGATCCTCGGGGGCGGCCTCGCTTCGCCCCCCGTCCTGTTGGACGGGGTCTGCCAGTCACTAGCATATTACTCGCAAATGGCAGGGGAAAGCCTGGAAATACGAGGCACAAAATGCAAAGCGTCGCCTCTTCGCGGTTAAACGACGATTAAAATTTAAAAGAAATCGTTGCTTATTACGCGACTACTACAGAGATTAAATACAGATGATAAGAAAAAATTATGATTAATGGTGATGTGGTGACGATCACGACAGATGAAACGGTCGTGGCATATTTTAAGTTCCTAACATGTTATTTGTCTAGACCAGTGGTATTCAACCTGGGGTACGCGAAGACATCTTAGGGGGTACGTGAAATTAAAAAAAAATATTATTTTATGACAAACACTGAATAATCAGTAATGTAATTTATTTAATTTATTTTAGATGTAGATTATATACTATGTATAACTTGAATTATACACCAACAACTTTGGGGGTACAGAGTCGAAGCGAAATTATATCTGGGGGTACGCGAACAAAAAAGGTTGAATACCACTGATCTAGACGACCTGCGGAAAACGACACCCAGAGTCGAAGCAGGGTCTACTGATTATCTCGTAACTTAAGAAATGAATGTAAACGAATAATATGCATCAAACGTTCAAGCACACTTTCCAGAAAGCCTGGGAGTCTGAGAGAAGTCCGTCTTTATTTAAAATAAACGTCTGCATGCCGAACTAACAACGTTCTATTTTTCAAAAGCCAATTCGCGGCGGCAGCAATCCAAATAACGCTACACTGAAAACAGCAAACAACGCCCTCTAATGACACACAAACATTAATTCAGAGTTAAAATTTTTCCACAAAACTATGAAACAAAACAACAGCGGTTACTAATCGCGTGGCATAACACGAAGCAGTTTGAATTCATAAATGACCCCCATTACCGCTGAACAATCAACACCCAAATGGCGCAATTTTCAGGCTCAACGGACGCGTTCCTAAATCTGCCTTGAGCCTCGAACGCCCCCATTCACCGAAGCAGATGGGACACAGCCCTAATTACCGTGTGGGGTGGGTGATGGGGCTTCGAAATGAGCATATGCTTTATCCCATTTGAAACGCCTGTCGTGAATACCACATTCAGATTAAATAAAAAAAAGTTTAGTATCGCGTATAATGGCGAGTTTAATGCTATTTTAGTAAGACGGTCGCCAGCACGAGCTACGCCTCTTACGGGGTTAATCGGATTAATTTAAAAAAATCTAATATAAAGGTGGGGTGTTGAATTAATATTTACAAACGCCCAGATACTGAGACGCTGGTTGCAAAGCAGAGCCAAGCTTGCGACTGAAATTCCTGATCCTGTCAGAGGACACTACTCTCGAAGAAGTTATTTATACGAATCAGACGCTCTTAATAAAAGGCGGAAGTTAGAAGAAACGGCATAATGCAATCCGGAACTGAACTAATCTGCCCGTTCTGGAGACCGGGTGTAGCTACCGGTTGCAGTTAATGGCTAGCTCCTACAGTTGACGAAGGTTTCCTTCCTAAAAAAAACGCGACATGCCTTAATAAGTCTGTAGGGGCGAGTAGGGGGTGGCTTATACTTTTTTAAAACCTAAAAATAGCCGTAACACATGTTTCATATTTTGCAAACATCATCCTACACCTATACATATGGCAGAGACTGCACGCCCTGCATTGCGGTACGTGCAACAGTGTCGTAAGCGACTGATATCACAAGCTTAAGTGAGAAAGATTAACAATAAGTTTACTTCGCCGGTTACCAATAGCAGAATACATGAGTTCTCGTCCATCGACGGGTTCTGAACCTTTCAAGACCTGAAGCTACACTCAAACTTCCTTTTCGTCTATCGGATCGCCGGATTATAAGTGAAGAAAATTTATTGAAACTTCATTGCAGTTTTTTTAAACGCTAATTACTTATATTCTGCAGGCCAACATATTACTCGAAAACTTTCTTTAACAATTCCGTATCTAGAAAGATTTTAGGCACTGCATTTACTTCAGCAGTCCTTCGATATCGGCGAGATTTGAAGTTTCCACGGCCGGCAGTGAAAATGACGATGCGACGCTCTGAAGATGGAGACATTACGTACCGCCGAAACACTGGCACCTGTATACGAGTCTGCACGGCGTCAGACCCAGGACAAATGCCGTCGTCTCAACATCAGGTTTAATTTCTCTTGTTGTGATTAGTGTTCATCAGTTATGACGCGTCCTAATTCTCGATTTGAGGCTCTTCGTTTACCTGAGATGATGCTCACATTAACAAATCGTGTTTTCTGACATTAGAGACCGAAGGGACACGAGGCTTGGTGGGTGCAACACCCGGTGCGGACGTAATAGGGAATGTAGTCTTCCCCACGTCCCGGGAATCGAATCCGGCCATCCACACAGCAGCAAGTCACCTAGCAACGTTATTTCCTTTTTGCATTGAAACCACACCATTTCTTAAGCACGATCGTTTCTCCCCTAACTAAAAAAGAATCATCATAAAACAGCGAAAAGGATTTATGAGCCCTCAAACGTATGAATTATTGAAACAGCTGGGGGTTTTTCTCTCTTTTTCCCAGCGACTGCGCAATCTCTTTTGGCAGAAGGCACTTACATGGACGCATTTAAAATGCTGCAGATGGAGCGCAGACAGTTTAGATTTTGCCCATTTTGGAGTAGGTGGGTTTACGGGCAGACATGACGAGACATATGATTTTTTTTTTTTTAAATTTCAGTTCTCCACAATCGGAAACGAAGCTTTGTTACGCATATTCATAAATCCGCAAAAAACCTTTCCCAAATGCATCAGAATATCTGTCCCCGCCATCCCCACAACGTCAGGATGCGTGCGATCCTTGATCCTACACGTTGGAAATACAGCCCTGCGCTTGCCAATATGGAAAAAAGACAGATCCAAGACGACTTAAAACGCCTCAAAGCGAAAACACAGACTTCCCCTCGCTCCGTCGGCAACTTCTCCGACAGGAAAGAAAAGCGGGGTTGCATACGCAGTACATATCAGGCAAAGTTCAGCGAAGCGTGCTACCGACAGAAGAAAGTAGCATGATCAAAAACCAAAGTCCTGTTGTTGAAAAGTCTGTGGTTGGTTGTCACGGCGATCAATAAACTACAGTTTTACAGAACCTTAAGGTTCATCAACGTACTAACAAAACCATGCCACCAGACTCTGCCCCGAGTCAGTTTGATGCAATCTCGGATTTCAATATTAAACGCGAACACCGCCTGCAGTTCATCAGTTATATAATCCCGCAGTACACTTCTGTCGGAGAAGTTGCCGTCTCACCAAAGCACCATTTTTGTTAACATCAACTCCACTTATCTGCCCGCGTATTTATCTGTCTAGGAAATAGGGCATATCTATTTACTCACTGGTTAATTAACCACGCTGTAAATTAAAATAGGAAAGGCGTGGTACCCTATTAGTACAATAAGTCATTTTACTCATAGAAAGTTGTCCACCGCAAATAAAAACAATAGGTCTTAAATTGGGACACGAATAAATTAAAAATCACGGAACCAATTACGAAAAAATTATATCGACAAAAACAAGTTCAGCGACAACTAAAATCCCTACGTATGAAATCACATTAGTACCGAAGTTAAAAGTAAATTAAAACTAGTTTAAAAGTTACTAAGGTGGACAGACATGCAGAAATACTTAAGTTGAACAAGCGCTTACTTTGTGGAGTGGCCGGACTGTCCACGTCCACCACAAGCCCCTCGTTGCTCGTCTCATCCTGAAGGGGCGCTCCACTGCCCTGAGACACCTGCACAAAAACCAGAGGAGCACATCGTGAAGACAAACAGAGAGCACCGAAAAATTTATTTAATATAGTTCTGAAGAAACATTTACAATCCAATTACTTGTTGTGTCTTATTGTTTTTGTTGTGTCCTTTTGTTTATTGTTTTGTTCTGTCTCTGTGTTGATGTATCTCATTGTTTATTGTGTCTAATTGTTTTTGTTGTGTCCTTTTGTTTATTGTTTTGTTCTGTCTCTGTGTTGATGTATCTCATTGTTTATTGTGTCTAATTGTTTTTGTTGTGTCCTTTTGTTTATTGTTTTGTTCTGTCTCTGTGTTGATGTATCTCATTGTTTATTGTGTCTAATTGTTTTTGTTGTGTCCTTTTGTTTATTGTTTTGTTCTGTCTCTGTGTTGATGTATCTCATTGTTTATTGTGTCTAATTGTTTTTGTTGTGTCCTTTTGTTTATTGTTTTGTTCTGTCTCTGTGTTGATGTATCTCATTGTTTATTGTGTCTAATTGTTTTTGTTGTGTCCTTTTGTTTATTGTTTTGTTCTGTCTCTGTGTTGATGTATCTCATTGTTTATTGTGTCTAATTGTTTTTGTTGTGTCCTTTTGTTTATTGTTTTGTTCTGTCTCTGTGTTGATGTATCTCATTGTTTATTGTGTCTAATTGTTTTTGTTGTGTCCTTTTGTTTATTGTTTTGTTCTGTCTCTGTGTTGATGTATCTCATTGTTTATTGTGTCTAATTGTTTTTGTTGTGTCCTTTTGTTTATTGTTTTGTTCTGTCTCTGTGTTGATGTATCTCATTGTTTATTGTGTCTAATTGTTTTTGTTGTGTCCTTTTGTTTATTGTTTTGTTCTGTCTCTGTGTTGATGTATCTCATTGTTTATTGTGTCTAATTGTTTTTGTTGTGTCCTTTTGTTTATTGTTTTGTTCTGTCTCTGTGTTGATGTATCTCATTGTTTATTGTGTCTAATTGTTTTTGTTGTGTCCTTTTGTTTATTGTTTTGTTCTGTCTCTGTGTTGATGTATCTCATTGTTTATTGTGTCTAATTGTTTTTGTTGTGTCCTTTTGTTTATTGTTTTGTTCTGTCTCTGTGTTGATGTATCTCATTGTTTATTGTGTCTAATTGTTTTTGTTGTGTCCTTTTGTTTATTGTTTTGTTCTGTCTCATTGTGTTGATGTATCTCATTGTTCTGTTATGTCTCATTGTTTTGTATGTTATTGTAGGACACTGCCACCGGGTATAAACCCATTTGCAGTCAATAATAAATAATAATAATAATAAACCTACCCACACTATGCACGGAAATATTACTCAAATCAAAAACATTTAATGCGCCGATAAATTTTAATATAACTCCGCAAAATAAATTTTCATTTAAAAAAAACCGTGAAGCCGTTCTCTAGTTGCTATGGACGGACAGAGAGGCTGCCGACGCGACGTTAACAGGAGCTCTGCATAAAAATGTTACGCCAATATTCGGGGGGGAAACCCATTTCTCGTGGCCGAATTCGTGAACATAAGATTTTCCGTGGTCACATCCCGTTCTAACCACGTGGACCTATAAGAAATACGATCGTCTGATGCATGAAAAACAGCAGGAGTTGGCGGACATAATTGAGGCTCGGCGCTTTTCTGGTACTCACCTCACTCTGACTTGGACTAGGCGGCGTAGAGTCGACACTGAGGACGGAATCTTCATGTCCGTCATCAACCCGGATTCTTTTTGGCTCAGCCTAAAAGGGACAACACAGTTCAGCCAAGCACAAACAATTCTGTCACCCAAGCTCGTAGAACTACAAGTGGAAAGACTCTCCCCATGGCATGGCGCATTTTTTGGTTACCAAGGATCAAAGATCGTAGGTTTTAAAACCCCTCGCACTTCTGGTGAATGACACTACATGCTGGCAACATTCTGTCCCCGGACTATACCGGTGCTAGACGTTTGGTTCCGCCTTCCGCTCCGTGATGACGTCTCGCGTGGACGGTAACCCTGAGGGCCGGTTCCAAGAACAAGCAGTGACCATGATATTACACGGTGCCTACAATACCTAGAGTTCAAAGATGTGCCCTGCTAATCGGACTTCATTCAACTCGGAACTGGCATAGCTCAGTCAGTAAGGAAACTGAGAGGCCACCGGGATCGACTCCCAGCAGGGGCTAAAAATTGCCTCTCTGCTTCTAGACTGGCGTGAGCCAACTCAAATTATAAAATGAATATGACTGTAGGGAATCGAAACACAAGAAATTGGACCGCAGTCTTCTGCGGTAAAGCACTCTGTAATTTTTTAGGTGGTTACCAACGTATTGGAAGAACACACTTCCTCCATCTTCAGGGTTTTACAGTGTCACACATCAATTATATATGGATCTGAGACATTTAAGTGTTCGGGAAGTTAAGGCTTGAAGTTCTCACGGCAGCGAAGATTTCAACACTGGTCTTCTGGGTTGTAAAGCTGCGACAACTTTCCGTTAGATGCCAGCTCTCTCCGTCTTCATCTTCAGGCGTGATTATAAAACCCTGGTATCTACCTACAAGTCCACGCGGCGTTACAACGCAGAAGACCAACTTGGATGCAAGTTGAGAGTGCAAGCACTATAGAAAATGCCTGTCACAATGCAGTAATGTGATGCGTTACAAGATAGGGTTTCACATTTTCTTTCAAATTCCCCAACCACAATGCTGGATGTGCTTCGTGGTTTTTGTCAGTGGCCAATTAACTTGGAAACAACAAGAGACATTCCTTTACAACTGCTCGTGTTCATCGTGAACTGTACGTACGTCTGCCTCCATTCACTTTCGTTCATTACATTCACGGAGTGAATTTTCGTAAAACGCAACTTAATACGGGGTTGAGCGAAGTGGACAGAAGAGATTCACTACAAAGGCAAACATTTTCAGGCAACATAACAAATAAAACCACGAAACTAAGTAAATACCAACATGTTCGAGTAAGGACTTATGCAAGCTACATGTACAGTCCATCACTTCCCTCTGACGTAATTGCGTACAGAAGTTCAATAATTTAAATTTCAACAGACCGTCTATGAACTCCGATCCCACATTACGTGTTATCAGGGTATCAAGGACATTCCTAAGTTCTGTCCATCCTCAGATTGAACTTCGACAGACGTGAATATCCAAAGAAAGAACCACTGTATTGGCGAAGCAGGAAAACATGTTCC
>NW_019060382.1:210059-221328 GCF_000696155.1 Zootermopsis nevadensis | reverse complement strand
GAGCTGTACAGTGAAGCTGAACACGTGCGTCGGCTAGGCCAGGTGCAACAGGGGTGTTGGGCTTAGGAAGGCGATACCTTAGGAAGCGCACGTGCTCAGAGCACACCCTGTCAGCCACATGAAGACGATTCAAAGGCATAAATAAATATGAGCCCGATAACCTTCATAAATTACAATCGCACGACCGGTAACGGTAACAGTGGAGCGTTTCCTGTGCGCAAAATACGGGAGACGCAGAAGCGAAAGGAAGAGAAGGTTTGAGAATGAATTAAGAAAAAAGAGAATAAGAAAACTTGAAAAATGAGGCAAAAAAATACAAAATTAAGGAAGAAAGGTTTCGAACAAATGAGCACTGTTTTCTACTCTGGAGTTCATATTCTTGAATCCAGATCATAACATTATAAAAATTATTTTAAATGACCTCTACAGATGATGCAGTATCATTAAATAAAGTACCGAACCTCGAGGCCGAGCAATTTTCGACTCCTGCCACGTATTCGGCGGATTCCGGGTTCAAATCTCAGCCCCGAGACCGACTACGACCATCATTGCAGGGATCTCGCGATTTTCTCAAGTGTCTTCATGAACATGCCTACCCAGTGCCTAAAATTAGGTCATCGCTTCCTTTCATGTCCCTTCCAATTCATTAATCATCCTATCATTAGACGCTACACAGTCGAGGTGCTGACAACGTTGATTAAATCAGGAATAGGAAACTACTGTCTCCACCATTTCAATTATCGAGTTGTTGGGTAACGTAACTGAAAGACTGCGGTTCGATTCCCGGGAGGAACATGATTTCTTTGCCACCTCGTCCTGAGACCCGCAAAGTCTCTTTCCCCAGGGATAAATCGAATGAAAAGTGTGGGCGATGTTATAAAAGGCGAGTTAGGGTCGCCTTCATTTCCCGTATCAATTCTCGGACTTCGGAATACGAAAGGAAAAAGAAGAGTGAAGAAATAATATCAAGAAGCGAATCGTGAAGTCCCGAGGAAAAAAAAATAAAGTAATCTCCGTGGCATGAAGCCAACGTTTGAAAAAAAAAAATCCCCATCACCAGACAGCAAGAAAAAGAAATACGTCCTGTCACACAACTCGAAGCAGTGCTTAAACTTCAGAACGGAGTCACTGACGTTTGAAAGTTTTGACTCCTCCAAGGATTCGGAGGACGCGCGTCCAAAGCTCGTCCTTTGTCTTCTTGTTCCCGGCTACAAATGCCATCTTTTTTTTGCGTCAAAGTTTCAAAAAACTTTATCCAGCGTCCTCTCTTTTCTACGAGCCAAAACTTTTAAGCAGGCGCCCATGTCAGCCATGCTAACACGAAAAATAACAAGTCTTCTGTATTTCTTCAGATTTTCAGCGGAATTCGAAACACAGGAAAGTGCATAGTTAAAGTATGGAATAAGAATACGTACCATGGCCTGAAGGCGTAGGTACAGGCTGAAGGTAAAGCTGTACACATTGCCATAATACGGAAACAGATGGGAACGGGCAGCTTCACGGGCGGGGAAGGAAATCTCGGTACCCACAGGACTGGAGGCTGAGTGGACCGGGCCTCAAGATTTGATGAGGAAGTCCCTCCGTCGGGAATCGAATCCCAGCCTTTGCTGAGATATCAAGGATCTCGCCGACGCACTACTCCGAAATAAAATGTCTTTGGTCGTAAAACACGCGTCTTATTAAAGGCCGGGCATAGATTAAAGGATAATATTAAAAATGCACCACCTTGCGTGTTAAGACACAAATATTGAAAAATTCATTCCCCAGGGCACAAGCCCTCCGGATCAAGACATGAACCTGAGATCTCCCGGAAACCAAGGAAGAGCTTTGAATCTGGTTTGTAACATCAAAATACGTGTCATTTATTTGGGGGCACCCAGTGGTTCACGTGGATGAGGTGTGTGTGAACCTGGACACTGGGCCGTTCACAAGCAGCGCATCCATACAGTATCAATGCCGTTTAGTACGCAACGAGGGGGACTACAACGAGCCATGCCCGGAATTGCAAATTGCAGGCGCCTGCCTCTCAAAGTCTCACTGTTAGCTAACATCTCAGACCGAGTCTTTGAAGGGCTCTCAATCAACTCTGCAGGTTATACGATGTCAAATAACACGGAGTTGAGAATGATTGGTCTTACATTCGACGACGCTGCTCCAACTACATAGATTACAGCGTCGTGGGCGCCCATATCAGTTGAAACTGCATAATGACAGGCTCCGTACCTTTTACTCTTCATGAAATATTAAAGATAATGAAAATAAGAAAGACGAGATGGGTGGGACATGTAGCGCGCATGGGGATACGTAAGAGACCACTCCGAAGACCAATCAGTCTGGGAGCGTAGATTGGATTAATGTGGCTCAATACAGGGACCGGTGGCGGGCTGTTGTGAACACGGTAACGAATCTACAGTTTCCATTGAAAGCTGAGCGCAAAATAGCAGCTCGGAAGAGGATTTTGAGGCCGGCACACGTGAATCCAAGATTTAATACATGCCCCCTCGTAAAACACAGAAAGCAGGAAGGAAATAAATAAATTATATTCGTTATAGGAAAACTTCCGGCCCGACGGAATGGTCAACACTACGGTGGGTTAGGTGGATTTCTTGTCACGTGCCATCACCCTCTGGGAAGAAGAGGACACCTTGTTCCCATAACAACAACGCGGCCTTGCTAGGAATGTCGGATCACAGTTAACTTACGCCGAGCCTACGTAATTCTGCTGATTCACTTTGCCCAATCAAAACGCACCCAAAGACGCATCACTTACAGTGCCATAATTAACACCGATTCCATGTGCCCGTACACTAGCTACGACGGAGACTACACCACGCACATACGAGCACTTCTACAGCGCCTAAGCCATGGAGTGGAGGTAAAACTCCACGTATTCTTAATGTCAACACTAGATGGAGGTGAGTGTTCAGCGTCGCGCTCCGTCAACAATTCCCCCCGGTACCCACTGGACAGTAAAATGATCGAAGTCAAGACGAGGCAACACTACTACTCCCGGGAATCAAACCCCGATCTTTACTGACTCAACTATCCGGGCAAGTACCCATGTATTTACACACCGAAGATATATACAAGACCTTGGTAATTCTTTCGTCATTAAATTTCCTAAAAATCAAGCATAATATTATCAGCCAAATCGCAAATACACGAACATTAGTGAGCAGGTCTCATTCGTTCGTTAGTTTGGGGCTGTGAACGCTTTGGACTTCACACAAAACGTTCGCAAACAAAAAAAAATTGTCCCAGACGCAGCGACCAGATTGTAGACAACGAATAAGATGGATTCTCTAGTCGCACTGTGTCCTGAATTTTAACTTTACAAGACACATATACAGAGCTCTGATTCAGCCGTTTTACATCAAGATAAGCCCGGAACATAACTACCACGGCAGGTAGAGATACATACGTCATCCCATAATAAGGGTATCCGCACAGATTACATCTGACAGAGGTAATCACGTCTCAATTTAAGGAATGCTTTCCTTTGGAGAATAAATATGCTATCATGTTGTAATTGACAGTGGTGGTCAATTGCGCAGAAGAAAATACACGTCAAAATGAAACGAATAAAAAAGTTTCAAAACTTGTTTTGATAAAGGTCGTAAGACGTAAAGGAGGATGGGGGCCGATTTGACAACGAAAATTTCTTCAAACTACATTTTTAACATTTCTTACGAGGCTTAGCAGCTGTCAAACGACGTAATGGATGTCATTTGTTTACTCTACCCCACCTCATTTAAGGTTCCCTATTCAAATACGAAAATAAGTTTCATGCGCAGAAAAGTAAATGTGTTCTCCGATGTAGGCAACTTTCATTTCAGGGGGACCCCCCCCCCCCAAAAAAAAAAAAAACCGACAGCGTAACAGTATTCTCTATGCTATTCGTTCACTTCAAAATAAAAAAGTGAGGACATGTAGGCACGGCGTAAAAATACTTGCGCGTTCACCAGGACATGACATTTCGAAACGACGCAAATAACATCAGAGACCGGGATTCCCACGTGGTCTAACTGGGGATTCCCCACCCATGCGCAGAAAAACTTTTCTTCGAGTATAAAATACCAGCTACTGTTATCCAACGGTAACAAAACGGGGTGGGAGGAGGGGCGTTGACGAATTTCTGTAACACCGTACAGCACAAAATTTCATTAAAAATCTGTTCGGCAGTTGAGTTGTTATAACCCTATTTGGGCGAACAGCCAGACAATGCGAAGCTAACAGCTGCATTTTTGTAATGAATTTGCGAAAAATAAAAAGATAGATGACATATACACAGTATAAGTTAAGCCAATAAGTTCCTATAAAATGTTGGTAATCGCCTACAACATTACTAAGGTGTCACAATCCAGAATATTACAATCCACGATATAAATCACATCTGTGTAGGGACTGGTTGTCCATTTCAGCTGCTGAAGCCTCACCCTCTCATTAGCAGCGTGGATTGTTTCCCACTGACAGACATCTGTCTGTTACTAATAGAGATACTCACCAGATGTCCTCACGAACAAACTTCTCCAAGCTTCAAGGGATGAAGTGAAACAACGTTGCTATAATGCTAGCGAGACAGGACACCCATTTCTAGGACAATATATCTGGTTAAGAGGCTGGGTGAGCCTCGTAACCTGGTAAACAGAAAATACGACGGTAGGAACAAACCACTGGACACAGTCTTGAGCCAGTTCAGTCCAACGGTAGGAACAAACCACTGGACACAGTCCTGGGCCAGTTCAGTCCAGCTTTCATCCTCACAACCTATTTTCCAAGATCTAATTTAATATTATATAATTACGCACTTTTTAATCATGCCGATTATTTTAGACATAAATTCAGACAGATGTCTCCTCCAGAATATCAACCCCAATTTCTGGTTCTTCATATAATCAACCACTTTCCAAACACACCGCCCCACAGGAGAAAAAAATGTTCCACCACCCGACTAAAAATCAAACCAGATGTTCTTACTCCCACACCCTCAGTTACAAAATCTAATAACCCCTCTCCCCGACTCTTCCACTTTCTGTTGATAAGGGCTGGTTACCCTGGAAGGCAAGAAATCAATCATTTATACCCCAGTACACCCCCTCAAGCTGGTTCAGGAGATTAATTGCTGATGATGTGAGAACTGTGGGCTAAATCAGTACCAGCCTCCCTGACGCGTCACGGCAAAGTCTTTGATAAACGGAGGTCATCATTTAGGGCCTGATGCGTTTCAAAATCACACCACTTAACAATCGCAGTATCTACACGACACGATTATCCTTGAAATGTTGGCATTACTTGGCTCATAAAAACACGATCGCGGCCGATTCCTGTAAAAAAAATCTTTTTACGCGATGCGAGTGCAGTGGCGAGTGGAGGGAGAGTTTAGCTGGCAACTTGCCTCAGAAATCACTTGAGCAACCCTGGCCATTATCACGTCATCTGTCAAGTACAAGAGGAGACTCACCGTATCAGCCGCAGTGAGGTTGATGCCCAGTCCGCCAGCCCGAGTACTCAACAGGAACACAAAGATGTCTTCCCTGCAAACGGAAACAAACGCGTCATGCGCCGACTGCGGTCGTGAAGCTGTGTGGACTTTTAGGTAGATATAAATGTTTTGGAGGGACATACTGCCTCCGTCTTCAGCCCTCTTCCTCCAAAATATTATTATTTCCCCACAAGTCCACATGGCATTACAACTCATAAGACCAAGAACCAAAAACACACTTAAACTTTTAAATTTAATTTTAATCGCTTACCGTGATTGGAAATCGGCCACCATGTCCCTCCTCTCGGAGATCTTCGACGAACCGTCAAGTCTCATATAAGTGTGTTTTCGGTGCCACATATATTCCTGTAAAATTACAATCAGGGTGGAAAATGTATTTCTCATTGACGATGCATCATTAATTCTTTCAGTGGTTGTCAACGTCAGTGGCTTTCCCAGAGGCCACTACCTTACACATCTCTCCACCACGCTATTAAATTAATTAAGAGAGGAAATAAGTAGTATCGGTGAGATTCTGCCCTGATGATGGAGGCAGCAAGCATCACTGAAACAACAGTAAGCCTCTACCATACCACATGGCGCAGCATCCCAAGAGACAGACATTTTTAAGAGTATAAATGTTGAACAAAAAATATTAATCCAATCAAAGGAGAGACAAAATTAGAAAATTTCACGCGCAGAATTTCAAGGACCCTTGCCCGAATCAAAGAATAGAGGGACAAACGTTTCGGCTCAATTTATTATATATTTGTGTTAACGGTGTCGACCTTCAGGGTTAAAAATTCTGTACGTCTTGTGGTAAAAATAAGAAATTCAGATGTTCCACTGTTGCAATCACAGAATTTAAGGGATTACTTCTTACTGATACATTATGGTGCACTGCAACTGTTGTGTTCCTCAGGTAGCGAGCGGCAAGTAATCAGATATTCTGAGCACTTTCACATTCCTCCATGCAGCCAGCCTCGCCCTACCCGCTGAATTCCAAGTTAGACGTAAGTACACTGAGGACAGTGATTCATAATGAGGGACATATTCTCAAAAACATTCTGACAATTTGCTGCGTATGGCGGTCAAATGTCAGCGAATGTCCGTGCGGTTCAAGAGGGACAGGCGGCTTCAAAATCACAGCTCAGGAAGACTACGAAAAAATGTTAGAAAAGCAAACTGGGGAAAGAGGGGTTCTAATATGCGAGCCGTCCAAAACCTCCAAGAGAATTAATTACTGTTTTCAGTTGTCAGACACATTCCTGAAAATCTGGGGTTAAAATCACACGACTAACGGTGGACGACACG
This sequence comes from Zootermopsis nevadensis, assembly GCF_000696155.1. The sequence continues at coordinate 214,532 of NW_019060382.1, read as the reverse complement.
AAATCAAGACACGAACACTGCTACGTAGTGGCCTGTACTCGGGCTTCACGTTCAGAAGCTCCAGATTCAACTCTCAGCCCGGAGGCTAAATTTTAGAACTAACGAAAGTGCCCATCAAGAATAAGAGGAAAATCTAAAGTAGGAAACACATTCAAAAATATCATCCCCTGACAACAAATTATCACAAAGCAACCAACCAAAGAAGAAGACTACTAACAGTTACTTATTATATAGAGAAATGAAGCTTTAAATTAATTTTACAAAATATATTTAGGTCTTCGTGAAAAGAATCAGTCCCAAATAACATGAAAAACCAAAATTAAATGTGTAGTTTCATTATCTCCTCACCCGCACGACTAAAAATACTCCACCAGAAAGCTTTCATTTTCCCTTTTAACCTCCTAGTGACATCTGTTAGAGACCTAACTAACTTTTTAATGCTTCCAATTTAAGGGGGCGGTACCCCTTTCACAAAGACGCTCCGATTCCAGAGTTGTGTTAACACGAATTAAAGTGAATTAATTACTTTCTCTGAAACGGCACGGCAAAATCTCAGGTTTAAGTACGTCTAAACTAGTTGAAAGAGAAACAAAAATTAGGAGATTTGAACTGTGTACCTCCCAAATACGAGCCAGGCACATTATTGCAGAGGTAACCTGCTCAACGAGTTCAAATTTGTTGTTAAAAACTGCCAAATGCAACTCTTCTCAACAAACAACATACCGCACCTATTGGCATGCACGACAAGAATGAAGCTAAGAATTTTTCAATGTGAAGGCCCGACAAAACAATCAAAATAAAATTACAAATCTGTTTCCTACACTCCCTCTCAAAGAGAAATCCCCCCCCCCTTCCACACCCAGTGAACTCATTCATGCACAACACGATTCAAAAGAAATAAATGTGCGGTAGCTCCAAAATCTCCCACGGGAACTCACGAACGAGACGTAGCCAGTCAGTGGCTCGTGCTCTTTATGACGATTCATCCGAGTGGGCAGTGCAGTGACGAGAAAGGGGGCAGGCAATCTTCGTGGAGACATTTCATAACCTTCAAAATCAATAACCACAACAGGGGTATCAAAAATATCATAACGGACACGGACAATTTACTGAGGTGGCAGAAACAGATAGTTCTTCGAAGAAAGAGAGAGGCAGAATAAAACCGACGCTTATTCTCATAACGTCAAATTAAATCAGATCTGTTCCGTAATTTCAGAGATGAAACGTGTGGACAAATCATAACTTTGGCTTTCGGAAATAAGCCCTGTCAAATGCTGCAAATATCTTTGGGGATTTGAGAATCTGGCGGAAAACAAAAAATGTGAATAGACACCCTGAGGATGGCAACTACCACAGTAGCCAAAATGCAAGTCCTTCAACATTCAACAGAGATTATTCCTGATAGCCGAAGTTCCACTTTAACCTCCAGCAGGAAAGACCAAAGGACAAGAATTTGTCCGACAAATTGTTCTGAGCCTCTGATGACTTCCCCAGTGCAGTCACATGAGTCCAACATTTTGGAACAGACTGTACAGTGACTTCACACTTGGGTGAAGAGCAAGTGGTTCCTGCAGCAGACAGGAGTGGGTGGGTACAAATTCATGGTGAGTGACTACCTGCAGGGAGGGGGAGAAGGGGATCAGAGAAGCGGAGAAGGAAGCGTATAAGCTCTCGAGACATATGGAAAAGGAGAGGGTCACGCATTTGTACACACGGACCTACAACAATTTGATTCAAAGTACTGTCATTTTTTCATTACACGCAGTAAATTCTGCTTCTTGAATGGAACTTTTAAAAACCACCTATAAAACTTCCTAAAGTAAAATAATGTATCTCTACAAATAAGAAGCAAAGGGACAAAATAAGCCATACAATTAAACTTTTCTCAGAATTCAGTCACAAAGTTTCCCACAGATTTTTTTTTTTATGAATTCAGTCACAAAGTTTCCCACAGATCTTTTTTTTGTATTAAGTCAGGCCTCCGACATAAGTGAGGAAAAAGGAATTTCATGCAACTTTAATCCTGAATCGTGAAAGACCGAGATACTCAGATGTACTTGTCTTTAAAGGACACAGAAACCCCCGAAGTATGACAGAAAGATCCCAGACGAAAGACAATACCACTTAGATATTATTTCCTAAATAAAACCACGAATAGACAGATGCAACATTACGAACTACTTCCTTATAAAAATCATGAATGAAATTCTTTAGATGTCTTTCACCCTCGAAGACATTCTTTATGAATGGGAACTCCCGCAGATCAAAAACCACAATTTTCGCCCCAAAGACGTATTCATCTTTCAGCAATTTCACGAATATTTTTAGATGCATGCGTGTTCATGGTTTTATGCTGGCAAACTCAATTAACAGATACAAGACATTATTTAAAATGGTCACCCGAAGAGCACGGTAAAAGTCATAGTTGGTAAAACCCCTGCTTTGATTTTCAGTCGTTCCAGTTCTAGCCAAAATTTTGTTTTATATCGTTTGACACGTAAAGAGAAAATCACCCGACGTACTGGTGGAACTCACCTCTAGCAAGTCAATCATGCGAGTCATCTGTGAGTATATCAGCACTCGGTGACCCTGCTCCTTCAATCTTCTCAGCAGCCCATCTAGAACATAAAGCTTCCCCGCGTCCGTAACAAGCGTCTGTTTGTCTGTAAGTCAAGAAGAAACAGACATGTCAAAGATTCACACACTTAATCCACAATATTTAATGATGTACGATCTCAGAGACTTAGAATCGCATTTTCCTTAGCCTTTCCAGCCAGACGAGTTTATACAAGAAATTTCCACCTTGTTTAACTTCATATAACTGAAGAACTTTACAAAGATAAAGTTCTCCTTGACTATACAAAATTCCCCCCTAAAAATCTTAATTCACTGTATGAAAGATGGCCATACGCTAAATTTTAATTAAGAAGAAAGCATAAAAAGTAAGACTTAAGCAAGGGGTGTAGAAAACTAACGTAAAAGAAGGAAGTGACATAAAAATTACCTTTCCTTTAACACACACTAAACATATTTGTACCAAACAAAGCAGATGAGTGGTTGGCAATGCTGCTTCAATTTAAGCACCTTAAAACAGACACGACCACTTCCTTCTCAGCCTTTCTAATTCACCATTTACAAATCATCCTACTGATCTGATGTCATATAAGCAGTGTACTTCAGAAAACACTGATATACGAAGGAAGAATCAACATATCAGTCATGATGCATGCCTAACTCAAATTCTGAAGAACACTGAAACAAACCAATTCTAAGACTATATATATCTTAATTAAATCTTTTGGAACTCAGCTCTGATTAAACAATTCTGATGAACTTTGGAATAGAAGATCTAAAATAAACCTTCTTATAAACACTGGATTTTGATTAAAATCAACATATCATCAGTAATCGAGATTTGAAGTTCTCACAGCAGCGAGTATAGCGATGGCTGCCTTCTGGGACGTCGCACTGTGCCGTCTGGTAAAAGTTTACCGGCATTTCAGAGTACTTACTGCTGCCAACATGAGACAGCGTACACAAAACGTTCAGACAGATTTTAAAATTGTCTATAAAGTTCTCGAATCTTTAAATAAATATCTGACAGTCGCAAGGTAAACCCGCAATGTAGAGATGATGAAATAAAAATCCCCCTGCACTTTCTGTCACCCCTGATTCATGCTTCAGTTCCTCCTGCAGTTGACGGAGCCATTCGTGTATCTATCAGATAGAAAGAAGAGAGTGAAGAGCATTAAGGAGAGGAAAATTAATTATATCTTGCAAGGGGATGAAATGATGAGTCTCTTCTGATCCAGAGAGAAAGGACTTAAATTAAATTCTATCAACTTCTTTATTATTCTCTTCACTTTGTCTGCTCTTGTCTTCATCTCATTCCCTCCCTCCTTCACTGTGACATTTCAAGACTTGACAAATCTCGATGGAATAAACAGGGGTGTATTGTAGCCAGTTCAGTCAAAGAAGTTGTTAAAACTGAAAGCTATCAGGAAAGGTTTTCTTTCAAGATTTCCATAGTTCGATATTAGAAATTTTTAAAAAAAATACAAAACACATTTCTGTGTTAACCCAGACATTTCGCTGAAAAAAGTGAGGGGGCCAAATAAGAAACCCCCCTCAACTTACTGCTACCTTCGGCCACCCATTCTATGATTTTCCCGTCCCTTGAAAACTATCAAAATCAAGTTTATAATGAATTTAAGTATTTATTTGCTTAATACAACGTGTATGTCTGAAGCCCTCTGTTGCTCAGCATAGGCTTTTGTAAGCTGGGAGTCCATAAAAACAGGGAATTAATTAACCAGCTCGGCAACTATTAAATTTTATAAAAGATCATGCATCAAACTATGGGTCTTAAAATCCCATTTATGAAAAAATTTGTCATATAATAGAAATTCAAAACCATAAAATTCTAGATATATCAAGAATAAACATCAGAGAAAAATTCTGGTTCAGAAGAAG
>NW_019060382.1:190523-210037 GCF_000696155.1 Zootermopsis nevadensis | reverse complement strand
CCGCCTTAAATAACAGAGGTAAAAATAATGGTAGTAAGTTATGCACATACTGTGACATCAATAAATAAATTCTTACATGTTCAGTACATACTTGTGACAACACACCCCTGAAGCCATTCTAACTCCACACCCCCTCCAAATCAATCTCCCTTAAGCTTTCACTTGAATGCTCCCCTAACTTTAATCCTTACAATTTCCTTCTCTCACACAATTCTGACTGGTGGGATGGGTTAATGCACGGGGAGAAATCTACGCATTTTCACGTTGAATGTAATGGCTTTCTTATGCTAATCGAACAAAATCCATCCACACTTCTAAAAAGAATCAAAGTCACTTCTATCTCTGGTATTCCAAGACATTCTGTTCCTTTACCAGATATTTCAGTTACCTAGTTACCATTGTACCCAGCAAGTGGTCTAGATCGCTAACTAAGAAATTTATTAAGTAGCTAACAAAAATTTATAATGTAACCTACCTAACAAACTAACTAACCACTTCCATAACAGAGTTTCCTCAACTAGCAGTTTATAATTAGCTGAACAAGAAATTACCTGTTATTGAACCTAAATATTTATCACAATAATTACAAAAGCACCCAATTAGTCTCTTCTCTGAGTTTAAAAAAATATTTTGTATAAGTTAGGTTATACAATAATTTATTTTCCGTCTATACATAAACTTAAGTTTGTGTATAGACGGAAAATAAATTATTGTATCAATAAAACACAAACATGACGCAATTAAGATATATAAAAAAAAAAAGTTAGGTTATGTTTTCTTAGGTTTCATTGTATATGTTAATCATTATCCACATTAGGTATATTTATGGTCTAGCTCCATATACAGTTTCTGATGATTAATTCCAATGATTCATTAGATATTAATGCCACAGAAGGGAAAAGAAGATTTTTGATTGCAATCATCATATTACTTTACATTCTACAGAAAAAATTACCCTAACCTTCAAACCTTTTAAAGATATACGAATGCTTTACAGATAATGTAGAGTTAAATGTAACTGCACCATTAGGTGATATTACAGAAACTGCATTGGACTGGATTTAATTGGCTACGGTCCAATGGCAGACTTCTGTAAACCCGGTATCCTGCCATTCTTCATGCCCGATATTGGTTTCAAATATAGTTTTGTATATATGTTGTAAATTTACTTTTATATTTATTCTATACTAAATTTTCCCCAACCTCCTTTTTTTATTTCTATGTTATTAATATTACTCTATTTAATGATTTCTACTTTGAATGGTGTGTATTTGGATACGAAATAAATAACACGGTATCAAACCTTCCAGTTGTATAACAGCAGAGAATTCCTTGACCAAATTAGCTACTACCAGTTCTCCCAAGTATAGTATTATTTTGAAATTATAAACCACTCCAACATTTCTGATGTGCAATACTTCTCTCTTCAGTTCTTCATTTCCTGGGACTAGTTCATTGTATCGTACATTACCATATACAGGGAAAAAAAATAAAAACATTTCGCTACGTAATCCCTCCTACCATTTACCTGTAGGACAATAGCAGTTGCTTTGCATATCAGGATGAAATCAGTAAGGCGTAAAGTGGTCAGTTTTGTCACCCCATCCCACGTCACACTCACACAATAGTTGCTCAGTGAGGCATGATCAATTCATGAACAGCACAATTCTATTCACGCTGACTAACAACGAGACAACAAGTAATTACCAGTGGGGGTGGAGAAGGGACAAAAATGCTTGCTATAACTATCAGCAATAAAAAGACAACATCCCTTACAATTTAATCAACGTTACAATGAGGCAAAACCCTACTCCCACCAATTTATATGTTTCATAAGGGAACGTTGATGACCTTTTACCAGAACACACACAGTTCACTCACTCACCTTGTCATTCAAAATACTGCACACCTGCTCAATTTGGAGGAGACATGGCAACGAAAAAGCAATTCAAAACAGAAGTACAGTTAAGCGACAGTGGTTCCCCAACCGCCCTTCGGAAAACCCCTAAAGTACATGTAGTAGTTACACAACTGTAAGACAACGGCAAACTTTAATCAGCAGTTACTTATTCCTTAGTAACTGTAACTGCTCTCCGCCTATCGTCCACTGACCTCGGAAGCGCTATAATCCCTTCGTGCCGCAATTATCGGTCAGTTTGGCACACCTAATAAACATAAATTTAAAACCGAGATTCGAGGTTCTCATGGTAGTGAAGATGTCAATCACGGTCTTCTAGGTTGACAAACCTAAAATACTACATTGCATCACGACCCAGAAGACTAAAACTAACAGTTTCAAACTGGTTTGCGCAAGATATTCTGAGATGATAACACCATACCCAACTTCATCTTCCTCCACATACAGAGTGACATAATACAGGGTGGGTGGGAAGTAAGTAGGCATTAAAAAATCGCTATAGGTTTTGTAATATTAACGCTGGTGGATGCCGCCGGTGCCTACAATGAATTTTAAGCTATGTGTCCATATTCCCATTTAAAAAGGTATATGTAAAAATTATTTTCATTATATTTGCATTCGAAATATAGAGGTTATAACCACTTCTCAATGCCTACTTACTTCCCACTCACCCTGTAGATGTGTTACGGTTTACTTAATGACGCTGCATTATCCATATTAAAGTTTAAGCAATTAACTTCAGGATACACATCTTATAAATCTATAACAATACCTTGTATTAATTTCATTCGACCTACCAGGTACAATGATATTTGACCAGCCAAATCTAGGAGTCGCTGCCTCGATTCCACCTGCATTAACCGGATGGAAATGCTGTGACCTGGCTTCATAAAGATCCGCATCTTCTGGTGAACCAAACAAGACAGTCTGCAGACCCTCTCTGGAGGTACAATGTTGATGACATAGAGCATCCCATGCTGCGGCCCTGCTACTGCAGTACACTTCACGAGCCCTCGTCTGAACTTTAGGGTTGATATAATATAAGAACGGTGGCAGATCTGTTGGCTGACACTCAAGGATCCTTGAGGGATGAGGAATGTGGAAGAACTCTGGGAGGATTGGGACCTTCCCAGAAACATGGCCCTCATCATCACCACCGCTTACTCTTGGAGACGATTTCAAATCTGATAACTTAGAATGGTTCGGACTTCGTAAAGCCTGCAACAGAAGGTTAAAATACAATGTCATAAATACCTAACTACATAACATCTGAGGATGAAAGTGTAATTGAATAACTAAAGAACAAGAAGATTTAAGGTTCTCGGCAGCAAATATAAACACAGCTGTCTTCTGGGTTGCAATGCTGTGTAGACTGGTAGAAATTGGCCAACATTTCTACCAGACTACGCGGTGCTACAACCCAGAAGACAGCCATCTTCAATCAATCATAAGGATCAAATGATACCTTGGGGGAGGTTGGTGACGTCTTGATTCCCATTCGGTGCACAGGACTCAATGAAGCAGACTTCCCACTACACCGCTGATCCTCCAACTCAGCATCTACCTCTGGTTCTGAAGGGCCTCTCCTTAGAGCCGCCGCAGCCTTCCGACTGCGGAGGATACGGTGCTCGACCGTCTCGGGCATCGAGTGGTAGACATGACAGATGTGTGTATATGTAGTATTGCTTCCATGTGATGTCATGGATGTGAAAACAAGATTTTTTAATGTAGTACTGTATGCAATACTGGGAGCAGAGAGATGATGTTCTGGAGAAAGCAAAAGCTGGGTGCGAGAAGATGAGACAGAACTGTGGCCTTTGGTATTCCACCAACTGTGGCGGTGATTAATTAGGAAGCCAGACTTGTGGCAGTGAGACAGGTGCAGAAACCTGTTAAATCAACATATATGAAAAAAAATTACATTCTGGAAAGGAAATTATATTATTTATTTGTTTTTATTGTAGATACCAATAAAATCATCATTTATTACCACTCATGAATCAGTAATTTCTCACACTATAATGGTTTCTTGTGGTCTAGTTCAGTTGTGACAACCTAATAACCTGTGGCTGATGATACACATTCACCATCAAAAAAACTATACATATAAAACATAAAAATGTTTTAAATTACATTTCTTAACCCATAAAATAAAAACCACAAATCAACAAAGTATTCATTATCAACATATTTTAGTCACAGTTGTTTATTTAATTGAGAAATCATTATACCATTTATTGAATAAACTATAAATGGAATTGTTCTAATATGACTTGAACACAAACAAGGTTTTGAGTTTTATAAATTGGCTATTATGAAACAAAGGTTATTTACTATGGGTCTAGTTCTTGACTGAGTGGCTGGCTCTAACTAAATAAACTTATTAACCAACACTAGGCATTGTAGAGCAGCTTAGTCCATTCTGTTCACCACAATCTACACCCCTAAAATACATAAAGTTATAGCTACAAGTTGGTCTTCTCTTTATAAGGTTTTCCCACCAAACTTCTGTGTGCATTACTTCTTTCCTCATACTCAGAACATTATGACAATTTTGATTTAATTACTTCCACTTACACATAAATGAGTCCTCCCAGAACAACACGGTTTAGTTCAGCCGGAGAGAGATCACAGAACCGTGTGAAGGAAAAAAAGGTGTCTGAGGCCGCAAATTCTCCTGATAAGAAAAAACAAACATATATTACAAGAGGAATAAATTCAGAAAATTCTTGCTGTTATTCACTTCACTATCTGCTACCATCCTGTAAACTTTCCAAAACAGTAAACATTAGCATAAAAACTATAATTTTACTGCAATAACAGTGAATCATAGTCTGTTACTGAAAGCGCAGAACATACCATAAATTACAAACATTTGAAAACAAACTGCTTCTGAGTAGAACAAAGCAAGAAAAGAAAGTAGATATAAAAAAATAACTGCATTTTTTTCAGAGTATACACTTGAAACGTACCACGGCTGTGCTTCAACGGAAACAGAGATCTGTGAATGTATTCCACAGCAAAAATACTGAGATGATTATACAACAGATGACGTTTACTAGGCAATGCTAGATACAGAAGTCCATCATCAAACAGCAACTTAGGAATTATGTACTCTGGGCAGCAAACAAAAAGCGGAGACTTGGCTTCCCGACGTTCGAACAGTTCAGGATGATTGCAGACCTTAAACAAAATAACAGGATCTATTACTGTTGCACGTTTGTGTGTACAGTTTTACATTAACCCAATAACATATGATTTAAGTAACTTTCTGCATACAAAGAAATATGACTGACTGCCCTACCAAAACATTTCATGTAATAAAATGATTTCACAACATAAATGAGCCCGCAGCAAATGCAGGAGATTTTTAAATGTGTACTTGGCAGCCATCTATGAACAACAGAATGAAATACAAGCACCTACATCAGTGGTCCCCAACATTTTTGTTCCTACGGGCACATTTGAGAGTTTAAGAGATCGTGGCGGGCACCAACCAATTAACAAAGCCAAATTTTCTTTTCTCTGGACAAATAAGATATGGACACCAAATAATACACAAAACAACATGACATTTAATGATACAAGAAACCATGTAATCAAAGATACGTAGTTTTATAAGTACAATTATTATTACTCAAGTGGGAGGTTAGTGTGATGTTTGGCGCTGCATTTCATCGGCCAGTTTTTAAATTTGGGAGTGTAGGATGATGTTGCTGCTCACAAACGATCGTCAAGATGGGCGTCAGTATGTCGAGATCCGCGCTTTGATTTTATAATGTTCGTGGTTGAACCGCCTTCATTATTCAGTATAACCTCTTTCCGTAACAACGCGGGCACCCAAAAAAAGCCTTAGCAGGGGCCATGGCGCCCGCGGGCATCGCGTTGGGGACCACTGACCTACACAGACAATTTCATAGTGACAAGAGTTCATTACATGATTTTTAGATTATATAAATGTCTACACCCTGAAGGTGTCAAAAGATCTAAATGTCACCACAGCATGGCACATCCTCAGGTTGTGGATGGAGACAGGGTCCAGGTATGGAGACCAGCTGTAAATATTCTGAATTAGCAATCACGGACAGCTAATGCTGGGTGATCCTCCAGACTGGGGGTTAGATATGGAGTCAATCGAACTACAAGACTTACCTTACGAAACTGCATGACAAGATTCATCAGACTGGAAGTCACACTTTGAGAGGTCTGATTTGAACCGCTGTACGAGTACAGCAGATCTTCAATACGGATTTTCTTTTTAAGAGCTGAAACAGAAGACGGCAGTATTAAGTTAATTCACTGTCCAATCAAAATCTTTAGGTGAGTTTCCAAAAGAATTTCAAAAACCACCTTTCACTTTCATCATGTCCAAACTACATTACTGATTTCACTGTTTTCATGTATTGTTTTCAGGGAAAAGAGCAGACACAGATACAAAATGGCTGTGGAGGACAAAGAATAGTGGAGAAAACTTTTGTCATAAGATGATACACCCTGGTGGAAAAACCAATGGATGATGATCTTTATACCTGCCTAGTAGGAATAAGAACACAATAAATTCTGGTTTCTGGCCAAGGATAAGTCAGTAACCTTGGGAACAATGCAGGTGGGGCATTTTAATACACTATGTAATTCAGTAATACCTGAATAAAGAAGTTTCTGTCGAGTTGTAAGTGGACAATACACCATAACCTCAATCTTGTCCGACAGCTCATTTTCTACATCCTTCTTTATTCTCCGTAACATAAATGGCTTTAGTATCATGTGAAGCCTAGACAAGTGTTCTGAAACAGGGACACACACAAAATTTAAAGCTAAAATTGCTTCATACAGTAACTGCTAACATTAGAAAAATTATCAGTATTAATCATGAATTTGTTTGCAACTTAAATTATTTGTGTATAGCATTTTTGGTTTGAAGAACTTTGGCTTCTGATAGTTTTCTAAGGACAGGGAAGTAAAAAAATCTGAATGACACCTATAAACGTAAATCATGAAAGTACAAATTTTAATTGTATATTAAATATTTCCGTAAAATAAATTTTAAGCATTTTCCTGTATTATGATGAAAAATAAAGTTTGAAATTTCTCAACACTGTGTGTGTGGTAGAAATGTATTACATTAAATTTATCAAATAAAGATTAAAAATGCCAAATAAAATATTAGAAACAAAATTATTGTTGCCTCTGTGCTAAACATAATTTTCTACACCAGAATTTAATCATACTTACTTTCATCAATGCCAGTTTTGTTTTCTGCATGACTTTCAATGTCCTTGGAGAACCATTCATTGAACTCGTCATGTGAATCGAACAGAGTAGGCATAATGAAGTGAAGCAAGGCCCAGAGTTCCGCCATACTGTTCTGAATGGGTGTCCCACTCAGCAGTAACCTGTTCCGACAGCTGAATCCTAAGAGAAGCTTCCAACGAACACTGAAACACAAAGCATTAAGAGAAATTATATTCCTTTGAAGGATGCAATGTCACTTCTATGGATTTTATCCTGTTCTCGTTCTAATAAATAGATGTTTTTACTGTCCTCATCATCATAAGTTTTGATAAATACCTTCAGTTACAGTGTAAACTGAGGTGATTTATCAAAATTTATCTTCTATAATGCAATGTTAGTGTTGTTACACTAACATATTTACTACCAGAAGACAACACTAAACAGATGAGCAAAATTCTTAAATGAACTGGAATTAAATTATTTCACAATTTGTAATGTACAGACAAACCTTCCGGTTACTATTAAGAAATGAACAAGAAGGTATAAAATCTAAGACCAAGACATTAGGCATGATCAAACGCAGAAACTACAGGAAGAGGACAAGGTGATATGATACGAACATGCGCTACAGATTCACGAACAATAAGATTTATTATTAAAAACAGATATTATAATATAACATTTGTGCAGAATAAGAAGAATGTAAAGACCAAAATTGGGAAGACACTCTCGTGCAGAACATGAATTAATTTCGGTAACATGACAAGTTCTAGGAAAAGACTAGCAACTGGAATAAAATTGGCAACGGAAGCCAAGAGGTCTTCAGAATAAAAATTAATTAAATCGAGGTTAGGAACTGAATGACAACTTCAGATGTGGAAAGACTTGCATATAAATTAATTTCATAATTACTTAACAAAGGTAATTACAAGAAGGAACTGGAAATTAGAAAACATACCAGTTCCTCGAAGGATGCAAGACAGAAATAATAAAATAAAATATAGTGTATTACCTGTTGGTGCTCTTCAGAGCCTGCGCTTCGTCCAAAACCAAGTACTGCCACTTTATACGATTAAAATACTTGAAGTCTGTAATAACAAGTTGGTAACTTGTGATCACAACATGGAAACTCGCTTCCCTTGTGTGCAAGTCCTTCTGGTCCCAAAACTGGCGCAGGATCTTGCGCTCCTGTTGGTAAAAAAGGGGAGTTGTGATCTCAAATGTCAGTGTCACATCCTTTCCAAATCATTAATCAGCGTATCATTTAAAACCATCTGAGCTAATGTTAATGTCATTAAATAAGCTACAGTCATAAGTTAATTAAAATATCTCAAAAATCTTACCTGAGGACTGCCCCAGTATGGAACAACCTTGAAGTCTGGAACAAAACGGGCCATTTCCTGTTGCCAGTTGTGGAGAGTGGATGCTGGAGAGATTATCAAGAACGGTCCCCAAGCATCTAGCCACAAAGCACAGTACTTCAGCCTAACTACACCAACAAGACTGGAAAGGTATACTACAATGGGGTACAGTCATGGATCCTGAAATGCAACTTAAATCTACTAGTCACTTATCGAAATCCACTCACTTACCCGGTGTCCTACGTGAGCGATTAAATGCGAGTGGTGCGGGTTGCGTGTGTGAAGCGGAAATATCAAACTGGCTGTCTGTGTGGCGCTGTCCTAGGTTCCAGCTAAGCGGACAGGAGAGGGAAGCGGCCAAAGTCCGAGATCAAATATTTTGATATTTTTGTGCGAGTCGCTGCGCTGACCAGTAAGGCGCATGCGCAAGAAAGCTCTGACCATGCAGTACATGGAAGGTGCATGCGCAGGAAGGCCATGTGCTCTCTTGCGGTCTCTTACGTAGGACACAACAAGCGATTCCCCGCTTCATATGACACCCCATGCTGCTTATGCAGCTCGTATAGCTCGCTTGTTATCGTACACATAGGACATTGCCTTATAGTCCTACAGTATGTATCATCCAAACACTTTAATGAAGATGGCTGTCTTCCAAGTTTTAGTGCCACGCGGTCTCGTATAAGTTTACCAACATTTCGACACCCTCCATCATCAGGGTAATGACGATGAGGGAGGCAACAAGCACCTCTGAATCATAAGTTAATTACCAGACTACATGGTACTACAACTCAGAAGACAGCCATCTTCATATTCACCACTGTAAAGACCTGAAATTCTAGATACTTTTATATTTGCCACTTGTGTTTGTGTATTTCAGGAACCCTGGTTTCACGTAGATTTCAAATGCACGACAGCACTTACCATATTTCTCAGCTATGTGACACAGGAATGCAATAGACTGCACAGTTTTTCCCAAGCCCATCTCATCTGCCAGGATTCCGTTAATCCCCTACAGAGAAAGGAAAACAAATCGCTTGATTCAGTACACCAACACACATACTTTTACGAACCTGCGCATTTTAAATGTTAATAACAACCAGATCCTAATTAACATACCTGGTCATATAGATTAGCAAGCCAATTCATGCCTTTAAGCTGGTAATGTTTAAGGTTTCCCCTGAAAATTAAAGGCTGAGGTCGTTCTTCATCCGCACTGATGCTCGTCTCAGTGAGCTTGAAGTCATCTGTCAGCTCACGTGCTACCCCGTGTGCAAACTCTCGTGTTCGGTTCTGTTCTGCTTGGAATGCATCACGCACGTTCTTCTTAGCTTTCTGCTTCATAGTTTCACTGTTAATGTCGTAACGTAAGTTAAAAACTATATACATTATGTAACAATTCTGATGTGTTAGCCAGAATTTGACCCTTGACCTTTGTGAATGGTGCCGGTGATTCCAGAGATGTCTAACGTCAATAATCTCACCATAGGCTGGGTGAAACCACCATCACAGAGGATACACACTACTGAGATAAAAATAGTAACCGAGGTAAATGTTGTCTGCAGCATGAGATAAACATAAAAAGTACTTATGTTGCGTAAAGTGGTCATTAAAACTGTCTGATTTTACCCATTCTTGAGTTCTTTCATGCATATGAACACATGCAGAAACAATATGAACAGGAAGACTCAATAGAGCATTAGGTAATATACGTGGCTCCACAGCAAAGTTCTTATGTGCATGCATTTACTACTTTACATTTAACATTTTTCCTAATTCAGTAATCAAAAGCAGTCTGTCTGTCTCTCTCTCCAAAAAAAGGCAGTGATTTTACTCTGTTCCACCAACAGCAATAAAGCCTCACAAATATCTGATTGTTCCCTAATAAACTTTTCCAATGAAATTTCACCGAACGACCTACCTGTCATAATCATCTATGGCCGCCAACCGAGGATTCTTCTCCTCCTCCAACTGACAGAGTATTCTCAATTGCTCCTGATGATTTGCACCACCTAACTTACGAGACATGAAATGAGCATAGAGCTCTGTCTGAGTGATAAGGAAATTCAGTTTCCTCTGCTGTCGCTTTGCCTGAAACATAAAAACCTCCCTGCTCACATCTCTAACTCCGTTTAGCCATGCCAAGGAACTTCAGAAGTCAAATCTCCAGATTCATAAATATGTAATATTTATCTTTACACTCTGACTGAAGTGAAACTTGAAAGCAATTAAGAAAGTTTGCGTAACTTTCAGATTTAGCACACATTTACCACTCTGAATCAAAATTGTAAACAAACCTAACTTCTTGATTCAGAGTATTTATTGAGAAGCTGGCGGTATACTCAGCTAGTAAAGAAATTCCCCCCCTTTTACAGAGCCCAAAAGTTTATTACCATGTTCACAAGAGATCACAAGTCAAACCCAAATGAGCTAGACGAATCCAATGCACACCCTTCATCCACCTTTTCTTAACATCCATTTTAATATTATCCTCCCCAATTTATGCCTATGATCTCTGTGTGGTCTCTCCCCCTCAGGATTTTCAGCAGAAATTTCAAATTACTCATCTCCCCCATGCACCGCCCATCTCATCGTCCTAGAACTGATAATTCTAATAATATTGGGTAACGAGTAAAAATTATGGAGTTCTTCATTATGCAGTTTTCAATTCAATTCAATTCTCTCTCCATCAAATTAATGCCATACATGTAAAATAAATTCAAAAGCTTCAGATATGTTAAAAAAATTATGATATTCCACTTAAAAAAATACTTTGAATTTCACACAAGACAACATTCGTCTGCCCCCATTACACATGTTGGCATCTGAATTTTACCTCCATTAACTCCCCATCCAATTTGCGCTGTTCCTCAGCCTCCTTTTCCAGTCTCCTTCTCGTCTCCCGTTCGACCCGATCATAACGTTTCCAGTAAGCCTGCATCTCTCTCGTCAGTCGCTTCGCTCGCCATACCGTCTCCTTCATGTTTTTCTGTGACTGGAGACATAAACAAGAAGATTAAATATGAAATATTACCATCTGCATGTTGAATGCTGAATTATTAAGTTTCATACACACTATCAACTTTTATCCAATACAAATACGGGATTTAACCCCATACTATGGAACTGCAGACCAGACTTAAATTTTGAGCATATACTAGGATTAACAGGAAATACACAATTGTCAAACCGAATAAGCATAATCTCCCGTAAAGTACACATTTTGTTGATATGCCCTAGTGGCATGATTCCCTTTATATACACACTGAAGCTGATGAAGCAAAGTTAGAAATTCTTCCCAAAGCATTATACTCCAAACACACTAGTTTCCATTTCGCCACATTAGTTCAGTCTTCTTCTTAAACTCAAAGACTGGCCTAGTCTACTAACCTGCATTGCCTTCTGCCGCCAATGTTTCATACAGTACTGTGCCACCCGCTTACAACTTGTAAGCATTTCTTTATGATTGTTAGTCTTTGCTCGCTGCACCTGGAACAACAGCATAAAAATGAGTAAGGTTTCTTCTTCCTTTCACCGCCTTTTCCTTGGACAAAAACAGAATTAAAAACCCTAAGAATGACTTCCTACAACTAATTTATCAACAGTCATTTTTCAGGACTGATATGGCATGGGGGAAGGAAAAAGGTTGTATGGTTCACGGCAGAACCTAAAAACTGACGGAATCATGGCATTGATTACACACAACGAACTTCATGGTTTGTATTAAGCTCTCAGGTCTTTTTTGAATCATGGCTCAATGCATCCTCACAGGCCACAAAAAAATAACTGCTGGTCTGGGTTACAGACAATTCCCACTCTTCTCGTAACTACATAAATGCAAAACGCTTTAATCTTGTACCATCTCTCGGCTACAGACGGAATACACAGTTTCAAATGTATGCAGCAGATTGCACCAAATGCAGCTCTATTCTTACTTCATCAAACGGATTCAAATGTTTCATTTATACTGTTCTATGTTTCAGGAACTATGAACGTGCATAAGATAACATTTCTTATTGCTCCTGCCTTTATTTTTGAGTAAATCAAAGGAAAACCTTACTACATTCTTGATTTTAGAGAAGGTGGTAGTGCTAACTCAGAAAATTATATCTCAGACCTGATAAAGTTAATAGTTTTAGGTTATGGTTGGCTGTACATATGGCTTGGGTAGGACAAATAAGAACAGAATTATAATTGAAATATACCACTTGTAAGACAAAGATAAAAAATATTAAAATGAATCTCAAAAACCATTATCTGTGAAGACACAGATATCATTGAACTACAAGAAGACAGGATCAAACGTTCGGCTTCATTCATAACCTAGAACTACAGACATTTGCTTACCTTCCCAAGTTCCTTTTTAGACATCATAACCCATATCTTTCTTCTTCTAATTGCCATTATCTCTGGATTTTTTGCTTGTTTGTCTTTCTTCTTTGACTTTGAAGATTTTGTAGTAGTTGGAGTCATGTCGACAAAGCCATCAGGGTCATCTTCTTCTTTAAGATTCAACAAACCTTCTTCAAAATCAAAATCTTCCATTGTATCGTGCTCCTTAAAAAGTAACAATGTATTATTTGACCAGCTGAGCAACTTTTAGCTTATTAAGGACCCTATTTAATGGAGTTTGTTATTTAGGACCAACTTCTAGCACATTATAAGTTCAATTATCTGATGAAACTTACCTGACTTTCTTCAGCTTGACAGTTATCTTTCATATTCAACTTCTTCAATTTCTTCATTTTCTTTTCAAACTTCTTGTCTTTCTTTTTCTTTTTATTACCAACAATAAGTTTCTGATGTTCAGGAAATTTGTCATAATTTGATAGCAGTCCAGCTCCAAAATACTGATACTGGCAGTTCTAAAAACAAAGCATGTCGTACATACATTAAACCAGAAATGTGCTTCAAAAGTATCTTATTTTTCTTTATTTAAGGTTTATTTAACTATGCTGTTGGCAACACAGCATATACAGTGTCAAATTATGGGACAATTAATGAATGATGGATTGAAAAACCAGTCATGGCCTAATTTAAGGTGCTAAAACCAAAAGGAAAACTATCGGAAACATTGGAATAACTGGTTCTTGGGCCAAGATTTGAACCCTTCTTCTTCTTCCGTTTCTTGACCGTTACTTCGGTCTACCGGTGCCTAATATTTTCTTCCATTCTCCTCTATTTTCCCATCCTTCAGGCGGTAGTTTCCACTCTATCACGGTTCTTGTAATTCTGTCGTTCCATCCTGGTCTCGGTCTTCCTCTCTTCCTTCTCTATGTTGGTTGCCATTTCATAGTCTTCTTTGGTAACCTTTCCTCCTCCATCCTTTCCACGTGTCCGTACCAAATCAGTTGTCTTTTCTCTATCGCCTCAATTATATATAATTTGAACCCATGATCCCCAAAATATGAAGCAGGAGTGATAAACACTCAGCCATGACGTTTGTTTTTAAAACTATCATGAAAAAGCAATTTACTGTGAAATACACCCAACTACTAGTATATGCATGTGTTTATAAGTTCTTACAGACAATATATATTCATAATCAGCTTTCATTACACTTGTATTTACCGAGAAGAATCCCATACCAATTTGTGCTCAGTATAAATTCTGTAGTTTGTAGAAATTCTACAACTCAAAGTAAACAAGTTTATTTTTACCTCGGGGTTCGTATAGTAACGAGCTTGATACTTTTTCCTGAGGAGATGAAGACGTAACATTTCCTGGAAATCCTGTTCCGTAATTTGTTTGTCATTCCCCTCATCACTTGAGGAATCTGACGTATCACTGACCAAGACATCTCGTAACCATCGACGATTCTTTTTCACATTATCAAAGTTGTACAGACGCATCTTATCTGATTTTCGTTCTGCAAGAAAAACTGAATCAATCACGGCAATATCCAGAATTTCCTTACGCTGGTATCAGGTTTCCTGCTGGTCATCAAATTACATACTAATACTGTCTGCGGTGTACCATTAATTTACTGAATACTACATAAACAATGTCAGAGAAGATTAAAAGTATGTTATGTAAAACATACAATTTGCATATTGGGTAAAACCAGTCAGAACTAAGAGCAGGTTTAAAGCAAAAGGATAAAGTCTGAGGAGTTTTAAGAAAATTAAAAAGAACAGATAAAACCTGAAACCAAAGTAATGGCTTGATCTAAAGGTAAAAACACTACAAGTAAGCTGACACTGACAAGTATTACGCATTATGGATGACAACAGGACTCCTCTGAAAGCATCAAAAATTAAAATTAATAACCACTGCAAGATCCAAGGACTAGATGCGTACAAGAAGTGAGAATACACGCGATACGACAAATCTTCTTCTATGGCTCTCCGGTCCGTATTCGGTCCATGGCCTCCTCAATTCTCCTCTTCCATTCGGTCCTCTGTTAGGTTCGTCTGTCCGAGGCTTCGATTGAGGTTTCGAAACATCTTCCTCTTTACGGCGCAAGGTTGTTAGCCTTGCGACCAACCCCCAACATGGAGGACCAGGGTACCGAGCACTAACAGGAGGACTGAAAAGAATGAAGGATGCTTTGTCATAAAGCAATTCATCTTGGTGAAAAAAAACCTTACACATCACAAACACATATGATGTTATCATTCTGAAAGAAACACATTTCTATGAGAATGTGCAGAGAGACTAATTGCATGTTACCGAATAATGATATTGGGTTACAGTGATTCAAATTAGGTCTAACAGCTGCTGATTCTCATAAACAAATGCATGGTTACCACATTCTAAAACTGTTCTCCATGTCAGACACAGATCCACTGGACTTACCTTCTATACCTGTTGTGATTCCGTTAATACTTTTATATCCTTTTGCTTCTTCAGCTTCTGTGAGGTTAGCTTCAGATTCTGAATCTGTGGTGTTATCATCACTGAAACAACACACGATAAACTATTTTACACAAAATAAAACATACTGCTGAATAAAAAAAATTGAAAGTGGAACCACGGTTCCGGAGAATCTGACATAAATACATCTTTGTATTTAAATTATCATCATCGAACTCTATTAGCTTCAATGTCATCCATCTTGTTATCTCTACATAGTATGACGGAACACACAAACGCAGCAGTAGCATGAAGTGTGATGTGTCTTTATTTGTATAAATAAATGTTTGTAGAAACTAAACTATTTGTGATATGTAAAATCTGAAAACAGATATGGAAAGCTCAAGAGGTAATACGTATTTCGTACGCAATATGTCCAAATCCATCTCTTACGGTTTTCGAGAGGCGGGAGCTTAACGCTTAACGTGATGAACAATAATAATAAATAGGAATCCCTTACCTCAAACTTTGTTCAATTGTAAGAGACCACAATGTCCACCAGCAATGACCAATTTAATCAAAACTAAAATGGAGAGAGTGGAGGGCAGTATCACAGATTTCTTAATAATTCTTATATAAGATAAGTATTTGTGATATTCTAAAACGTTTTTAACAGCACAACATTATCTACTCTAAGACAAACTTCTTCTATAAGCGATTCACAGCTCAGCTATTTCCGCAATAACGAAAACGGATTGTTGATGGCAGTAATGAAACACAACAAAGCTGAATAAACAGATGACATTACAATTAGTTTCTTAGGTAAAGGAGTAAAGCATTGTTATGCGCACAGGAGTTCATATAAAAGCTGACCATTACACACTGCTGGATCTTACACATTTTCCTAATGCTGTTTTGCCAAATGACCCTTCCATATAGACGTATTTACGTCAAAAGTTGTTGGGCAGAACATATCGCATTATACATGCCCCAACAGTACAATCATGTGGATAAAAGTCAACAGAGGATGCCTATAATCATTACATGAGTTCTGAACCAAAATGGAGGCCTGGTATTCACCATTGTCACAATATTTTATGTCCTGAGTGCCATTTTACAAAATCAACAGCTTCTTCACTGTTATTAAAAACATGAGATTTCTCAGCATGTCCAATGCAATGCACTGGTTTCTAATAAATAATAAACCCCTACTAAAGCATTTCTATTACTTCTATTCTGGGGAAATATTGGAACTACTAAGAATCTACAACCTTCAAGGACTCAGCCAATAAAACAATTAGTATCCATTGCTTGCTACTTAAAAATTATAGAAACCTGACACATGCAAGGATCTAATATTGTAACATTCATTATGCCAATGTCCTTGACCTTTAAATACCTTAATGGAGTATTAAATATATGTTCCACATATGAAAGGAATGGTTCCACATCAAGATTTCGTTCCAAGTGTTGCAGATGCAATGGTTTGGCTAACTCCCCTCCAACAACCACCGTATGAGAATCTTCTGCCATGACTCCTCCACAAACACCTGGTTACCTGTCTGCCATATAGGCTGCAACAGAAATAAATAAATTTTTTGAGCAGTTGAAAACCTGTATAAATTTATGCTTTATTACTACAGTATTGGTGTCTTCACTCATGAAATTTCACTTATTTCTTCTTGCTTTAGGGCAAATACCTTCCTCAACACTTTTCTTTTGAATTGCAGTAGCTAGGTTGAGGAAAAATTAATTTACTACATGCAGTCATGACATATCAAAATGATACTCATGAGGAAGTTTGGAGGGGTCTAAATTCCAGAAAAAGAACAGAACAGAAAAGAGCAGTGGCCAACTGAACTATGGTATGTCATCTTGGGCTACCCTTACCTGATGTACAGAAAGGTATTGCCCTCAACATACATAAGCATTATAAAAACAAATGTCACATTACATTAGGTTACACTACCATAGGTTAGACAAGTTAAAAATAATGTACAATAGATCACTTGGTAAACACTGCTATCTATTTGGGTTTTAGATGCTGTACCTCCATGTACAAGTTTCTGCCACAACTGGTTGTTCTCATTGGCACAATGAAAACTTTACCTTTGATTACCACTTAAAATGTTTCTGGTTTTTAGCTTCATTTACGGTCACTAATCCTAATAAAATATTCCAGCCCTGTGTCACTGAACCTGGAGTTCTTATATGGGTGTTCACTCAGACACAAATTCAATTCATAATACTGTAAAGTTATGCTAACATAATTTCATAAAAAATCAATCTTTCATACTGTTTCATACCTTTGAGTAATTCATAAAGATAGTTTATATGAACTTTGGTTAAAAGGAACTACATAACCACTGAAAATATCCAACTTCCCTTCCTATAATCACACCAGTATGGGTTAAAACCAGGTCAGGACCATTTCAGTTTACAATTAATTTTGATTAACACCAGATTTCTAAACCTGTTACTATATTCTGTTAGAAATCTACTTGTTTAATAATGAAGTACTGAAGAGGAAGGAAATATCATACAATGTGCTGTAATGAAAACAATAAATTAGATTTATAATACATTGATTATAATTCTCCTGTGTGGGCTCATGTGTATGAATACACATATTACAATGTTTAAATGAATATATTAACTAATAAATAAATCAGATTGTTCTCTAGCATGTAACTACGGAATAGTATGAAAGGGCATGTATGTGTGTACATGCAGTCACAGGTTCTGCTGTTAGGAAACACAGGTGGGCATAATTATGGTAAAATACATATTATAAGCAACTTGAAGTGCCAAATCGCATTCCGTATTTACTGCATATAGAACTGCTAAGTCTTACAGGCGTACTAGGAAGTGTCGTCTATTACCTTAACGGTCAGACAATATACAAATATCACCTAAACTACATATGAATCTTTGAAAAAGGCTATATTGACAATGTTATACGTACATATGAATTGTACCAGACTAGAAAACACACATTATAGCCGTATATCCACTTCAAAGGAAAGGAAAAGGCAAAATGGCGATCCCTATTATCCAACAAATATCTCGGCCAGTCTAAAAACCGACTCATTTCTATATTTCTATAAGCCAGATGGCACCCCGCCATCATTATTTAAGGCTTGTCACCAAAAACCAAGTATAATTTTAAATGAAGAATAAATTCCCATATGCACATTGATTTTCCACACTCTCCTCTAGTTACATTATAAAATTATATAAAGTAAATAATTTATTAAGATGACTTTTAATATCATAATATCATATCAAGGATATATTGTGGAAGACTTCGTTTGAGGTTACATAGACTCGCCAAATAGCCAAACGTGGGCGGATTCTCATAAGACAATATTCCACTCGGAGGAACTGACCAGGGCGACATTTCATCAACGATTCATAACATTAATAACGCAAAAACGTCAAGGACATCTGATTGTAAAGCCTCCTCGTTATCTGATAATAGAAATTATTCCATCACAAAATATAGCCGAATGCTAATGAAATATTTTTTAGAATTTCGTGGGAAACAGGGGGGTGGGGTGAGATGTGCCATGTCAAGCGCAAGCGTTCATGCATCGCTGTTACAAAATCAATACTTGGGAACAACTTAAACTTTGTTACGTCTGTATTCTAATTGGGCTACACAGTGCATGAATGAGATCGATCCGTTTTAGTGTTAATACACATTTTCGAGAAATATATATGATTCAAATCTTCGGAATAGAGATATTAGTTGTTCCAGAATTTAAATTACATAGCTATTCAAGATGACGATGTGAATAATGTAGTTCATAAAAAAATAAGCAACATAAATGGAAATCTTCAACGACAAACAAGAAAAGAATCATGTTCCATAACAAAACAGCAGTCCCCGTGCTGCAGTAAGACAGTGGATGACGAAGAGTTGAAAAGGAGAGCCATGGTAGCTATTCCGGTGGCAGTAATGACACACTTGCCTTTGGTCAAGGGATGTTTAATAACTGATAAGATCAGGAGATAGGAAAAGAAAAATATTTTCAACATGAGTGAAAAGATAAAGATTGCAAAGACCAATGGCAAGAGCGTTATTAGGGAACGTGTCTAGGAAAAATATTAAAGCAGGCATAGGCTACGCACAAACGAAAAGGAAGAATAAATTTAGATGAATTGCTTAAGCAGTGGGAGTCTAAAGCTGTGAAGTAAATATGATAATA
>NW_019060382.1:176792-190485 GCF_000696155.1 Zootermopsis nevadensis | reverse complement strand
AGCAGACTACCATAGATAATCCAGAAACCCTGTTAATAGTTGAGAAAAAGGTATGCGCTACTTAAATTGTGTTTTTGTGCAGAAGTGTCGTTTTCTGACATAACTGTTTGTATTCCAAAATACAAATATCCTTTTTGAGGAAATTAATTCTGGAGTCACCTCCATAGTGCTTGAGGCTACGTCAGAAGCACGGTTCATCTATGAATCGCACGTGTTACCATAGGATCTGTGACCAACGTCCTAGAACTCTAATGCGAGTTTATAGTTGCGGACGTCCGTGTAGTTGGCCTTGTAAACCCCAAATAGATCATTCTGGTTGTAGCGTCTCGGCGTTGGTTGTGGTGTGTCGTGAAATAGCTGCGTTTATGCATGAAATTAAAGTTTGAGGAAGATTACTTATTACAAGACTAATAATTTGAAGGTTTGTATCCGTTTATCATATTAATTATGAACGCTTATTTGTTTATAAAAATGAAAGTTTACCTATAAACTAGCATAGTTTGTATCCCTTCGTGTTTGGGTGGGATCGATTAAAACACATTTTAGTGGTGTACTTCTGAAAGTTATTGCATTATGAACCGAAGATTACACATTAGTGTTTGAAGAATTCGGTATTTATTGGCAGGTGAGGATATTGCCCGCCATTTTAGCGGCAGTTCGCAGAGGCATTCCTTACGAAGCCGCTTCTAAACCCCCCCTCCCCCCATTGTTATCAGCGGACCTCATTCACACTTTGAAATCGATATTAATTTGTAAGCAAATTTGATCTTGATTATCTTATGGTGAACTGTTGTTGGAATTCGCTCTAAATGATGAAATCGAATTTTTTGACGTAAATACGTCTATACGGAAGGGTCATTCGGCAAAAAAAAGTGAAATCGATATTAATTTGTAAGCAAATTTGATCTTACTTATCTTATCTTAGTGAACTGTTGTTGGAATTCGCATGTTGTGAGGTTGAGTAATTTTTTGACGTAAATACGTCTATATGGAAGGGTCATTCGGCAAAAAAGTGAAAGGAAAACGTGTAAGATCCATATCAACAATGTGTAATTATGGACCGACAACAATGGTCAGCTTGCGTGCATTGTTGTGTTACATTACTGCCGTCAACAATCCGCTTTCGTTATTGCGGAAAGAGCTGAGCTGTGAATCGCTTGTAGAAGAAGTGCGTCGTAGACTAGATAATTTTGTGCTGATAAAAACGTTTTAGAATATCACAAGTACTTATATAAGAATTATTACATTACATCACAGACGTATTTACGTCAGATTCACCGGAACCGTGGTTCCACTGTCAACTTTTTGTTTTTGCAGACTTTGTGTGAAATTTGTGTTTAAATGTGGGGTTGGGAGAGCATGATCAAATTGGCGTGAAGTGAAATTAACTGTGAGCGATTGCAGATCCATTTGTGATAGGCTTCTTTTATTTCCTTTAAGAATGGGCACCCGAGTTTTCGTTGGTGGCTTAACTTACCGGGTGCGAGAACGCGACCTTGAGAAGTTCTTCCGGAAATATGGTAGAATCAAGGAAGTCGCAATGAAGAATGGATTTGCCTTTGTGGTAAGTTGCTAATTGAACGATAAATCGTTTTTGTTCGTTACAGCATGGTAGGGACAAGGGTGTATGTCGGAGGCCTTCCATATGGAGTGAGAGAGAAAGACCTTGAACGATTTTTCAAAGGCTATGGCCGCATTCGTGATGTTCTCATCAAGAACGGTTATGGTTTTTGTGTAAGTACTAACTCTGTGGTATTTATCGTTTTGACAAGCTCCTGATTCTGTTGTAGGAAGCTGCATGTGTTAATGCCCAGCTCCTATGTTAAAATTCGCTTGACTCTGTGCTTCATATTTGGTAGGTCATTGCAATGATGGTTATCTTTCGGGTCTGAATTTTGTTGTGGATAGTTCCCAATGATCTGAGCAATGAGCTAACTCATTCTATAGGTGTCGTGTCCTGTGTCACATCTTACGTTACCCTACTATTTGTTTCAGGAATTTGATGACTATAGAGATGCAGATGATGCTGTTTATGAATTGAATGGAAAAGAGCTCTTAGGTGAAAGGTGGGTTTATTGATTTTTCCTTGTGTATGATTCCAGATGTTTCATAGATGTTAAGTCTGAATTATTTTGACTGATTTTTCCTTTGATGTTTTCTCACATGTATGGATGAAAGATGGAAGTTGTGTGTGTTGAATGCTGTGATTGTAAATGTGTGTACATGTTGAATACAATGATTGTAAATATTTTTGTTGAATACAATGATTGTGATGTAATTTTTGTATATAATTTTTATGAAATTGTTGATATCTGCATTACCTTGGCAGTTTTATATTAACCCTTTTGTGGAATGGGTTATTTGAACTGTGACATTTCCCTAGGCTTCTAGCTTGATGCGATGATGGCTGGTGGGCTGTGGCCGGGCACCCGCCCCTCGTAACTGTGGGTTGTTCTCTTGTTTTCAGGGTTATAGTGGAGCATGCCAGAGGCACAGCTCGTCGAGATCGAGGCTACGGTGGAGGAGGCGGCTACGGTCGCCGGCGTTCGTCGTGGATGGACAAGTAAGCCAATTCCATTGCTTGTTGTTACAGAGTCTCTGTAGAGAAAGCTCGCGGAACGCCGCGTGGCAGCGACATGTGGAGAGGTCGCAGCCGAGATCGCGGGCCTCCCCCGCGCAGGCGAAGCCGGGGTCGGGCTCTGGACAAGTAAGCCGTTACGGGCCGGGGTGCCAGGGGAGGGAGGTTCTTGTGTAGCGTATGTTACAACTACTTCTATAACCACTCCACCGGTACTGGCCTCTCCAGCTCCTCCCTAGTATGATTGGTTCTGTTCTGTCGGCTAAAGGATGACAGCTATCCTAACTCCTTCTGAAGTTAACGTGAATGCAAGACACGCTTACGCCGTGCATGTGTAGCATAGTTTTGTGATTGCTATAATAGTGATAATTTAAAAGTGATAACTGTTAAGTTTACTTATCTCAGCAGTTGTAGTGACTTAGCTGTAAGATTTCTACTGTTACAAAGTGCTCTTGTGGTGCGGATGGGAATATTTCAAAATTTTGGGACTTTTGTTTAGAGTGCTTACACGCTTTCAGCTGAGCATCAATAAAACCAAATTATTTTATTTGCTGTAAGTTTTATGAGGAGTTTGTTGTATATTGGTAATTTAATTTAGGTTAACAAGATTGCAAGACCTTTCTTTCTTTGTGGCAAGGTTTATTGTTACCCCAATAGAAGAAAGAGGGTCTTACAGTTTTGTTACTGAATTGCAAAGTATTCCACCTGACCGCTTGATTTTTTTCAGGGATTTGGATGTCCGTATTCACGACAGGTACGCCATGCCTAGTTTGATCTGGCATTTTTTAAGTTTTATTTCATTTCTATTACCTATTGATTTGAAACACACCATGCGAGGATTGTGGAGGCATGGTGTGTGACGTCATCAGTTGTGAGCCTGCAAGTTGGATCGATGAACTTATTTGTCCTGAACGACGTCATTGTGGAGATTAATTTAGATTTGTCAGGTGTATGCTAGGGGGCAACCAACTAAATCTTTACCTTGGCCGTGACTGCTCAGTGGTGCAATTAATCAGTAATGACGTACTTGTTACGAATCGGACAAATTGACTTCATCAGTGTCACTGGGCACAGTTTTGAATTTTCTGGGGACTTGCATGCTTTTTAGTCAGGCGACTCTTAAAAGACGTGGGATAAGATAATGAGTTTGAGCCTTTCCATCTTACAGGTATGGACCACCCACCAGAACTGAATACAGGCTTGTTGTGGAAAATCTTTCTAGCCGCGTCAGTTGGCAGGTAAGATGGAATGTTCTTTATTCCCGAGTCATTACCCGCTGACATCGCCATTGTCTTCTGAAGGGTTGCTTTTATGAGAGCAGTTTCGTACTTAATTATTCCTTTTGGGTTATAAATGGTCAGGGATTAAAAATAATGATGAAATTTATTGTTGGACTGGTTTTATTATAATTGAAAATTGGTGAGATTAGTAAAGTCATGTGGCAGTAGATTGAATAATTAGGAAGAAACACCTGGCCAAGCAAGAGGTTTTTAATTAATATAACTTTCTGTAGCCTATAAGGCTTAATTTATTTTGTTAGAAGCCATGCAGATTTATGGGCAGTCTGCATCTGGTTTGAATGTTATCGGTGGATGCTTGGCACATCGACTGGGACTTTGCATCTTGGAAGTCTGGGGTTGAGGCACTAATCAATCCATGGAGTGGAACAGTGTGGCAGTTCCTTGAAGAGAGTTTGTCGTCGTGTCCATTACTCTGTATGGCTTCACTTTGTATTCTGAACTTGCTTGGCCAATTTTTAAGTTTGCTTGTGGAGGGGACGTTCGGCTATATAATTTGAAATGCTCTCACATTTAATTTGGTTCAGCAAATATGTCTAAAAGATAACGCTGTTTTTTCCGAAGAGCCTTTCCCTCTTCGCCATGGAGGGATGATCCGTGACCATGCCATAGGGCCTTAAGACTGAGATGACTCATAATAGAACCGAGGTTGAGCATCCTCGCGCATTGTGGTGGCCAACCGATGAGACTAGGGCAGGAAAGGCATCGCTCGCACGTTTCCCTTGGGGTCCATGGCTGGACAAAGCAACCCGCAAACTGAGATGACCGGTCGAAACCTTAGCAAGCATCCCGCCCGTGCGGCGTCACCGTATCGTTGGCCAATGGCAGCCTGGTCAGCCTCGCTCACCCCTACTTCCCCCTCCGTGCCAGTGTGCCGTGCCTTGATCGGACGATGGGTCGGGACTGGTGTCAATCCCTCCTGCCCGCCCGTCCGTCCACCTGCCTGACTGTGGGGTGGCCAATTCTGTAAAGAGAGCTCGCACAGGGCCCTAAGGTAAATGGACGACACCACTACTGTGCACTGTTTTCCTCTCGTTCGTTATGTCTTACAGAGTTGACTATTAGCATGCCACAGCTGAAGTTCGTTGTAAGGGGAGAACGTGTTGGCAGAACTTTTCAGTTGGTTACTCTGCATAGGCGATTGAATTAACGTATGGCTATTTGTGCTCGAAATTAGGTACGTAGTTTCCAATATCTAAATTTTCAGCAGTTAGTGGTGCTGTGTATCTGGTATGTAATTGTAGACAACACTATTATCATACAACTCTGGCTGCGATCGTAGCGTTTACTTATGGTGTTAGATGAGCCATCTCGTTATGAAGATTAGGAGTTTCTGGAGAAATGTGATGATCACAGAAGTGGAAAATGAGGCTATTTTTGAAGATAACAGAAGCAAATGTTTCTGGTATACAGAGAAGAACTTGCGTGTTTGGAATTGCGGATAAGAAGTGGAATGTCCTGTGGTAACAAGGGAAGCGACCCAGGGAAATCATGGAGGTCACCAGAATCGTGAATGTAGTGGTTCACATGCCTTGAGAGGTCTTGCCTCCGAGATCACTTCTTGAGATAGAAGCCGTCTTGTGCGGACACGAGGGAAATGTGTATATCAACAGGAGTTTTATGAACGTTTTGGAGCAGGAATTCTGCGTTTGGACAGATTGTGCTGAACTGAATACATGGATCTGCTAGATGGAAGAATTTTGAGGGGATCAACATCGTGGGAGGAACATACATGAAGTCTGTTGTTGGGGATCTTATCGAGAGAGTTGTTGGCAATAGTGTGTCGTTGGTAACTAGTTTCGAGCACGACGATACAAAGGGTTTGTTTCTTCTGTTGTAGCAAAAAAAATGATTACACGACGGCCTGGAAAAAATAGTGAGTTTCTTATCTAGCGTGCTGATAAAAGAGAAGTGGGTATGACAGTGTTGCCCATTTCTTCCATATTGTGTCTGTAGGTGTCAATGAAATAAACACGATTAATTTTTTTTCCCAGACTAAGTTGATTAAAGGGCACATGCTCATATTCAAAACATCCATTGGGTATGAGTTGTTACGCAGTGTTAAAGTTTATGATGAATAAATTGTCTTTGAGTTGGGAAGGGTGGGAGATTTTATATATTTTACACTTGTGTGGATTATGATGGATTGTTTTTATTGCATGTTCAGGACCTGAAAGATTACATGCGACAGGCAGGAGAAGTTACGTACGCAGATGCACACAAACAACGTCGTAATGAAGGGTACGTATATTCTACTCGTAATTCTTGTGTTTTTTTTTTAATGTTGGTGTTCTACAGTTATTCAAAGTTCGTTTTATGTGACGCAGGGTTGTTGAATTTGCTACGCATTCGGACATGAGGAATGCCATCGACAAACTTGATGATACGGAACTGAATGGTAGAAGAATTCGGTTGATAGAGGATACACGTCGCAGTGGCAGGCGACGTTCTCGGTCTTCTAGTTCAAGGTCCCGCTCACGCTCCAGGTCACGATCTCGGCGAAGAAGTCGTACACGATCCAGGTGATGCTTACAGTTTTGTTGATGCATTTTGGTTGATCAACACGAATGTGGTACAGAAGCAAAACTTCTTGATAATTGCTTCAACCATATTTATATAATTATTGCAGGTTTTGGCAACACCTTTTCAACCTTGTTTTGATTATAATTTTTATTTAAGCGACAGCATTATAAAAATGCCACCTAATGTCTGCAAATGAAACCTGTGTAAGTTCCCCGTCGTCGCTGTGATGACTTCTTTCGGGTCTGAAGTAACATGTAGTAAACTACCCAACGTGTTCTGAGCGATGACATGGGAGCTCTGCTATTTTCGATCAGTCAAATGGCACGTGTTTCTTTATGAATCGCTTTCTTATCGCAGGTCTCGTAGCCGTCGTAGTAGCCGCAGTAGGAGCAGGAGCCATCGCAGTAGCCGTTCGA
This sequence comes from Zootermopsis nevadensis, assembly GCF_000696155.1. The sequence continues at coordinate 183,670 of NW_019060382.1, read as the reverse complement.
AGTCACGGGGCCGTTCTAAGTCCAAATCGGCCTCGCGCTCCAAATCACGTTCTCGCTCCAAATCTAAGTAAGAAATATTGCTTGCTTTTATTAACTTGGCTCTGTGCATGCAGTATAGTGCATGCCAGAGGGCATTCTTGTGATTCTGTTGCATGGATTGCAAACGAATACAGGTGTACATGAATTCTTGAATTTCCCTTGTAGAAGTTTCATTGTACTAATGTATTGTGCTTATTGTTTGCTTTATCATATGTGGCATTGCAGCTGACATAAAAATGCCAACTTCAGAGTAATTGTCATAATTTTTATTTCATAATAGCTTCACTTTTAAGTCTGTTACATGCAGGGGCGCAAAAATCCGGGCGCCAGTGGTGCCTAAAAGTCATGCCTGGCGACTAGATTTTGCCTTTCTTGGTCCACAAGTATTTTTGACACATTATTTTTTTTTTGCACTTCCAAGAACAAAAACGGGTACTACGCTCGAGAAACACGAGTACCAACAGTCGCCTTCCGACAGTGCGCAAGCACAACAACCATCACCGTAAGTCATAATTATTAACTTCCCATTTTTTCAATAAGTATGATCATATTGCAGTATATTGGGCAGCTTATTGCCAGTAATTAATGGATACAGTGAAACTTCAATACAGTAGTTTAATTTTGAAGCTAAAATCTGTTGCAGAAAATGGTTATGCATGTACTTGATCCATTTCAAATGCCAAGCAATAAAAAACTTGAGACTTTGTAGTGGTATTACTTTGGTATGTTGTAACTTCTCAGATATTTGGATTTGTAAGTGATGGAAATTATTTTAGAATTTTTATAAAGCAAATTGAATTTGTGTTTATAAGGTGTACTTTAATTCTTGCAGGGATGTATTTTTTTATGTTGATTAATGAAGTGGATGTACATGAAGAGTTTGCCAATTCTGATCCAAGTTGGAAAATATTTTAAAAATGGTGTTTTACTTGTGGAATAAAATTCTGGTCAGGAACCTTAAGGGACGTAGGAATAGTACTTTCACATAACATGGCAGCCGCCCCATATTTATTATTTAACTGGTGTATGTATAAGAGATTTAGGAATGCAGCGATGCGATAGAATGATATTGGGTTTTTAGTTGTAAATCTTGAAAAAAATTAACATTTTTGTCAAGAAAATTCTCATCGCATCAGTTTCCTTTAGTTCAGAGATTTATTTGAATATTGGTACATGAATTGTGTCCTAAATTAAGACCACCATTAATTTTGTATATCAAAGTAGGACTGCAGTGCAGGTAAAATATTTGACTTTAAGATTTGTATGAATGTAAGAGTACACATTTTGAATTTGCTTTGTTAGAAGTGTAATATGTCAGTAGGCTAGTGACTTGCACTTAATGTGGTGTAAGATCTTGACCTTGACTGTCCTCTGCCTTCCAAGCCCACTCCTCCAGCTTTTTCTTGAGACGAGCATCTTATATGTCGTAGCTTGTCTGATGATTGGGTCCTTCATACATTTTTTAATGTACCATATTTGATGGGTGATGTGAATGAAGCAAGTCTTGTCATAAAGTTTTACATTAACTTCTGTTTGATCTGTTACATTTCTGCTTGGATTTGGTTCAACAGCACAAAGTTTTTTAAATTGCCGTAGGCACAGTAAACCATCTGAAATTTTTGCCAAAATTCTCTAGTTACCTCATCATTATTAAGGACTACATTGCTTTTGCTTCTGGGTTCTTGCACTGTGTAGTCTGAATATTCATCGCCCTGATGACAGAGGCAGTATGACCTCAGAAACGTTGGTTAACATCGACCAGACTACACAGCGCAACAACCCAGAAGAAAGAAATCTTCATACTCACCGCTGTGAAAACCTGAAATCTTACATTGCTTTTAACGCTATCAAAAGGGGTAGGTGTTGGGACGTAATATGTTCTAAGTAGCGTCTCCGTTTAGGCATATCCAAGTCACGCCTTCCCTTCCACTATGTATATGATGAAACTGTGTTTTATTTTAATGGGCCAAAAATTCTGAATTGCCCCGTCTTACGTTGCCTGTCCAAGGAAGATCTTGTAATATTGAATTTGGAATGGGAATGTTGCGAGATATTTTTGGGGAGGAAACTGCAGTTGTAAGTTAGACGTGTTTTAGACCTACCAGTTGTGCCTGGATGGATCTTTAGTATTTTGGAAAAATGCTATTTACATGTTTGAGCATGACAGTTACCTGATACTTGTTGCTAGAGGAAAGTAAATATATTCTGTTTTATGTCGGAACCTGTGGCGCCTTGCATATGCAAACAGATTTGTTCTCTCAACCTCTTATGCACAATGTATTTGTTTGGTAAATATTTTTTACACTTTGTAAAATAATGCTCTTGTGCAGAAATGTTGAACATCTTTTTAATTTGCGCTCAGTTGTGGTTTATGTTGTGAGTCGTTGACTTTTCTATAAAGATTTCCACTGAATTCCTAGCCCTTTGACATTTTTGTTTTCCTTCTGAGATTTTACTGAATTTGTGCTAACGTGTTACAATTTGGCAGGGATATGTTGAATGTATGTCTGTTTCTGATTGGGTTGAAGAGTTTATAGTACAGTGAAAAATTGGTACAGTGAACTGTGTTGTACTTGAAAATATGTAACACGTCTTTCGGGCGAATACTGCTCTGTATTAAATAATATGTGCATTCCAGGGATATTTGTGTGATCAACAATACAAATAATTTCAGAAGAATGTTTTTTATCTTGTAAATTGTATTGGGTATGATACATTTCAGTTGAATTCTGAATCTACAAGTGAAGTACTTAATTTTCAAATTTAAGTACATATATTTTTAAAAAAAAATTGGACTATTGCCATTCTATTTATATGGCATAAAGTGTAACTTCACCTCATCTTGGTTGTTTCTTAATCTTCATTGGCTATGTCATGTCTTGACCACAGCCCAGCTGGCCGTGTGTTGCAGTAGCATACCACTAAACCCAGAGGTAGTCTGGCCAGCAGCTCGGTGATATGATGGGGAGGTTAAATTCCCTTTTCCAATATGATATGTGGTAATTATCGTTCTTGATTTTGTTGTTATCGTTAACGCGTATAACAGAGATAACTTATTTCGTTTAAATTTCTTAAATGCATTAAATTGCGGAAATTTTTTTTGAGATTACTGTACCAGCATTTTACTGTTTTAAATGGGATTAAATAAATGCATTGTGCTACAAAATAGTAGTGTGCCAGTTGTGCTCATTTGATAGCTCGTGTCATACAAATTTTAATCTGAATTGCGCTTGAGAGATAGGTAATCTTGGAACGATTTGCAGGAATGTCGGTAGGGTAATGGCTGACATGAGCATGATATTGTTTTAATGCTACCCTTTAGCTGTGATATATGTAAATTATTGTAACATGCTTTAATATTTTTTTATTCAAGTAATTTTCACTGCTGCTATGTAAAATTTTTGCACCCCTGATATTGCATTCCGCAGTTTTACCTGTTATCCTTTTATTTCTTTTAACTTGTAAATGCATTGGGTATGCTAATAATTGGTGGGCATCCTCGTTTATTAGCAGATCTCGCGAACGCTCCAAGTCTAAATCCAGATCCCGGTCACGTTCAAGGTCTAGATCTGAACCAAAGAACAACAGATCCAAGTCCAGATCCCAATCTAAGTCCAAGGCAAAGTCACAATCGAAGTGAGTATGTTGTCAACACTGGCCAGCTTTGCATGTGGCATTTCAGTGTCAGTAGTTTGGAAACTAACTAGAATTATTATTCGTACCCAGTAGAACAGCTTCGTTTCCTGAACTTGTACATTTGGAAGTATGGATTTTTTTTTTTTACAAACATGCAGCAATTTGTATGGTTGTGTTTTGCATATTGTAGTCCTTTTGTGATGTAAGTGGTGACGGTTAACTTTACAGCTAGCAGTTGTAAGACTGTATTAGTTAACTTGGCAGTTTGTCTGGTTGTAAGACCTATATCTTGTGAAAGCACTAATCACCGTTCACTTATGTTTACAGGGATAGGTCTCGCTCAAGGTCTGCAAGCAAAGGCCATAGCAAGTCCAAATCCAGGAGCCATTCAAAGACCCCAGAGAAGGATGGTGATAAGTCACCAGATGACAAGAAAGATGACTGAATTATGTGGTGCATATGTCTTGTGTGTATTAAGGTTACTATGGACATTGCCACATCTTTATTATTTTTTTTTCTCCCCCCTAGTTATATATGTATACAGAATTTCTCATCTTCGTTTCATGACATTTCTACCAACTTACACCTCTGTATCATTTGAAATAATATTTTTTTCATAATTGTCATCCCATAGTGACTTGAGGATCTATTGTCGGAGCAAGAGGCTGGTTGATTGGGTCCATTTACAAGGATGTGTGTGGTGGTTTTTGGGGAATTCTTAGGTTCCATGATACTGTACAGAGAATGTTTAGTGTAATAAGTATTACTTGAATATGTTGTTTATTTAGATATAAATTTCTGATCCCTTGCTGGTAAAAATAAAATACATTTCATTTTCCTCTTGGGTACATATTTGTAAGGAAATTAATTTGCACTTTGGCTCAATGGCCATATAAAATTATTGTGTACGCTGTTACAGTACCTGGAATTTTACGAGATGAGTGTTGCTATAACTTCTTTTTAATAAGTTAGTTTTGTTAAGTTCAATCATGGTGACATTCTGTTGCAGTAACTAAATAGCTTATTTCATGTACTGTAGTTAATAACATTTATAATGCATCGCTCCCTTCACATCATTAGAGTAGGTGACGAAGTATAAATTAATACTATATACTTCTATGTAGTGAAACTAGTTTTCATAGTGTTCGTTGTGACAGCATAGTTGGCATACGTGCATCACAGCTTTGGGTTTTGGGGTGTGTGTAAGAGCTTGGTAATTTTTTGGAGGAAGGAGGTGTGAAGGTTGCATATAATAGGGAGGAAATTTTGATCCATTGATGTAATACCCTAGTAATTTAATTTTTTCTGCATTTTTAAGTAAGATGAGTTTAAATATTCTGTAGTTTTTTTGTAGTAAAGATAAATAAAGTTGTTTACTACAAATGTTTGAAGTGTTATTTTTGGGTGGTGTTTTTGATGATGCAAGAAAATAATTGTGTTAACATTTGCTTCTTGTTGATGTTAGATTGCTGGTTTAAATATTAGATCATATTGCAGTATTCTGTAGCAAAATAAATGATTATCAAGCCACAAGTTGGAGTTATTCTCTTTAAAATCTAATGGTTTCATTAAAATTGGCTTTGAATTGTGTCTACGTTTGAAGTTTTATTTTGGGACACGTATGTGGTTGAAGTATCAGTACTAGTGGGGATTAAATGGGTTCGAGTGGCATCCTGTGCATATTAACACAATTTTGTGAAGTGTAAATAGTGATGGGAGCCAAACTATTTCATGTAATTCTCGTTCACTTCTCCTCTGCTGGCTGTCTGCATATTTGTAATGGTCATTGAAACTTGAAAATACACGAGACGAGTACCGCGTTAACTGTAAGCAGAGCGCTGGTTCTGTTGAATAATTTAGTAATTGATGCCAGTGTGGCAATGTTATTAAAATGCCTACAAGAAACATTTTTGAAAATGTTTTGGTACTTGTACGTTGTGATTAAGTTAAAGCCATTTGAAATTATCTGATATGTCCTAAAAATTTGATTTATACAGGAAACATTGTATTAAGACAATGGACTCTGGGTGAGTAGGGTGGGTTGGTTATGTAGCTGGCATAGGGTACAGTAAATGTGTCTAGGATTGTGGGAAAACTGTATTTACCCTTATGACGCAGGCAACAAGGATCTCAAATTGTGAACAATGAGATACATGGTTCTACAACCCAGAATATGACGTGAGCTGAACTTTCCTATTGCACATAGTCCATGGGTCTTGTGTTCATATGTTTTAGTACTGCAAGTTTATAATCCAGCAATGAAATGTAATGCAGTTTAGAACTGTGCATGTGGTCAAATTGAATTGTCGGCCTCTGGCCAGCTTGCAATCTAGGATGATAATACTTCTGACTCAAGGATTGATGACAGGCTTTTGTGAACACATTAATGAACCTATGGGTTCCATAAAGAATGGGGAATTACTTGACAAGCTGGGCATACTGTTCACTTCTCAATAGGGACTCTGCTCCATGGAGTTACACAAAATCTAACCTAACCTAACATCAGAGGTTTATTAGCTGTCACTATCAAACTGAAATCAAGCGTAGAGAAAATGTGTGTACAGCCTGTGTCAATAAAACCACAACATATCTTAGGTTCTCATTGCCAGTGAAGCTGTCAACTGTGATGTTCTGGATCGCGATGCTAAGTATTCTTGTAGGTGGCATTGAAGCCTAAAGGCTAATGTTCCTCTGAAATGCTTATAACCACCTGTAAGAGTGCACATCATCAAAACCTGGAAGGCCATAAAACTACCTACGATGTGGTTTTATTCACAGCTGTAAGAATACACATGTAATAAACACAAAATATGTACAGTTTACAATGGATATATGGATTGTTAATCACTGCTGTTTACAAAATGCTGAAGCTCATCTTCATAGGGCTTAAAGAACACAATATTATACATAGAGTTTATGGGAACTGCAGTTCTAATGATCATCTCTACTAGGTCCAGGACAGGAATCTTGCAAATCCTTCTCATCTTCAAACTGCACACCACACCAGATGCAGTAGAAGTGTGTTCTCCGCAGGTAAAGTGTTAAAATTTCTAATTTCTCTGGTGGCTGTAATAAAAGAAAGCCTCATTGTATGAGCATCCACCTACAATGCTGAGTTTTTACTGTATGCTTGTGATTTATTTGAGGTCAGTAACAGACTATATAATACTGAATGATGAGATGACTAGTGAATAATGAACCAG
>NW_019060382.1:165490-176349 GCF_000696155.1 Zootermopsis nevadensis | reverse complement strand
TAAGGCCTAACCACTCATCTCTAAATACTGGCAAAGGCCAAGAATGAGTGCAGTTATAACTCCATTCCCCCATAAATCTTCATGACATGGTGCTTAAGTTACTCATACGTGACAAAAATTGTAACAGCAAACTACAAAATAGTGAAACTGTCTTTTGATTTCACATACTCTGAAAATGAAGATAAAAAGTCTAAAAGGTGAAATTACTTACTCTTATATGCTGTAAAATGAAATAGGAATAAGGTAACATGACCTGTGAGGTATATTCACAGTTATAGGCATGTATTCTGCAGCCACATGGCCATGAATTATTAATATTGGCACATTTTCATGTATGCTAATTTATTTGGAGGTTTGTTTTCTCACTCACAAGTTCCTTTTTAAAAATTTGCCCTTGTTACTTGGGGTACCTCAAAGCACTTGTAAATATGAAACTAATGATGAATAAGTAAAAAAAGTTAAGTACCTCAAATTCTATTTCTTCTGAAATATTTTCATCTTCCTCAGTACTATCATCACCTTTTTCTCTATTTATATCCTGTTGATTTTTTGGTTCATCTTCATCTTCCTTATCATCTGCTGCCTGGGTTTTTCTTGGGGACCAAAACCATGGTTCTGCTGGTTCATCAAATCCCTATGAAATAAACCAAAACATTCAAATTATTTTGTATATGTTCACAATTACAAACATGGTGACGGTATGGATCCTTGAGGTTATGTGTGACAAAAAACAAAGAATACCTGTACTAGTGGAAATTATTCAAATGGATATTAAATATTATTATTGTTGTTGTTGGTTTGTTATACGATAATGGATGATTAACCGATATTATGAACAGCTCAACAATGGCCAACATCAAATCACTATCCATTTATTTCATCTAGCCTAATCTTGCTATTATCATTATAAGTTTTTTTCTATTATATTAATGGTTAAAAGACTTTATCTTGACAAGTATATTCATAAAAATCAGGCTGATGAATATGGCTAATAATTAATCTAATGTTTACATTCATAGTTTTTACAAGAAAACAGGAATCAAGGAGGCCATGTTATAATGGAGGGAACAACACAAAGTTTATAGGAGGCCTAGTTTGAAAGTGAGAAGAGCATGAACATGAGACCATATACCTCTTATGATGTGCAGTGATTAAAAAGTGTATTAATATTAGATCAAATTGTCTGTGAATAAAATAATAAGTGTTCAGGGATAGTGAACTTCATGGTTATCACTTTTCATTTTTCTGATAAATGTTAAGTAATTAATTTTATTGAAGATTCATCAGATACATTTGATGGTTTTTATTTTCTTCTGTTGTAGTCATTCGTGATTTTTGTGCTTGGTGATTAAGTAAAGCAAAGAAATTTAATATTCCCCTTAACTTTTTATTGAATATTAGAAATATTAAAACACCTGAAACTAATTATAAAAAGTAAACACATGTGAGTCTGTGAATGATATAAAAAGTGTTCAGGGTCAGTGAACTTCATGGTCATCACTTTTCATCTTTCAGATAAATGTAAGTAATTAATTTTACTGAAGTTTGATGCTTCTTTATTTTCTTCTGTTGTAGTCATTCATGATTTTTGTGCTTGGTATTTATGTAAAGCAAAGAAATTTAATATTCCTCTTAACTTTTTTGTTATGGGATAATGGCTTGTGGTTTAATTCCCAAGCAAATATTAAGTTGACTCTACCCATATCCTGTTTTGAGGCAAATTCTGGGATAGTACCCATGTAATAATTACGTACTTCCTTATATCTGTCTCCCTATGTAGGTGTTCTTTACACTCTAACATAAGCAAAGAACACCTTGTAGGACTGGAGGTTTTCAGGCAGTGAGTCTTCTGGGTTGTTGCCACATACAGAGTGGTGAGGTAGAAATTCACAAATGTTTCGGAGTCACTCATAACCCTGATGATTGAGGCAGCAAGGGCCTCTGAAACGTAAGTAAACTTATACCAGACCACACAGCACAACAACCGAGAAGACAGTACCTTGTGGGCCCATCCATATCTGTCCTTCTTCCTGTAATAATAGTGACTTTGTTACAACAATAACCTGGAATACCAGTGTTTCCTTTTATACAACTAATGCATTTGTCAGTCAATTTGTTGCCCCACTGATGTCATAATCTGTGATATACTGTAAAGTACAACTTCAGAATTTTAGTTTTCTCCAAAAAAGTACTTCTTTCCCATCTTGTTTCCAGTAACTCTTCAAAACATTAACTTGCCGAGTTCTTTTTTTCTAAGTACCTTCGGTTTAATGCAATTTAAATGCCCAGCATATGGATCTCTAGAAAGTTTTAAGTCTGTAAGTAGGATTCATGAAGTAGCAAGTATCATTTGAGGTTACCTTGCTATCATATAGATAAAAACTTTTAGGGGTGTTTCACCAAATCAATTTTTCCCTCAGATGGAACTGGTTGATTGCTTGGTTATTTAATTACACTGTTTCAACTTCAAATGATTAATAGCACAAAATGAGATGAATTGTTGATTATAACTAATGAGTAGGTAAGGATTTAGAAGAAGGTGATTATCGCCTATTTGAACATATATATATATTGGAATTTACCTGAAGGCCATGTTGAACCCAAGTCAGGATAGCTGATAACTGTTTTACTCTTGGAGGTCACATGTAAAATTGTAGAAGGTGGCACATGCAGCAGTTTACTTCTTTATCCATCAAATGTTCTATTGGATAAATAGATTGAATAATGGAAGCATTTGCTGCATTGAAGCAATCCATGATTGATATATTTACCTTAGAAGTGTCCAGCTCTTCACAAACTCTCTGACTTTTCCTCAGATCTCCCTCAATTTGCCTCTCTGCTGCCTTCCTTGTGATGCGGGCCCTGTAGTCTTGAGTATCTGTTGCCTTCTCTCTTTTATGCATCAGTCTCTTCCTTATTGCAAGCTTCTGAGCTGCAATTTCTTTGAGTTCTGCATCTCTTCCAAGTCCACTTCGATCTGACTTAAGTACAATACGAACAGGTTCTACATAACCTGTGCCTGAAATTAACGTTCATACATAGTGGACCATTCTTACATTTGCTTTTTCATAAGTGAGGTTAGACAACATAGCTCTTCTGTCTTTCAAAATCATCTGTGTTTAGTCAAGGATTTTTTGTGGCAGGACAGTCAGACATACGTCCTACTAAAGCAGGTAACATTTTGTTAGTGCACCAGGACAAAAGCTCAGTGCCCAGAGAAGGAGCTACAGAAGAAAGATTAGACATTTTTAAAATTTGCAGGTAATTATGAATGATCAGTGAATGTTGCATTCTATCTGTGGGAAGTACCAGTCTGAACAGTGGCTCTTACGATTGAATTTTTATTTTTTTTATTTTGTCTATTGATGCAAATGCCAAGATATGCTAGAAAACACTACTCAAGGCTTACCATTTGTAACTGACCAAGTGTAGCTCCTGATAAGGGGAGAGGACTGTGTAACGAATATTACTGATTCAGCTCCATTATGACTTATGAAAGAAACAATTAGTAAAGATACAATACTAAAAATGGCTGAAACAGTTTGGGTGTATCAACACAAACATAATTTGGCTCCACATTTCTGCTACAAGAGAAATAATTGTCAGACCCATACCATAATGTGGTATGGGTCTGATCATAGACCTTTTCTATCTAACGACAGGAAGAAGCAGGATTTATAGAATGGTGGCAATACTCAGGGAACTGTTTACCATACCTGATTTTCCTATAGCCATGCCTGGTTTGTATCCCATCTTTTGGAGGAGTGCAAACCCTCGGTTACTGTCAGCAATGGCCTCATTGAGGCCTTCCTCCCGTCTCTCTGCCTCTATTAACCTCTGTGGCCTGTTTTGTTGCTTATTATCTTCATCTGTGACCTTCTTCTTTCTCTCAATATCATGAGTCCTCTGCTGGGTTCGATTGTGAATAAGTCCAGGGCGAATATCTTCCTTTACACTGCAACATCCATTAGATTGTAAGTTATATAATTTGTTTAGTTTGTTGACTTACATATTTTTCGGAAAGAAATTATTATCCTGAAAGCAGTTTTGAATATTAAAATGCATGGGCTGACTTTAGGTTTGGTTTCATAAATATGTTATTTAAATCCATTTCCTAAATCAGATTGCGATCTAAATTTCCTATTGTGTCAGATTAAAATATGCAGGCATTTAGCATAACATCCAGTCATTATTCGTTTCTTGTTACATTATTTCAAAGTTACAAATCATTGTACACAAACATAAGGTAAATTGGTGAGATTTCGGTTTCTCACGGCGGCGAGTATTACGATGACTGTCTTCTGGAATGCTGAACCATATAGTTTTGTAGAAATTTACGAAGTATCAGAGGTGCTTACTGCCTCCATCAGGGCATGACACCCCGGAAGACAGTCATCTTCATGAGGTAAATATCACTATAAATCTTGTAAAGTACTAACCATTCTGCCAAAAAGTTGTCAGACATGTAGTCAAATTCATCGTCTGAAGGCATTTTTACTTACAACTACGAAACAAATACGTTAATACCCAAACCATAAACATTTGTTTGCATTAGAGTTGAAACGGAAACAGCTGATCGCACCGTTCTATTCGATTCCGGGTGATGCCTACCTACAGATGGCTCTGTATTGTCGAAGTCTAGCAAGGAGCCTGAAAAGTTCGTTAATAGATGGCTCTTGCTGATCATTATAAACGTTCAACTTTAAAGACATTTCCGATGTTTTCCTGTTATACGATTTGTGTGAAGTAAAGTTACGAGTTCTCGTAAAAATTAAAAAAATATATATATATTACAAATGGCCTTAGACGATAACTGTTTATTCTATAACCTTGCAATATTTTTTGAATATCAGTAACGCCTATAGTGTGTGATAAAGTTGTTGTGTATATATGTTTATAGTTGGTGCGGAAGATTATGTTCAAATAGGCCTATACGAATGGTTTAGGACGGAAAAGTACAAAAATCAGTTATGGGCAAAACGTTAGAGACGTTCTGTTAATATGTCTGTTTATTTTAAAAATGTATGCCAAATTCTGTTATCGATGTTAATGTAGACTAACTCCTTAGATCACAGTTCTTTAATGAGAAGATCATAATAGTCTCTCAGTTATCCATGGTGTTCTGGGTTGTGTCACTGTGTGCACTCTTACGCAGATAACAACATTTCTAAGAAACACACTGTTTCTATCTTCAGTCAGTCAAATTACGCGTGTGTTGTGTACACAAACGTTCATCACCGTGTTTACAAAAGCCGTAGAGCCTGGACCTGGAGCCTAAGGAATGTAGTAGTGGCGAATGCGTCAGTCTGGCTAGTAATTGCGCCGCCGGACCACCAAATTAGAGGATTATTAAAAAAATATTTTAATATATAACACAACAGTGGAAAATTATTATTAAAATTTATTAGCTTTGTTATGGGATTGTTTGGGGGACTTGGTAATATTGAATTTCCGCACTGCTTGACTTCCAGACGAGGATTCGCCACTATAATTCAGTACATTTTCTGATATTCTGTTTCAATGAGATTCATTTTAATATTATATTTTTGTAGACACCTATGTTTACATAATGGGATTTTTTTGTTGATTTTTTCCAGCTAAAAAATTATGTATTTCTCTTCTATCCTCTGTGTGCTACGTGCCTCACCTTGATTGTGAGTGTAGACTACAAAGCATTTGTTTCAGGTTAAGTGTGTGAACTGTATTCATTAGAAACCAACTTTAATTATAGGCCTATTGAAGTAAAATAGTGACTGGACGCTTTGTTCTGTACTTGTCCAACTAGAAGCAGATACTTTGGAAAACAAAATGTATGTAACTGCGTGAAACGAAGTTAGCTTCGCTGTTAAGTCAGTAGAGCTGTCAAGGAGAAGAACTGCTTGCCTTTGTTCGCATAATTCACCCCTTTCAGTACTTGATGCAACGCTGCATTGCTACATCAGCAGAGTCTTCATTACGTGTACGATAATCGTGTTACACTTGCATGCAGAATTACAGAATGAAAACAGCACATATCCTTGTCGTTTGTGAGACTCGTTCTAATGTCCTCCAAGATGTTGGTTGCAGCTCAACGGGGTCTCTGCCCACAAAGTCACAATCTGACTTTTGACAAGAATCATCTTTGTGTCTCGAAGCGGAAGACTTTCGTAAAAATTAATTTTGTTATAAAACCATTCGGAACAGCTGATGCATTTGTATCAGGAGAAAACTTTGTGATGACATGGTGCAAAGTATTTAATGTACATTTCTAACTGTAATAATGACGCGCCTCGCTGCAGTCACAGTTTATTGAGATTTATTACGCTTTTATTACATATTTATTAGGTTTTTTCACCGCCATCATTTTAGGTTTTACACATCCCGGAAACGGTGGTTTAGCGGTCAGAACGTTAGCCTTGTAATCCTGGGGTCCCGGGTTCAATTCCCGGCGGTGCCCGAATTTATAACTTGTGTTGGGCAAGGCCGTGGTCTAGGCAACACGGAGTTTTCCTCCGTGGCATCCCAACAATTACTCCATTCACACACAGAAGAAGGCAATGGCAAACCACTTCTGGATCATCTGCCAAGAACGTATATGAACAGGTCCCAGTCCGAGAAAAGGATGGAAGGATCCTGTTCATATGGACCTGTCCTCAGATAGAACACTAAAAAAAATACCAATTGACAATGAATTACAACAGCTACAGCAAGAAATAATACGTTTTTTGCTTTTTATATTTCATTACTATCATCAATTTTGTTGTAGGCCTATATTCCGAAAAGCAGCCTCTAACGACGTTTGTCCGGTGGTATTCACCTGGCTCAGGATAGGGTAACGATTCCTGGTGTTCCATAAAAGCCAGAAGTTTCTTGACCAGATGAACATTACCAGCCCCAAAAGAACAGCCTTGTTCCATTCAGTCTTGTGCCTAAACACAACAAAGTAGCAAATAAAACAGGTCTTTCCTTCCTCTTTGTGTACGCGAATGATGGGCCAGCTGTAATTGCTCGTATCAAATAACATGGACTATGTTTTCGTTTGCTTCAGGTGTTTCGGTGGTTCGCGAGTGTGAATCTTTGTCAGTGCGAATTCAGTGGATTGTGTGACGTGTGCTGGAGGCCCAGGAATCTCCACCCCTTCCATGGCGATGAAGGCATCAGAAAGGTAAGGGACTGCATTTTATTTGTGAACGCGTGAGGCATATTTACTGGAGCACCGTTTCACGCCAAGCATCTGCTGAATCTTTATATTTTGAAACGTTGTTTATGACACCGGAAGGTTCATTACCGTGTTCAGGAGTGCCCGTTACAGGTCTATATCCTGAGCGAGATGAACCCAATCCACACCCTAAATCCTCTGTCGTTAAGATCCATTTTAATGTTATATTCAAAGTTTCAAATCTCATCGCCATTTTCCGTCGCTTAGGTTGCTAAAAACGAGAATCTGTCCAAGCGTTAGGCATTGTGTAACATTTCGTAACATGTTGGTATTTTTCTATTACGGCGGGGAGTTGTTTGCCTCCCGCTAACACCGCAAGCTGGAGAATCACCCCTTGTTGGCTGTCCTCGACTGCATATTCAATGTACTCACAGCTACTCTCCATGGAATATTTACAAATAAATATTAATGCATTGATAAGCAAGACCGTAATGAGATTTGAGGCTGGGACAGGCTTCTAGTTTCAAATTGATATAATGAATCAGCATCTTTCAATAAGTAGGGGCCGGCTGTTCAGATATCATAGCACATAATCTGTATATTTGTCACATTTGATAAAAGAGTAACATGGTTGGTGGTTATGTATGCGTTGCCAGTTTATGGTACACCCTATAACATAATTTTCATGTCGTCAAGTTTGGTTCTTCTGGTCAGTAAGCTGTGTGAAAAGGGAGATGTAAGGACACAAATTATATAATACAACAAAGAAATGGACGTCAAATCCACCCTCTTAAAATAGAGTCTGAGTATCCCCTTCTGTAATAACATTTTCGAGTGTCGGGGACAATAAAATTTCAACACGTGAAACATGATACTTCTTTTACAATTCTGTCGATTTTTGAGAGAGAGAAACTCACCCTCCGTGATACTTACAGTTCATTGGGTTGATGTCGCGGGAATTTTATTTGTCGTCGCGCGTAAGGGTGAATTATAAGGGTAGTGGTAGAGTGGGAATCACAGGGCAGCTTACAACAATAACTGATATCGGAGCGTAGTATCGGTGCTCAGCGATTCAATTTCGAGGGACGAAATTTTTGGAATTAATGTAGTGAATTTTTAATTGGCATCCACATTTGGTGGTTAGTTTGGTACTCGAATGGTTCCGGGTTCGGTCTCCACTGCCGTGACTAGTAATGAAAATAAAAGCAGTGAAATGTCAGTAGGAATGACAACTTGATGATTGGAGTAGAGATAAGTGCCGAAACGTCGTATGTAGCTACTATTTACACCTCACAATGTGGGCGGTTTGCAGCGTAATAGGTCATCCATTGTCACAATCCTTTTAGGGGCTCATTCTCATAATGATCTTTGTAGTTCGTCTATATACGAAACGTGTAGTTCGTAAGTGTTGCTAAGTAAGTCTGGAAATGAGTGTAAAGTTAATGTGTTCTTTCTGCTAATGATAAGACGAATAAACAGCGTGAACTTGATAAACGAGGTGGCTTTGGAGTATTGTTAACGTGGCTTTCATCATTAATAAATTGCTTTTTGGTAATATTTCAACGTCTTTGCAGGTTTATATAATATTTCAAGTGGATGCTATGACCCGAGAAAGCGTAGTTCTGGTTTAGCAGGACGAAAACACAGGCCGGTAGCTGATGATTTGATTGTTAGGAAGCTTTTTTTATTTTTTATAACTCGTCACGTTTTTATTCTCGTTGAAGGCTCCATCATAAATCCCGATAACACGCAAAAGTTTTACACAACATGGCCGACAACAAAAGACGCTCAGATATTCATGTCTATAAACACTAGAACAACGCCTCACGCAACAATAAAGACGCAAAAATGTATATAAAAAAAATTGAGATATTGTATGACAAATTGACCGAGTGTTTCTACGAGCTGTCAAACGCGGGGGAGTATCTGTGCTATTCATCATGAGTCACGTGACCGACGGTACAGAGACAAATGACATTGACTCGGCGCAGTGTGAGATGGCGTTCCCTGCTCTGCCACGTCGTAGCTTTGTTCTGATTGGCAATCTGCCTGCTGTCAAACATAATCTGTCCACCACGTGCCATGATGAACCACGTCTAGTGATCTGTGTAAATTATCAGCGAGCATCTCATTGAAATACTATCGCGAACGGCAAACGCAGAGTCTATTGTGTCCGTCCACAGAAGTGATAAAAGAAGATGTATTTTTTTGTCGAATTATTTTTATTTGCACCAAGGTTTGATTTTGTTAACGATGACGTTGTCTTGAAGATCAACACATGACAGACAGCAACCTAAATGTTACAGCAACACTTGTTTGGTGACACTATGGCTTCTGTTTAACCTCCATCTGTCATGCAAATCAGAACCATCGCTCCCAATTAAGTCTTGACTTAGTTTTAAGTGATCATTCTGTATATCGTATTTTTACTAGCATTGTCATAGATCATCAGGCTTCTTTCTGGGTTTCATTTTAAAACGATCACCCTGTATATCGTATTACGCAAGAGTCCATATAGATGAATCAGTAAAGTGACTAATTATAGGCTGGAGGATGTGGCTTGCTTCTCGACATATTCACGACTTCTGAAACTGCACCGGGCCTCATCCAACCTACTTGTTTTTTTTACTGATTACTAGCAGAGCTACGAAATATTATACAAGAAGTGAACGACGCACTCCATAATTCGTACTGCTGGTTGTTTGAATTTGTGACAAAGTTAAAACCAGCCACTGCCATACCTTCATTGGCACCGTATTCATACGGCGATTCACAGAAATAGGTCAGTTACTGGCTCTTATGTGATTTACGTAGTATAAAGCTGGATTCCCGGGTTCGTCTCCGGATAGGTTCATATGAGATCCATGGTGGACAAAGTGGGTTCTTCTCCGAGCCCTTCGTCCCCCCCCCTCCCCGTCAGTATCATACCACCGCTGTTCCATATTCACTCACGTATCAGTGTGTGGGGGGGATGGACAAAGGGGTCTTTTAGCGGCCCAGTTCCACAGGGACATAGTGTCACCCCATCACAAGAATAACAATACCATAGTAGAATCATGAGGAAGTGTATTGGAACCCGAAGCAGGCGGACAAGCATTCTTGTACGAAGCGGGATATTCGAATTTATTAATTAATCCTTTAAGACCCAGTGGTAACTATATGTACCACCTGATTCACACAGTTAATAACTCTGCGTTTTGCATGTATGTGTTCAGTGTAAACAGGGATTATTTCCTTAAACAGCGTCGACCAGTCGTCATTAGTAATGGTGAAGTGTTGTGTTTTCTTCGCGGTACGGACTGATTTATTAAATAGTATTTAGACGAGCTTCGGCTTCAAAGGGTTAACCTAGTGCTCTAGTGGCGCATGACCGAACGAACACGCAAAGGAAGAGACGTGCGTCTCTGTTGTCTCCAAACTGGAGTATCGCCTTTCCCTTCACTTTTATTCTCGTACTTTAGGTGTCCACACTTTAAGATGAACTGCGTTAAAACGTATTGATACTAACCCATTCCTGCAGCATCCCGCTGAAATATGTGCGCGTATCACCCTTCCCGTGGCCATAGCGGGTGTGATTAATGTCTCTGTCTCTCTCTTTCTCTCTCTCGTACGAGTTGCGTTTGAATTATTCATGTAAAAAGTAGAATTAATTCAGACATTGTCATGGAGCCGACGTATGAAATCTTTCCACACCGAGATGTCCACTGTGTCTTGTGACTGA
>NW_019060382.1:151205-165130 GCF_000696155.1 Zootermopsis nevadensis | reverse complement strand
AAGACTCGCAGAGAAACGTATACCACTGCCACGTTATCAACCACAAATTATACATAGACAGAACTGGGTGCGAATACCGGCCTCCGCGGTGAGAAGCCGGCGACTAACCGCATTTATTTGGATGCAGTGCAGTCGAAACCGCAGGGTTGAGAGAAGTCTTCAAGCCCGTTTTGTGTCGCTGTTGACTACGGCCCTGACAGCGACGACGAAATCACTTGGATTAATAGGAGCCACATCGTGGCGGAGGGTGAGAGGGAGGAGTAATGGGATGAGAGGAAAAGGACAGGCGCACTCTAGTGTTTGTGTCAGCAAATGACTGTTCATGCAATTTAAAAATAGACGCAGGCATTATTCATTTTTGTTAGAAGCAGGAAGCCGTGTGGAGTTATTCCTGCCTGTTCTGTGTGCTCAGATGTTCCGAGTTTTATCCTCGAAGAAGTCTCTTCTTCTGCACGAGTTTCTCTGTAGATCGCCCCGAAAGGGAGTTCGTATTCTGGAGAATATTTCAAGTCCGTACTTGGTCGTCGTTCATTATTACTTTTCAGTCTCATTCGTCTAATTTTTGTAGTTGAAACATGGTCATTAAATGAACACACCACGAAGTACCAAATATATATATACCAGGTGTCAATAAATCTTTCTTAGAAACGTAAAACATCAGGAAGTTCGCGTTATGTTTTTTTCCTTGTGTCCTGTACAACTTATGCAGTTGGAAAAGCGTCGCTAAATAAACTAAGATACAGACGTCTGGTATATTCAGACTTTTTTTTCAGATCAAAATTCGCGACTATCCTTTGAACATAATTTTGTGCTACAATTTCACGCTGTATAGACTATTAATTTTCGGAAATTGCAGTGTAACGTTACACATCTGCAATTCATTTCCAGCACTGCGTGGCTTGCTGCTTCGATCTCGGAGGATTACTGCTGCTTCTGATTACAGAACACGCATTTGAATTCTTTAAATTCCACTTCTGCTATTTCCAGTCATTGTCCAACCTTCTGATCCACATGAATAAAACCGATCTTGCGATTCGAGAGATTTTATTTGGAGGCATACTTTTATTCCAAAATTTCTTCTCAGGAATTTTATTAATTTACTCTCACATATGACATATGATATTTTCAGCAATGAGATTAATTGGCTTGATTGGTTATTTTATTTTATATTATTTATTTCCTGGAAATCCATTCGACCTAGCGTCGTTAAACTGCCGAATCATCGCAAACGTTTTATACACACATGTGATATATTGTAAACCTTTTATTTTAAAACAAGTTTCAACATTTTGTGCGCATGAACAAAGATACGAAGACAAAACACATGCTGTATTGTGCCCCCCCTCCCTCTTCCGTGATGTGTTTTATAAAAGGGTTGAAGCAGATAGCACGTATTGCTTGCCAGTAAGTGGACCCAAATGGATTGCCAACATTCCAGGAGTCGTGCATGCATTAAGCTACAGTGGATACCACTTTCGTTACGTTTTTATTTTAAAAAGCTCTTCATGCCTACTCCGTCCCTCATGTACAAACATATGCATTCTCTTCATTCCCCCCTTCCCCCCCGTCCCCTTTTGGAATCATGTATCACGTGTAAACATGACATAGTAACAAGTAGCTGTTTTAAAATCAGTTGACATTTCACTTTGCCTGCCATGTGGGTAAAAAGTGCAAAAGTCTCCTTATTACTACATTCAAACTAATTCTTCAACATTGCGCATGGACATGTGCAGTATTTTTGTTTGGGACTGAACACTTCTCATTGCCCTGGAATTTAAAACTTATTTGACCTCACAGAATCCGGGTTAGCTCAGTACTAAGGTGACTTGCTATTAGCCGAAAGACCGGGTTCGTTTTCCTCCATGGATATCCATTTATCTCTTCGCCACCTTGAACACGACGGTTCTGGGAGTTCACTGAATGTTGTTTAAGGAAAACCAGGGTGTCATTATAGTTCGATAAACTGGACGGAGCGTGGAGCGGATAGCTCAGTTCTGTCCACTGTCGAGGTCGTGACCTTATGTCCTGTAGTGTGGATCTATGCTGAATGAAAGATGTTAAATCAAGAATTAGGACGCGTCTTACTGATGAACACTTGGAGGGATGCAAGGGGAATAACAACAACAGAAATTAAACCTGAAAATGAAAAATCACTTAATCAAAAGCACTATCAGATATTGCATTAGTGACTCGTTTTGTTAGAGAAAGTTGAGTGACATATTAACCTGTAGGATTAAAGGTTTTCATGACGGTGAGTGTAGAGATGGGAGGAAGCAAAGACCTCTGAAACGTCGGTAAACTTCTACCAGATTACACGGCGCAACAACCCAGAAGACAAACCATCTTCAATATACGAGCCTTTTCTTAATAAGAAGTTAGTAGCATTTATAATAAATTTCCATGAAGATCGTAGGTCTGATAAAAGTTGAAAGTTTACCTTCCTAAACGTCGTACTTTGACAGGTTATAGGGGCAACTGTGTTTCGCGGTCAATTACGAAGTTCCTCTCTCTAGTTCATGCTGTACTGTTGAGTTATGTCACTTTGGTTCTGAGTCCCTTGAAACGCTCTGGGAGAGTACTGAACAAGTAATGTAAACCACAGTGAATGTAGTAATGGGGTCGATATGGAAATCGATTATTTGTTCACATAGTGGGAGAGGAGGGCAAACAAAATATGCACGCTAAGCGGACTCTGTGAGGAATGCGGGGTCAGAGAAGAGGTATTGTCATGATACAGGTTCATCAGCGAGCTTTTAAACAAACCAGCGAAATTTGGGAACCTGGTTAACTTTTGTGAATTGAACTCATGTTAATATGATATTTTCATTTCAGTCAATCGGTAATTCAATCATTTATTGAGTGCAGACGGAATGCTTGAAGGCACATGGCCGAGGTTAGCGTAGACTTATAAATCCTAAACCAACAGAACGAAAGAATAGGGAGGTACTGGAAAGAACATTTTGAGATCGGTATAGGCAGTTAAGTTGTCTAATTATGGACTGCGGAAAGAACGCTATGCCGACTACCAGCGGTTTACTTTAAATTCAGAATACCCGTAACACCACAGCACAGACGATGCACCGCCCTCTAAGTCTAAATGTTAGTCATTTGCATTACCTCCCCAAGTCTAATGAGTCTCTGACAATTTGCATGGTTTCCTTACCTTGTGTGGAGAGTCAGCACAATTTTGTGAAATCGCAGGTTTTTAGACGATAGGGGCCACATCAGTCCCGTTACTGTATTATGCGGAACCATAAAAGGAGGCATTTGAAGGGGGTGGTAAACAGTACCAACCCCTTAACTATGTAAGGGTTGAGTGATGACTTGACACAGAATGGGTAAGAATCCAGGCTCATTGTGTATAGGAGATTTGAGCTGGATCAGTTCTTGTTTACGTTGTCCATCGCAATGGCTGACAGGATAAGGCTTAAAGTTTAATTAGCCCTAAATACTAATATATTTATTTAACTTTTCTTCGCTGATGGCACGAAAAAAAATTCGCAAAGTCATTCTTAATGCTGCATTTATCTCCTCAATGTACTAGCCTTAGCGTTTTCTAATTGATTTGACCCGAGGTTAGATGTTACCACAGAAAGAGAGTTAAATTACTTTACATTTTTTAAGCTTTATTCTTATTACTTTAATGTGGATAAATTATGTATTTGAATCGAAATTAAAATATTAACAATCTATCGTGTCACTAAACCAGAAGCAGTGTCAATATAATGCAATAAGAGCCTCGTCATTATTCGTCGTGCCGTGTAGTATCGTGGAAATTTGCCGACGTTTCGGAGGTGCTTACTGCCTCCGTCATCAGGGCGACGAGTAAGTCGCAACAACACAGAAGCCATCCATCTTCATTCTGTTGTTCGATCGCTTAGTTATGAGTGATAGATTAAAACGCCGTCAAGCTGACATTTCTATATCACAATGTAGTGAGCTGTGCGTTCCTTCTTCTTGTCTTACTGACTCGAGAGAACTGGACCGTAATTATATCAGCTCTCTCTTAAAGTGATGGAAATGTGTTCCCCCTTCTCCCATAGGAATTTGTGTCCGTCTCCGATGGAAGAGCTTTCCGGCTAGCTTTTGTTTGGAAACGTAAAATTCGCAAGAAGATAAGAGATAAAAATAGAAGCGAAAGATTTTTGTTAGAAAGGAAATAAAAGAAGTATCAGTTTCCATTCTCCTTAGTCTTATAGTGATGCGAATTCTGTAGTGTTCAGCTGCTCTTATATGCCTCTTAGTAGCAAAGAAACTTAAATAAAAATGTATTATTTTTTCTCTGTGAAACGCACAGTAAATAATTTAAAGCCGTCGGAACAAAAGCGGATTAAGCAGACATTATATAGATATGTATTTGAGGAGATAGACCTGTCTGTATGAGTTCTGACGGAACAGATTTATGTCTGAGTTTCGTGTGTATAACGTACGAGGTTCAGATATTGTCCATGCTGTGGAATTTCTTATATTTATTTAATGGTCCTTCACGTAGCAAAGACTACACAGTGTCTAGGGACTTATAATTTTCCACATTCTTATAGTACCCAGAGTTAAATTATGACTGTTCTCGTCTAAATAAATCCCTACAGCTTTGTTGACGGTCCCACTGTTCGCGTACTAATTGATAAAAAGTGATTAAACTTGAATAGGATGACAAATAAAAGACTGCATTTTAATTAAATTAATTAATTAATTTTATATCTGATACTACTGAACGCATATTGCTTATTCTTTTCTGTCATGCTTGGGTATGAAGCGGTCGGAGCGTGTAGCTGTCCGCCCACCTACATCCATTGCTGAAGTAACTCTGATGGAATTGACTGTTGTATTTCTACATCTACAACTTACCAATAACAGCCAAAAGTACTGGAAATCAGGCCAAGAGAAGGGAAATTTTAACTTGCATTCCAGGCACTGAAGCCACTCTGCTGTTTAATAGCTCTGTCCGTCTATATTTTCGCGGAAACAGAAAAGTTTCGTTGGAGAACAGCTATGTAGCAGCACAGCAGATTCACCCTAATGTAGCTGAGATATAAGGGCCAGTTTCCTGTTTCCTGTACTCGTAATTTTGACCTTTGTTGTTATTCTCTTGACAACATGACTATGGATTTGGAATGAAAACGGCGTGCTTTAGAAATTAGTTCAGTCTCTAGAGGAATCAGGACATCACAGAAGCCTTTGAACACCACGAGAAGTAGCTTCCTGATGCGAGCTGAAAAAGGCTAAAAACCTACTTTGATGCCATTATGGGACAAAAATATCTCACCGAACAAAGTGTAATTGTTGTGAAATGCCAAAGGTAAGGAATACGTGCCTTCTTTTATTTATACCCTTTACTTTTATCTCAACAAAAGCCGAAAGGCGGACGTAACAGTGGCGCCGCGTAGTGTGCATTTGATGCAGATAATAAAGTAGAGAGCCATAATTAACATGTGGGACTGGTTACAGGTCTCTGATGCGTTCTTTTGTTACATCTGTGCACGAAAAGAACTATGAATATGGCGGGATTCTTCTAAAGAGAGGATAAAGAGATATTCATCTTCCGTGCTCAAGTAGAGCCTCGTGTCTCCGCGTAAGAACGAGCTACCCGTAATACGTCTCAGCTTCTCAGCTGACTGCGAAGGTTAGCATTTTTATTTCGTGTTTTTTTGAGTTTCAGGATCTGAAACTTAAATAGTTCCCCAGAACATTCCTGTGGCTTCGCTCGGGACACACTAAGATAATAACTTTTAAAAAAATAGGCGAATTGAAAATTATTGGCCTAACTAACTTTAAGTTTTTGTTATCAGTAAGATTCAGTGATCTTGATCGACATGGTTAGTGATTGCAGAAAGAAGGATGAGACCGAATGTGGGTACTGAGTGGTTAGCACTCCTGCTTCGTACTAGGAAGTCCAAGGGTTCGATTCTCGTCCCGGAAACCGGTCTCTTTGTGATTTTAAATTAAATGGCGTGGCACTCGTCTGTTTAGCTTTTGCAACCAGAACAGAGCTCAACAAAATAAACCACTGCAGGATATTCTATGTGTGGATCTTCAGAGTGAGAAACGAACGCAGATCATATTGTGCAGAAAGTTGCCAGGACAGGGATTTTTTCCAGAAGAAAATTGTGTTAAGGACGTGATCCCCCCCCAGATACAGCATTAAAGCTGGAGCCATATCGTATGTTGACTGTCGAATCACATGGAAGCCATTGTACTGCACGAGGTGCACATATTTACGTTTCTTTCCTCGGAGCAGTTCTGATGACGGGTGGGCTGTCGACTTTACAGGGGTCGGAGGACCGGGAAAGAGGCTAGTTAAGTTTTACGAACCGTGGTGGCAGGATCGGAGCATATTGTAGAAGCTGCTAATAACAATAATTCCTGCTTCATTACGGACGGATGCCATTTTCCGTCTTACGATGTTTGTGAAGGTCACTTTGTTATAACTAGACGAAGATGGGATAGGAAATTGACATTTCTCAGTCATCGGTATTATAAATCATATATGCTGGCTGCTAATTAATGAGCCTAAAGGATGTTTAATCTTATGGTGAGAAGTTGCTGTGAAGTTTCGGCTTGCTGAATCTGCATCTACAGAGCTGAATATTTAGGCTATGCGTTCGTCCTATTCGTTTCTACCCGCCTACAAGTCCACACGGTCACAAGCCAGAAGATTGACCCAGATAGGTAGGACTCCTTATTAGCCTGCCTATTTCGTGATAGTTGAATGTCCTAGGACTTGTTTAAGTTTTGTTGAACAATATTTAAGTCGTGTATAAAAGTAGGTCTGTACGGATTCTTTGGATAATCAGGAAAAGCGGTTAGAACGCTGGCCTTGTAATCCTGGGGTCTCGGGTTCGATTCCCGGCGGTGCCCGAATTTATAACTTGTGTTGGGCAAGGCCGTGGTCTAGGCAACACGGAGTTTTCCTCCGTGGCATCCCAACAATTACTCCATTCACACACAGAAGAAGGCAATGGCAAACCACTTCTGGATCATCTGCCAAGAACGTATATGAACAGGTCCCAGTCCGAGAAAAGTATGGAAGGATCCTCTTCATATGGACCTGTCGTCAGACAGAACACTAAATATATAAATAAATGATTTAAGTTGTTTCCCTAGGGATTTTAAATCAGCAAATAAGTACACGACAGCGGTCACATGACATGGCATCAGTACGAAGGATGAAGAAGACCGGTGTAATATCTGAGCAACAATATCGGAAGTCCCATACTGCAGCTTCCGGAAGTGAGTCACTGAGTTACCCCGATCAACTGTGAGTGGGGGAGGGATGATGCAGGGGGGGGATGCTTTGCCGAGCGGGGCAAATATGAGCGAGACGAAACGAGCTCCAGTTTTATTGTAGAGATCTCTGAGCAATGCTGAGATGCTGGTGTAGTGTTTTGACTCCGAGGTAGCGCGAGGGCGTGACCAGGAAGACGAGACTTGACAAAGACACAGTAAAACGTCGCTAATTCGGACTGCAAGCGGCAAGAGCTGTCTCGATTAGTCGATAATCCGAATTAGCGAAATGGTAATATAAAATGCTGATTATTCTAATGTATTGTTTACAACATACCGATTGAGAACCGCATTCTGAATCACTTTACATGATTTTCAAGTGCTGTCACGATTATATTCTGTTTATGGGTGACGTGTTTGTAGAAGATGGCTGTCTTCTGGGCTGCAGCGCCGTGTAATCTGTAGCAGAAGTTTACCTTTGCACTTTATATCTGCTTCTGCTTGCTCAGTTTTCATGTCTGTCGCTGAGTGATGAACCCTATATGTGGATCACACACAGTAGCGATAACCCGTTTTGTGTAGAAACACACACCAACCAAGTTGCTTGGTTCCAAACGGATGGTCGGGGAGGGACCTGAGGGGGTGGTGGTGGTGGTGAGAAGCTGTAGAGTGAAAACTTGAAATACACTCGTAAAGAAAGATGGGAAATATGCTTTTGCTCATTACCCAATGACTCAAAGATGATGCGTCTCTCTTTTATATGGACCACAATAAGATGAGACTATACTAAGAGATGTTACAGCCACCCACAAGATGAAAGGAAGCGTAGAATTTTATTCACGAAATAACTTATCATTCTTAGACGTTATGACAGTGCAGTGTCATCGTGAACAAAAATAACACGAGCTACTTACCTCGTATTCGCTTGGTTTAGCCCGACACAGACTGGCCATCGTGCCAGCCTGGTGTATTTTCTCGTGGTTTATGACAGTTACGTCGGGCGAGAGATTCAGTGTACGAGGTGCGATCGGAAAGTTTCAAGACTGCGCGTATAAAAACCCGTACACTTATCTCAGGTATTAAATTAATCCATCACCCTCGAAGTAGTTCCCCTGGGAGTGAACACAACGATCCCAGCGCCGCTGCCAAGCCTGGTTTTTATACGCGCAGTCTTGAAACTTTCCGATCGCACCTCGTATCTTGAAGAACCGTCATTTAACTCCATTGGAAAATTTCAGAGGAAGACGTTTATAAAACTGAAAAATAATATTTGCTGCACTAACCAGTCAGTCCGCTGTCGTGTGGCTTACACCCAACTTCAGCTGATTTTTCGTATCAGATAACTAACAAATACTCCAGCGAAGCAACGTTCCTTTGTATTATTCTTATGAATTAGTCTCGTCGTAATATTGCCAACAAAATGTACCATTTCGCTTCTCCTCTCCTCCCCACGAAAAAATCTTGAAACGTTTCACGTGTCCCGAAGTTCTTCGCGAACTAAGGTTTATTTTTCTTTTGTTATTACCCGTTTGTCGCATATACCACGTGCGAGGCGGTTATAAAAGTGCGCTGTTAATGGTGGGCGTGTTCAGATAGTAACGCACGCGTTTCGTGTCACAGATAAAGTATCGAAAGATTCATGAGCTGCCATTTTAAAAAGAACACTTTAAAAGTTTTAGTGTTATCCGTCTGTTTGCTTCGCAATGCATTACACAGAAATGAGTTTTAATTCAGTCTCGTCTTTTATCAGAGCGTGTTCTCTTAGCAACTGTTTATGTGTACACTCAAAAGGGAATTTCCTGTTCATATATCTGTGACAAAATCCCTGTTTCTTCTTAAAGTAAACTGTACGGACACAATAAAATATATTGTTTTTTATGACGAGATTATGAAGATGAAAGTCCCGCCGAGAATCGAACGCTGTTCTTCCAGCCAGATATTTCACCGAGTGAGAAGTTTTTGATTAATGAGTTCCTACACTTCGCGTTTTCAACTGGTAAAATTATATACCTTCCAATGTTGGGCTGGTTGCCCATCTTTAATTCGAAGGGACGTTAAAGGAATTGGTCGTAGCCGATTCCAGGTCACTGTCCTAGAATTTTTCTTAGAAAGATCGAGTAAAACCGTGGAAAATGCCAGTCAGGGTAAGTTTTAGTAACGAGATTTGTACCCCAGATCTCTCGAATACACTTCATAACCACTCGACCACGAAATTCGGTTTCCTCATTGAGGTATCTCGTATCCTAAAAACGTATCGAAGAAAAGAATTGCGGTATGTAAATATTTAGAGGGTTTCTTGGGATAGATTTTTCGCTTATATGTATCGCATGTTCAATCAGGATGTAAGATTCTACTCAGCGATAAATTATAGGCTGGAACAGGGAAGACGTGACATGTTAGAAGACACATAGGAACATGTTGTTAGACGAGAAGAAAGAAACTTGTAAAATACACCTTACAGCATTACAGTATTCTTCTATTCAGTTTAGTTGAAATACGTTTTGTTAAATTTTTGAGGGAGCTTTTTCCCCCCCCCCTTCTATTCAATACTAAATCACGTTATATGTTACATGTAGACTCTGGCTGTCACTCGTTAAATGGATGATTAAGCTCGTGCATTATTTGCTTGAATGGATACAGATGTCAAGTTCTTTCCTCGTGTTATGATTTCGTTTTATTCTGTGCTGGCAAAGTCAATTTCTGTACTCCCTCGTGCATTTTTCTATTGAGTCTTGTATTGTCGAATCAAATAAACGTTTCCCGATCGCCCTTACCACCCTATATAGGCCACTAAACCACCCTTCTGATCGTTTACGTTCCTTGCACAGATTCCGTTATTGAAATTCATAATCACTGGAAGTGTGGTTTCTCATTATAAATTATAATTTATATCGAGTCCCGGCAAGTATATTCTGACAAAGGCGCGTGGTTATCTACATCAGAGCGCTGATGTCTAGTGTCTTGGCTATTAAAAAAGCAGTGTAATTTATAAACAATCGTGTATATGGCGTTCAGTCTGTGGCCTTGTTTATTTTCTGTTTTTGTACCAGATTTAGTCTTCCTAGTTCCTGTGGTTTGTAGCTGTCCTCAATAAACGGGAATCTAAACGTAGATTTCAAGAGACAACCATATTGTTTTTACTTTTTCATATACGAGGCGCGTCCACAAAGTAAGTTTCCCACTCGTCCCACAGCTAGCAAACCTTATATTGCGCGAAGCGACTGTGCGTACGTGATAGAGCAATGACGTAGCATGGCGCATGCACTAACGGCACTTCCCGCGTTCTCACAGTAGCATCGTGGCAGCTGTTGAAGATGGAGGTTCTTATTCCAGCCCCCGCCGACTGTGAAGTGCGGTCAGTGATAACGCTAGGCCGCACACGACTCGACGGACAGCAAGTCTCCTGCAGGAGTTCAGCTGGGAGGTGTTTAATCATTCACCCTACAGCCCGGACCTCGCTCCCAGTGATTTCCATCTTTTCCTACACCTCAAGAAATTCCTGTCCGGTCAGCGTCAGCGTCAGCGTTTTGAGAATGAAAGAGAGGCGGAGATGGTTGTCACACAGTGGTTCCAATCCCAGGCGGCAGACTTCTACGACCCAGGTATTCAAAAGTTGGTCCCACGGTATGACAAATGTCTCAATTCCGGTGGCGAATATGTTGAAAAATAGCTGGACACTTGCTGTATCTGTTGCAATAAATATTTCCATGAAATTGTGTTTTGTTTCTGTAAACGGCCCCAGGGAAACTTACTTTGTGGACGAACCTAGTAAATACTGAATTAAAAGTTGATTACCTTTCTAAGACCTGTTATCACATATTATTTCACGTATCTGCGTTATCTCCACCTCAGATGTCTGCTTATACGTCATGTCAGTATAACTTATAGTAATAAAATAAAAGTCAGAGGATCGGGTAATATTCTTGGGCGGAAGGTGGGCATACAGTTTTAACATAAATTGTAATTAGGTTAGAAAATTAATTACGGGTGGCGGGGTAGCAAATATTCGAACACAGAGAGATGCGGTTATGAACTATTTGACACCGAAATTATATAAATAATTACGAACTTGGGCAGCCGTGTTTTCACTTAAG
The DNA here is from genome assembly GCF_000696155.1 of Zootermopsis nevadensis. Next base: position 153,812 of record NW_019060382.1, on the reverse strand, counting down.
CCGTTATTTCATTAATATACGAGTTGTAAGTGCCAGATGGTAGCGCTGATCAGATAGGAGACAATTAGAAAGAGTTGACACGCGAGTTGCCACAGAAACGCATTGATATTGTCACGGTTATGTGTCAGGCTGACAAGCGGGCGCGACACTTTATAACTAAACGAAATTAAAGATTTCAACCCCCTTTCCACCCTCATTGACGTTCATTATACACCGCCCAAGCGTTTTAAAACGTGGGGGGGGGGGGAATTGAGCACTGAAAGAGGATTTACACTTGGTTTATTTTTCTGGTGGTGGTGCGTCCGTAATTGTAATCTTTTATTGGCACAAGCTTTTTGTATTGAAAGGTCTTATACGTTTTTTTTATGTCACTGGTGAATTTTCGGAGATTACTGACTCATGCCTTTTCAACTCTGAACCAGAGGTCAGTCCATTAGTTTTTAGACGACTTGAAAGTTCTTTTCTTAGGTTGTCCATAAACGTGTATTAAAATGTTTTGTATACCGAACTGATATTAAAAGGTCTAAAATTTTCTTTTAGGTATTTTAGAAAAAAATGTAAAAGTGCACATTTTTAATCTCTTCCATTTTCTCAAACGTTCTATGCAGATTTATAGGTGGATACCATTTCTTCTGTGAAGATGGAGGAAGTTTTTTCTTTCGAAACACTGTTGACTGACTACTATATTACACAGTGTCACAACTCAGAAACTCACAATTGCATTTAAAAAATATATCTTTTTTACCTCTGAGGCACCAAGTTGAACTTCTGCCTCAAAGAAAACACGCCAAATCTCAGTTGCAATAATTAATTGTATAATACTGCTCAGGGAAATAATCGTTCTTTATTCTATCAGTCATACTACAGACAGATGTTTTGTGTGTGTGTGTGTGCAAAGTGTATGGCCATTTAATGCTAAAGTAGGTGGTACATACTAGTAACCACTGTGCTCTAAAGGGCTAATTCCGCAACACCCTGTAGGTGTCACATGTAAGCATCAGTGAATGTGGTTTGCTTGGTCGAACTCGTTCAGTTTTCGAGACTTAACGTCTGTCACCCCTCTCGTATCGATTAATGCTCTCGAATGAGCGCACAGTGAATCAGCTTTCAATTATGAAATTCTGGTGTGAAATGTAACTTGATAGATTCATTCAATTTTACACTGTCACTTTATCCCCTTTTTTTTCAATTCCTTTCTTACATGTTCCACAAAATAGATGTTAATCGATCTGTGGAACAATCGGAAGTCGTTGTGCCACCAACTATAAGGGTTTCCTGCTTCTTGCTTATTTACTGAATTATTTCACGGTGGCGACTTAACTCAATTTCTTACTATTAATTAATTATTCGGTTTTGGTCCGTCTAATCACAATTCAAATTTAAAATTTAAAATTTACAATTTGAAATTTACAATTTTAAATTTTAAATTTACAATTTACAATTTTAAATTTTAAATTTGAATTGTGATTAGACGGACCAAAACCGAATAATTAATTAATATATGGTATCACAATATGACGCAACTATATCATCTTATCAATTTCTTACATTTAATCTTTGCGGACTGCTCTGATTGTTTGACCATTTCAGACTGGTACTTTCTGAAATATTTAATCTCTGTCTTAAGCTTGGGGTTTCATAGTAGATGTACCCGAATATAATATGTATTGTGTCTTGAGTTTCGGCCCTCGTGGAGCACAGACCCATCTTGACTGATAAATTGGAAAGAAATTCTGAGGATGTGGTCGTGGTCTGTTTTATAAGCGACATACCTGAGAAAACTGATTGTTACAGCAGTTATCTCTTAGAAAATAGGGACTAGAGATCTCGCAAATATGAGCTAGAATCTCAGATGTGCCACTCGGATTCTCCTTCCTGTCTGCTGTTGAGTGCGTGGTAGCCTGCATTGAAGACTATGGCGCCTTTCATGACAATAATCGGGGTAGAATATGTTCTGCAGGAGGTTCGTAATGGAGTTGTGGAAGTCGGTTTAGAGGGCCAAGGAAATGGGTTGGCAAGTGATTTCTCCCTCTTCTCTTTTGATATCTTTCTCAAGACTGTTGGCGAGATATTGCTGTAAAATATAAGAGCTTCCCTCAGGATGCGGCCTTTCGGAGTGGAGCGCAGTGGAATGTATGTCTGAGACACTCACTCACTGCCTTTAAGACGCAACTCATGCAGTTTAAAAGCTTTCGCTACTTGTAGTCGTTATGGAAAGTCCTGCTACAATCTAAACCAATCTTAGTTTACTTTCCACAAATACGCAATATCTTGCCATGATGGCTATGTGTTCTTTACTCGGTAACTTACATTTTTTAATCAGCTGATGGATTTTCGTGAAACTTGGTATGACATGCCATTTGAGGTTAAACCAACGTCATACTTTTCTCCAGCCGTAATTACTGCCAAAGTGGTGGCCTTTCATTGTGTGGATTGATGCTGTTACTGACCTCTATGCGGATGAAACGTGGGTTAAAGTACTTGGAATTTCAGAACTGAGGAGTCCTGAGGAAAACGCTCTGAGAGATGAAGATTTTCGACGGGAGATGGCCGACCCTCTCTGAACGTCCCTAGTTTCTGCAGTCAATTCCTTCCCTATTACGTGCA
>NW_019060382.1:111838-122484 GCF_000696155.1 Zootermopsis nevadensis | reverse complement strand
ACGTTTCAGAGGTCCTTGCTGTCTCCATCATAAGGGCTGTCTTACGCGGATATTTCGCGGAAATATTTTGTCAGGAGAAGAAATGCACACTCTAATCTCGCAATTTTGCTCTATGAGACTCCCCGTTCCCTATTTTATCTCCCCTTCATTGTAGCGGTAATTGGAAACGAAGCCCTTTGAGGTTATTAGAGCAGCAACTGTGGATTCATACTAGATCCGCTAGATGGCAGGAACGTTCAGAATTCTTTAGTCGTACACTGAAGAAGACAGTAGCCATAGGAGTGAATTACGTGTAGCAATTTAACGAATACCTTGATTAGCCAGCCAGTGATGGCTTATAAAGTAATACATTCCTTGCATGTTATTGTCTGGCCGACATGTTAACCACTGCATGTCCACTTGGTAATGGTTGCTATTGTCACGCGGAACATTTGCATCTTTACTAGCGTCATTCCTGTAGATGTGGAAGGGTTGGAGGGGGGGTCCTTTTCATTTAGAAAACCACTTCTAGAGTAGATTGGACGTGGTGAGACCAAAACTGTGGCCAACAATTGTTCTTCTGCGCCATCCGAATGGGTGACCATTTTAGTCTGGAGAACTGGTAGAGTGAAAGGATTTAATTATGTATCCTAGGGAATGGGGCCGATTGCGTAGCAGAACAATGAGGAAGGGGTTCCATTGTGCGGGGGAGGGGATAAAACATTTGCATTTACATGTTGACATTATCTGTATTCCCAAGTCAGAAACTCCCTTGCGATGCACCAAAATGGATTTTGTGAAGAGGTACTGTGGTGACCATGGAGGAATTTAGAACGTCATTCTGAAATTCTCTGAGAGGTCATTGCATGCCCATCTGAAAGGTATTGAAAGAGAATGGTTTTACTGACCGTAAATGGTTACGAGTAGTGGTTGTTTGTAAATTCGTAAACATGATAACGGGGTCGCATTTGCAAAATTAAATTTGTTCATCCTCATTACAGAACGAAAACCTTTCCTACGCACAAGGCCAGTTCTGCCAGCAGTTTTATTGTCATTTTGTTAATATGTTTATATTTATTCGCTATAATATCCGCGTATATGCGGGATTATAATGTCGTCTTTAATACGTAAAAGAGACTCAGAAATATTAATTTAGAATGCCAGATGTAAAGACGTCAGTGGTTTTCAAAATGTCATTGACAGTGGAGGAACAACGAATAGAAGGAGGGTTTTTATCCCAATAATAATAAGTAAATATGATTATGGCAGTAAATATAAAAGAAGTGATTTTAATTTTAATAATATATATAATAATTATATAATATACTGATAATATATATATATATAGAACGCTTGCCTTGTAATCCTGGGGTCTCGGGTTCGATTCCCGGCGGTGCCCGAATTTATAACTTGTGTTGGGCAAGGCCGTGGTCTAGGCAACACGGAGTTTTCCTCCGGGGGCTTCCCCGGTTTCTCCGTGGCATCCCAACAATTACTCCATTCACACACAGAAGAAGGCAATGGCAAACCACTTCTGGATCATCTGCCAAGAACGTATATGAACAGGTCCCAGTCCGAGAAAAGGATGGAAGGATCCTGTTCATATGGACCTGTCCTCAGACAGAACACTAAATAAATATATAAAAATATACTGATATATTATACACCGTCTGGAATACATTTGACAGGCACATATACGACGTTTCGGGAGTATAGACAAGTCCCGAAACATTGTATATGGTATATAAAATGTTCATAAAGTCTTCTTGTAAGTTTCATTAAAATATACTCAGAAAACGGACAGTGTTCAAACAGGTGTTTATTTTATAAATCAAGTTCAATCAGCCATTGCAATAAAACTTTAGAAACCCAGTAATATCCGTATTAATAATAACTTCCAATGCTATTAGCAGGTATAATTGTTGAATTAGGGAACTACAAACTGACTGATGGGTGTGAGCTCATCTCTCCTTCCCTCGAAATAGGATGAAGCGTGTTCTGCGGGCCGGAGTGAAATTAATTCCGTAGGAGCGGGACCCACTGCCAGACTGTCTGTGTGTCGTGTTCGGGAATGCAATCAAGCGGAGTGTTCACGTCTATTGTTGCGAGTCTAGCACATCCATCATCCGCGTGACAGCGCCACCGTCACATAATACAGTCACACCCGACGACCACAAGTCTTCCAGTGGTGCAGTCTGCACTACACACCATAATTAAGCCAAAAATATTTGCGGTTAATTAAGCCCTGTCGCCGTTTATCGATATGGGTGTATGACCTAGTGACCGATATCATTACTGAAGATGGCAGGCTTCTGGGTTGTAGCGCCGTGTGGTGTGGCAGAAGTTTACCGACATTTCAGAGGTTTTTCCTGTCTCTTCGATCTGATGGTGGAGGCAAGAATAACCTCCGAAACGTCGGTAAATTTATACCAGAATACATGACGCAACAACTCAGAAGATAGTTAACTTCGGTCTCACCTCACCACTTCAGATCCAAACTTATCACTGTTCTTCTAAAAGCCTCTGACGATTTGCCAAGGAAGTTGATTTGAAATCCTTAAGTTTCTGAGTCGTTGATGCTCATCTTCTGGGTTTTGACGCCGTGTAAACTCGGCGGTAGATGCTAGCGTTTCTGGGAAACATACTGCCTCAATCTTCAGTGCTGAAGTCCATCTTTACACTCAAGAAATTAGGCATATTTGCCTTTGGGCGCCTTCAGAACAGTAGACGTGACGTTGAAAGGAAAAGTCTAAACTTTTTTGCCGGGAATCAAACTAGAACCGCCCAGTTGATTTCCCCCGCCACTTTCACATGCTGAGCCATCGTGGTTTCAGATACTTCCTGAGGTTCGTTAAGTGTGATTAAACCCGTGTGAAGTTATTCCTGTGCCTCGCAGTCCACAGTTTAAGAACGCTTATAACAACATGTAATCCGGTTGTCCTCTCCCCTGTCACGTGCCTCGGCTGCCCCTTGATGAATCCAAATCCGCCCACGCAACAAACAAACGCTCTTTGGCTGTTTTTGTGCCGTGTTGTCATGTCTCGTGTGATTAATTTCTTCGTGGATGGACATCTAGTGAAATAATGAAATCGAAAACTGCTCCAGCTAGCCAGTCAGGAGAGGATATAAAAGGAGACGAGAGGCGTATCCAAGCTTTTGTTCTTTCCGTTCCATCTCAGCAGATGCATCTGTATAGAAACACATTAATCATCCGTCTTGTCGGTCAGTATTAGCTTCAACTTGTGTTTGTACAAATTGTGCTTCGTTTTGTATTTAGTTGTAACGAGGAAAATTTTAATCACGTTAACTCTCTGAACCCAAACTCGTACAATGATTTTTAAGAATTCAGTCCGTACCGCAAAGAAAACACAATATTTCTCCATTACAAAGATCAAACTAGGTAATGCTGTTTAAGGAAATAATAATTCTGTAAATCAAGCGAAACATATACATGAAATATGGAGAGTTGCTAACTTTTAAAGCTGGTGGTACGTACAGTTACCACTGGGCTATACGGTAAATAGACACTCACATCCTGATTCCTTTTCATTTTGACGTAATTATGTAATATTAAGTAATTATGAAATTAAATAGCTTTCTTGCGCAATATACCCTGTTCCCGAATATATCATTCAAGGCATTTCCTGCTATTCATCATCGTCACTGCCCAAGTTCATCATTGGAAAAAGCTGAGAGAAATTAAACGAGTAATGAAATCTCTTGCACTTTAATTAGTACTGTGTCCCATATTTTATCCTTCATAATTTTTCAAAATCTATCCCATTTAGAAATAGGCCTACTTCTAAAAGCTGCCTATAGGCACCAGCATTGGTCAGTCACACATGACACACAAACACACACACAGTCATAAGCAGTTTCCTACTTTTGGACACTTTTATAATTCTGTTGGAATTTGTACGTCATGAGGTAGGCTATTTATCAAGAAATATAAATTGTTAGGAAGGTTGTGTTGGGCAAGGCCGTGGTCTAGGCAACACGGAGTTTTCCTCCGGGGGCTTCCCCGGTTTCTCCCTTCACACACAGAAGAAGGCAATGGCAAACCACTTCTGGATCATCTGCCAAGAACGTATATGAACAGGTCCCAGTCCGAGAAAAGGATGGAAGGATCCGGTTCATATGGACCTGTCGTCAGACAGAACACTACAAATAAAAAAAATATATATATATATATTGACCAAAATTATTAAAAAATTAAAATTGTATAAGAGAAAAGCTTGCGTAGGCAGGTGTCGGTAATTCGTAATAATGAATTGTCCCGTGGAAGTTCATCACGCAATGGCGTGATCTCCAGTAGACAAACAGGCGATATTTCTGTTCAGCCGATGTGAACAATGGTTTTCCTACAGAAAGTGTGTCACAATTGAATTACCCCCTGCATTGTAATAATTGAACACAGTGGTCCCAGCTAATGGACACAATCTGCGACCAATTATTGCGTAGACACAACATGGCACCCCTCCGTACGGTCACGTGGCGACCGTAGCGCCAAATATCCCGCTGTGTCGCAACACGACACTACCAGCTAATGGGAACTATTGTTGTGTATACGTCGATTGATTTTGTTCTATATTTCTGTTGTAGCAAACATCCGCTTCTCATTTGTTTTGATTTGTGACTTAAATTGGAAATTTTGCTCTGATTCAAATAATTCACGTTTTTAGTTATTTAAAATAGATATTTTGAAAATTTCTGAGTGTGAAATTGAAAAGATATGTAGGCGCTAATTATGATGCGTTCTTTATGCAAAATTCATTACATGAACACAATGGGAAATTCACATCTGTCCGCCCTCAAGTCCAGAACGATTCAACCGATGATGTATTTCAGATTTAGTGTTGGGAAGGGTTGCGACTTTAATTTAGAAACTTATTAATCCGTACTTTATTTAAATGAACACTGAATACTTTATAAAAATTTTCTAAGTGGCTTTTCGAAAGACGTAATGAATACTTTATAAAAATTTTCTAAGTGGTTTTTCGAAAGACGTAATACATGACGTAAAATGTGGATCGCATGTATTTGCAAGATTTTGATGATGTGAGATGCCTGTCTGCTTAGTAATTTGACTTGTATTTAACGAAACTTGGAATAAAAGTAATTCGTGACTCTGTAGACTACAGTGTAGTAGGCTAATCTGTTACGTTGCCTAGGTTGATAACAAATTTAAGTCTTAAATAAATGGGAAACAAAGCATTGGGAAAGTGGTTTTTTTTTAAATTTTCTTTTGCAAAATCATGAACGACACAGTCAGATTTAATAAATATCACACGTATTGGAGCTTGAAATATGGCGCTTTGCTCGTCGGCTATGTGATGTGTCGGATACCACTCCGAACTCCACCTGCAGAATCAGCACAACTTTTATCCAGTCCTTCCCAGCAGAAACGACGACAATACAAAGTACCATGTTTGTCAGATACTAATTATAATGGTTTTAGTGGGCATTTTCCGTCTGTTTATGCATGGGCATATCCGCCTATACTATAAACACGTACAAAATTATCATCAAGTGTTGGAATACATTATGTTTAAGTCTAGAACATTAACGTTTAATTATTGTAAGGCCATTTGGTGTTGGGTTTGTTCGTCTTTCTCCATATAACGAAGTCATTATGGAGAACGCATGCCACCAACTTAATGATGATCAGGCACACACAGATAGTCCAACCCCCTGCCACTGCACGGCAGCACTGGCATACTTTATGGTCGGATTAATGGTACAGTAAGGCTTCCATATAGGTAGAAGGAGCTATTACGCGTCAATGATATTGCTTTCTCTTTTTATTACCACCATTTTCATCCGTTGTATCCCAGAGGCGAAAACCACGTGTCGTATTTTATCTCAACTATCCTTTTTTTTTTCGCAATACTCTTTTCTTTTTGTCACGGGGTAAACTTGATTGCTATCCCGCTAGATGTCCCCGCCCTCGTAATTGTTGCATTAATGAGGACAGCTTAGCTGCTTGTTGAACAATAAAATGATATAACAACTTTCCTCGTAATGAACTTTCATTTGTCACAAAAGTGAAATGTTCTGATGTCCGTTGTTCGTAGTCGCAAACACGTGGAATTGTTCAACTGTTAACTAGGCAGACATTCTCAAAAAAAACAAGAGTGTTCGGGCGTGGAATAGATTCATCTGACTCAAGACAGACGAGCTGTTGTGAACATGGTAATGAACCAGTGATTTCTTGACTAGCTGAACGTATTATTAGCTTCTTAAGACGGAATCGAACCCTATTTCAGATATCAAATGTGCAAAACGCTGAATCTGCATTATAGTACTGCGTGTATTGGACACGCGCAATAAGTAGTACTGTAGGCCGTTAATAGATGGAAGAGGGCTTCTTTGTAATGTCAATGTTACAGGATAACAAAGCGTTCCCTTTGCGAATTATTACAGTCGTTTGTTAATTTATGGCAAGCGTCATACCGCACGAACAAATGTTGCTAACACTATAAAATGGTAAATAATTGCATTACATTGGCTGTAACCAAATGATGACCATAACAGGAATAAAGTAATGACAAGATTCTTGATTTAAGATAGAATTTACGTTGCTTGGCAAGGGGAGAAACGACTATTAATTTATGTTATGATTCGTATCCGGAATTAAAAATTTTATGCTCGTAAAAATCACAGGGGGGTTCGTAATAGCTGCATGATGAAATCATAACTCCGGTCTGCTACATGTTATAGTATTTTGTCACGAATGTATTCAGTAAATGAGGGGACTGGGTTATAATTTTCATAGACGTAATTCAAGATCCTAATATCGCCCACTTACCGGTTCGTCATAATGATGATATCTCTGCGTAGAAGTCTATTATTACGGCCAATAGTCTGTTCCTAAATTTCACGGTTGAGTGGCTGAGACCCCCAGCTTCGGATGTGGGAAGTTCCCAATTTGAAACTCGTCCTTCGGAAGCGTTGTCTTGATTGAGGTTCGTCGACAATATCAGTAGTCCATTCTATAAGACTCGATGAACTGTGTGTAACTTACGCTGTCGAAAACGCGTCGTTATATGTAGCTGAGGAATCAGTCAAGAGTATGCTTTTGCTGCGCTAAGTACGGCCCACGGAAAAATGTATTCTGACCCTCAAGAACAATGTGAAAATCTAAAGTAGTAATCACACGTAGTCATAAATATTATCCCATAAGGCCCAAAATACCTTAACAGCATTACCAAGGCGACTGTTATAACAATACACATTCATAAATATTGAATTAAGGCTTTGGCCGGGATGTTCTTTTGTTAAATCTTATGTGGTACCGCCTGATTTGACTTCTAATGGTTAAGTGAAGTGTTTTCTTCGCGGTACGGTCTGGATTCGTAAATATTATGAAGACGAGCTTCGGCTTCAAAGGGTTAACCAGCTGATTTTCGTAATGGTGAGGTGTAGTGTTTTCTTCGCGGTACGGACTGAATTCGTAAATAATATTCAGACGATCTTCGGCTTCAAAGGGTTAAGGTCCAATTTCCCTTCACGGCAAATTCTTACCATTAAACTAACTATTGCTTGTTATATAGACAGATGGGCCTTTATTAACTTCTGATTTTTCATAAGGCTACACAGAGTAAAGAAACCATCGTGACCATGAAAGATTAAACGCGGTTTTTGGTCGTTTTCTGAGAACTGCCCGGAATATTGTAGCAAAACCATGTAAACTGACGCTTCCGAGTGTTTCGTAACCTGTCACATTACCGTGAGAAGTATGAGGATTGTCGCGGCAGTAACAGTAACAAGGCGAAAGCATTTGTTTCTGTGCTCTGCATTCCGTTTAAGAAAGGGTGGGTAATCGTGGCTCCCCGCAGAGATCAGGGACACGCGACCTTCTGCCAGGGCACGCACCACTGACAGCAAGTCTTCCGCGTGCCCGGTTACTAACATGAATTCAGCACCGCGTCGCGGAAACCTGTCGGCACAGCTTGTGTGCCCAATTCGTTGTTCTCCTGGATTATCCATGCACTTCACCTTAGTCGTTCATTCGAAATTAACTTCATTTAAACATTTTGTTCAAGTGCCATAGTCAGTATCAGCCGATTGGCTGCGGAATGGGTTAAAGGAATTCGATCCCTGCCATGTAAAGTATTTCACTCTTAATTACCACGTCGAGACCACCCTGGGGTTAAGGCGGTAGGAACGTGAAGTTGGTCACCCACTGTATCTACTACTGTCAGTCTGAGATCTGATAGTCTCACGACGGTGAAAATTCGGTTGTGGTCTTCTGGGTTGTGACGTCCCGTAGTCTTGTCCCTGAAGATGTAATCGATTATTTCCTCCGAAACGTTGTTCGCTACCTACAAAACCCAGAAGATCCCTCACCTACAGGCAAGGTTAATTCACTGAACGCCGTCTTCGCGTCGATGTCCTTAGACACAGGGACAGGCTGTTATTTCGTCGGTGTAGCTTAAGTCTGGAGGGGGAGGTCATTTCTACGAAAAGCTGTGAACCACTTGCAGTAGTAAGGAGCCAGGATTCACTGCAATGAATTAAGCCTAACACCTGTTCGCGGTGATTGTACCGGAGCGTGCAAACAATTTCCGTGACAACCCCCCAGAGGGAGGGGTCCCGGCTGCTACCAGGTGTTCCGCCCCTCGTGTGTCCTGACCCAAACTGCCCTCTGACACGGCAGCCGACCTCTGGCTGACCCACTTGTGTGGGGCGTGGTGGCTCCAGTGACTGGTGTGGCGAACTTTAATTTGGCGGCGATAAATCCTAGTTCCGTGACGGACGCGAATTTGAGACAGGTAATCAGGTAGTAATCGCAACAGAAGGGTTTCCGAAATCACTCGTGTGTTGTTTATTATTTTGATTACAGGATGTTAAGAATTAAACATTTTGGAGGGTCGTTCTGTTGGTTCAAAGACACGGAGTGCACGTGTCCGCTGCGAAGACGGTGCAATATGGTACAATGTTTTGTTCTAATAGTCCCGGAGAACGTCAATATTAACCACTGAATCAGTACGTTCGGTCTGTTACGTGGTTTTTCCATTAACATGGAGAATATTTTGATCTCTTGTGATATAAAATGTTGTTAAAACAGTTTTAAAACAGATGCAAATCATTCTCAAAGCCGCCGGCACCTCGTGTTACGATGGGATCACACCCGACGTGCTAACGGCGCCTCGCTTTAACTCACTTGTCTATTTTAGAAGTTTAACTTTTTACCAACCAGCAGCTGGTTATATGCTTCGCCCCGAGTGATACAAATATCAGGGGTTATGAGTGTATTAAACTGTTAATGTTCCGATAAAAAGCTGGCTTAATCTTTTGTAACGTCACATAGTCTTTGCTGTTTCATGGTTTGGTCTCGTACCAAAGTCCACTTTTACTTTACACGTCTATTCCCCGTCAGAATATAGGGAAAATGTTTCAAAGCACAAGAACGAAGTTCTTAATGTATGAAGCTCAACTTATTAGCTGCGTAACCGAGGATGTATTTTTTATTTGTAGTGTTCTGTCTGACGACAGGTCCATATGAACAGGATCCTTCCATCCTTTTCTCGGACTGGGACCTGTTCATATACATTCTTGGCAGAGATGATCAGAAGTGGTTTGCCATTGCCTTCTTCTGTGTGTGAGTGGAGTAATTGTTGGGATGCCACGGAGAAACCGGGGAAGCCCCCGGAGGAAAACTCCGTGATGCCTAGACCACGGCCTTGCCCAACACAAGTTATAAATTTGTAGAATTACTAGAATATTAATATAATAAATTTGTAGAATTACTAGAAGACCAGTGACGGACGGATACACAGTCCTGTGTCGTGGGCTTAGAGGCTTGTCAACACGCAATTAATCAGATTCACCAGAATTCCCTTATGTGGTTTGTGTCACGTATGAATGTATTTTCTTTGCGTTAAAGAATGGATTGTAAATTAATATTTAAACGACCTTCGGCTTCAAAAGTTTAAAGTAAATAGCATTTTACAGGCTGCCCTGTCCGATCAGACTCATCGTTCTGACAACCCTGCGTTCTTAGTTGTTTCTAATTAAATTTTAGAGCGTGCGCCAGGCTGCAGTTCGAGCCCAGACCTCTGTTCGCTGTTTATTCCTGCATGGAAATGGTTGTCTCGTGTAGGAACGCGGATCCGATCGGATGGTTACGCCACAACGTCATAACCTTTGCAGAAATGTCGATTCAAATGTTAGAGCATACGCAGTGTTTGAATGGTGGTCGTACCTTTTCATGTGATGAAAAGGCGACCTTTACGTCGAACAAAGCTACATTGTGTTCTGATTCTAAACATGTGTGCTGTAATATCGAGCATTGCTTTCTGTTTCTACGTGGCGAACTTACTTCTTCGTGACTGATATCAGTTTATGGTCATGAACTTTAAATTATCCGCAGTCCTTCGCGGAGATGATATTTGTTTAATAATTCGTACACCTTTTTAAGGAGAGTCGAGTCTCTTGTATATTGTTTAACTACAGGGATTTATTTTAATTTAGTCTATGGAGATGCTGGGAGAAATGGCAAAAATCATTGCCAGCATTAGCTGTCTTCGAGTCGGGATTCGAATCTGTGCCCACTCAAATACGAAGCGACGTTTCGTCCTTTTATACTTGTTCTGTTGTAACATGCAAATAAGAAAGAGTGAGGCAGGAGAACATTCTGTAGCCGTGGGCGTTTGTGAGGGGAT
>NW_019060382.1:93592-110188 GCF_000696155.1 Zootermopsis nevadensis | reverse complement strand
GCTTCCAGGACTTTTATCACTGCTTTGTGATGTTGAACGCGTCTTATTAGATGCTATTAATTGTGGGGTTCTGAGGGAGGGAGGGGGGGGGAGGGGTGTTGCTGTAAGACGGCGCTCGCTTGGGTGACGCTTTGTTTACTGCCGTCAGCAGGAGACGCCGTCTTGAAGGCAGGAATGTCAAACAGAAAGGATGTTACAGCCTTCTCATCCATTATAGAATTTATCTCTGTTCAAAATGATACGAATAATACCTTACAAGTGTTTAGCACAATGCCATAAAGTCGCTCAAGTCCTTCCATAATGGAACAGAAATTAAGAAAAGCGAGTTCTTCGTTCTGTTTGACCTCAAGAGAACTCGTTTATAGATCTACAGAGCTTATCCGTCAACCTGTGTCCGGGATTATACATCCATGTGTATGGAATGCACTTAGACCACTTTTAAGTCAACACAGGGTCACAATTTGATATCTGGCGCCCCTCGTGGCGTCGTATCGAACTGTTTACGGATTTCTCGTTGACTCCGATGGATTGCTTGGTGTGAAATTTTTACCACGAAATCCAATACTCAGATATTAGAGGCAGAACCTGATTGTTTCGTTGATACTAGGGTCCTGGCTTCAGCCTACTTAGTGTTGGGGTCACGAATGACTCCCGTGTCCTGTAAAGCTTAATGGTAACTATATGCACCACCTGCTTAAACAGTCAGTAATTTTATATTTTGTATTTGTGGGTTTCGTATGATTCTCACTGTAAAGAGTGGTTATTTCCTAAAAAAATATTATCCAGCTGATCGTAATCTGGTCCATAGTGACCGACGTTTCAGAGGAACGTACTACTTCCATCATCATGGCCATCGCATCGACCTGATAATGGACGTAGCAAGCACCTCCGAAACGTCGGTCATTAGCTGCCAGACAGCACGGAGTAAGATCTCTGAAGACAGCCATCTTCATACTCGTTACCATGAGAACATGAAGTCTCACTAAATTATATTTTATGCTCTGTAGACCCTTGCTTGTTCGCAATGACCTTTCACGACGTTTAACATTGTATCACGACTTAAAATTCTGGAGGTAACAACAGAAAAACGCGCTAGAGTTGTCGGATGTTACCAGGGATGACCTAAAAATAATCAACTAAATCAGTTTCTCTGAAAGAAAAATAATGCACACGTCTTTGTGCGCCGGAAGCTCTTCATTTGAAAAACCGGGTGCCATCCTACAAACACGGCCCTAAGCGGGGAATATGTTAATTAGAAGCTGAAACATTTGCATGCTGTGGTCGACAAGTTTGTGAGCTCAAAGTGGGCCATGGAGTGGTTAAGATGTTCCTGGGTCATAAATAAAAGCAGGGGTGGCTGGGAGGGGGGTGAAATGAGGGAAACAGCAAAGCGATTTACATACGAAAGGTGCACTTTTTAAAATTTCACCCCCACCCCATCCTGGCCATACTGAAGCACCATTTTCACTTCTGCTTGCGGGATAGTTAGTCAGTGAACATGCCGTGGGTTCCGAGGGGATCAAAGTTTTAAAAGGAGATGGAAGAGTGGGTGGGGTGAAAGGGTAGTTTCAACCCTTTGAGCACAACTCACCGAATCATATAACGCACCATTTCACACGTGTGCATAGTGTATAGTTTTTTCCTTCTTCTTTTCGTTAAAGTTTGAACACGTTCATAATTTACGAGCACTGACTAACCAACCGCCTTGTAAATACTGAATTAATTCAATGGAACCATTTTCCACCCACCCCTCCCTCTCGGTCTATCCTCCCTTGTGTTCAAAACTTGTACCGGGGTGAGTCTGGCGAATATTCGTAGTGATGCAAGATATTTACACTTGTTTCCAAACTTCTGTCTCATTATTTTCGAGCAAGAAGGTAACAAATCTCACCACCAGGCAACTAAGTAACTACGTAGATGGCTTAGCGAACCCGAAGGTTCATCACCGAATTAACCAAAGCCCTCCACCGGACCCTGTCTTGGGCCAACAAAATCTCCCATAGATCCCGCCTGAGATTATCCTCCCATCTACGTTTAGGTCTCCCCAGCGGTCTCTTCCCTTCAGGATTCCCGAATTGTGGACCCAACCAACTAGATGGCTTACCGAACCCGAAGGTTCATCACCAAATTAACCAAAGCCCTCCACCGGACCCTGTCCTGGGCCAACAAAATCCAGCCTCCTTCAACTCCTATCTCCCATTGATCCCGCCTGAGATTATCCTCCCATCTACGTCTAGGTCTCCCCAGCGGTCTCTTCCCCTCAGGCTTCCCAACCAACACCCGGTGAACACCCTTGTCCCATCCATGCACGCCACATGCACCGCCCATCTCATTCTTCTCGACTTAATCACCCTCACAACACTGGGGAAGGAGTACAGATTTTTTAGTTCGTCATTATGTAGACAACTCACACCGAAATACCGTGAAATTACAATATATTCCGTTTCATACGCACATGAATGTCATAAATTGTATGAATGCGGGCTAGGTATTTTTTAAGCGGGTACATTTTCCCTGGGAAAAATTATAGCAATAATATATTAGTACTAGTAGTAATAAAGAGACTGGAGAAAAGCACGTGAGAAGCGTCACCAAGCATTATTAGGATGAAAAATCAAGGATGGGATGCGCAGGGCTTGTAGCACGCACGACAAAATTAGACTCGTGCTTAATATACGGTCGGAAAGCTGAATGGAAGTGACCATTCTGAATAAGTCGGTGTGGACGTGTGATACAAAGGCAACATCAAAGGTTTTTAGGATGTCCGTTTCAAACTAATGCGTAATAAACTGTACCTTAACCCGTTTTTGCACAGACGCAGTGTCGTCGAATTCTACGAGATAAGTTAGCGGTACAAAGCGTTTTTCCTCTTGTCATTCCGGTGCACAGTGATTTCAAACGCATAATCAGACGCGTTCTTTCGGTTCTCTGAACCGAATCTAACACTTAAACAGCATGTGTTAGAGCAAAATTAGTTTTCACGAAAGATGCCTAGATCATCGTTTGTGGGAATGCCTTTAAATTGGTTTACTGTTTAATAATCTGAGCTGTAAGTCATGTAGCTACAATCCAGACTAATTTATCATCTTTCTGTATCTTTCCATTTCGGGAGAGACGGTCAAGCAAATGCACCCTTGGACTCGCTGCCATCTCTGTTTATTTAACAAGACAACAAATGAAATAGTAAACAGAGATTTAACGGAAATAATGTGATAGGAATCTCACAGTCTCAGAGACCGGTTATCGTTGGTGAGGTTTCCTTTCGTAGTTTTCCTCACTCTGTCCTGACAAATGCTGCAATAATGCCAGTCAAAACACCTCCTTCGAAATTTCTTTCTGATTTGTCTTTCATTAATAATGTTATCATTCGGTGCTCTATAGCTTACATTAGTTAAGAGCTTCTGACAGAGTCGTTAAATAAACTATAAATAAATGTTTAAACAACGAAGTTATTTAAAAATTGTTAGAGCGTTTAATAATTTGTTACACGGCTAATTGTTTTGGAGAAATTTATTGAAATACAGGGTTTATAACACACTGCCAGATACAAAATTGAAATCCTCCCGACAAATGTTAGTGCAGTCTCCTATGCCAAATTAAATCGAAATTCGTCATGTAGTTTCTGAGATGAAACATTAGGTCGGACGCGCAGAAATGCCCTCCCTGTTACGAGTGCGATATAGTTGCTGCCACACACACACACAGATTTAAAATGACGTCCTTTGGGCCAGTTAACAGCATAGATTTTACACTCCGTAGAGGCAGAAATTATTTTATTATACAGCTATAAACATGTCTGCCACATTATTTTAAAATGAGTGTAAATAGATGTTAATGAGATTGATATTTCATTGAAAGTGCCATTTTTACGTCCTTTATTTATTTATCTGTGTGTTTCTTTCTTACGCGGCTCTGTTGTCTTATTATATCGTTTGCCAGCTGGCTCTGAAGGACACTACGAGAGACAAAGCTCATAACTGTTTGTTAACGCAGCAGCGAGAATGACATCATTTCCTGGAAGCTCTGAGCTCTGTGTGCCTGGATATGCCTTTTTAATGAGGTCATGACACCTTATCTTGCTGATTCAACCGCATACAGTTGACTGGATACTGCCTTGGTTAGCACTCTGTCGTCGCTGAAAGAAACTAAAATGTCACCAGCTATGTAGAAATGGCCGGATATTACAGCCTAGTACACACGCATGGGAAACTGTTGCCATGGTGATTAGGTGTTGCTACACGGTCCTCTTGGAAGACCTGGATGTATAATTTAGTTATAATATTAAAATGAGTCTAAGAAGTGGTCTACTGTCAAAGGGTGAACTGGATTCAGGATTTTATCAGCTGGTGGGTTTTTGAAGACATCTGTCTTCTGGGTTGTTGCGCTGTGTAGTCTGGTCGATGTTAACCAACGTTTCAGAGGTCATACTGCCTCCGTCATCAGGGCGATTCATTATGACCTCTGATACGTTGATTAACATCGACCAGACTACACAGCGCAACAACCAAAAAGACAGAAATCTTCATACTCGCCGCTGTGAAAACCTCAAATCTTACGTGGTGGGTTTCTGCAGTTTTCCTGAGAGCATTCGGACAGCGGTAACATTGTAGACTTCTATTCGAGAGGTATCTTGTTCGAACCTTGAAAGTGTTTCCGTGTAGTCTGCTGGTCTTTGTAACTTTCCTCGGGGTTTCTAGACGAATGCTTGCATACTAACACTACGTGATCATCTTTTCATCTCATTGCAAGTTATATAACCTCTTAAATAGCAAGAAAATAATTTCATGACCCATGTGGCAAATAACTCGATTAATGAACGGAGTGATAAATATAAACAATTTGTGAGGCCTTCAAATCAAATATTTCTGAATTACCAAACTGTATGCACACCTATTTTTTTGCGCGAAGGTGTACGAATTTTGAAGGGTATTTTACGTCATTTCTCGGTAGGTGGGGGTCGAAACCAGAGCATTATTAAGGGTGACGTGTTGATGAATGCTGCAATCAGTGATCTGCCTCATATGAGTCATACCATGACATTGTAATAAGGTTACAGATGCAATAAGGTCGGTGTCTAGTCTCGAACCCCGGGCTGTAATCATGGGACTGGGGGAGTTTGATACTCAATTACCTTCATAATCGTAAATTTACATGTGATACAACGTTGATTGCAGCACTTTTGTGTTCAACAACACAATGTGATGTGATTCTACGTGACGTGTTGAAAATATGATGAGAAATATTGATCGTTAATATTGGTGAATCGCGTTTAAAGACTTTTAAAAATTCCGGGCCTCTAGGGGTGGGAATTATATTAGTAATTTGTGCCAAATAGAATGGAAATGTGTTCTATGGTATGTCACATGATGATGCCACCTCTCCGTTACTAGTCGCTACTGTAATTCACTCACCTTTTCCCAATCACATATAATCAACGGAACTGTAATGTCATGAACTTCGTAACAAGGGCATTATGTATTAAATGGGTTCATTATAATAACATTTTTAATCTCTAAACGAGAAAAATGGTCGTTTCAGAGCTTTTTAAATCCGCTTTCTTATGCTTGTAAAGGCGTGCAACATTTTTCTTTCTAATTAAGAGAAAGCCCAAATTATTATTGGGAAAGATATTCTGAACGGTGAATTGGAAATGGTGTGACATACGTAACACTTGTATTTGAAGGCATTATTACAGTATTTTCTTTGAGAGACTGAAGAAAACCTCGATGTCTGGGGTGCATCAAATACAGATGATTGCTTCGCCGACTTTTCGTATAATAATTTGTAAAAGTTAACAGAGTTACAGGCTATGTTAGGGTCGATAAAGCAAGACTTTTAAACACTTGAGCAATAGCATTGTTATTTAGCGAAACTCTGTCTTTCTTGGTTCTGAAATGATGGGTCCCTACCGCCTTCACTTGCACCAGTGCCAGCAACTGCGGCCGGAGATTGCGGATCGGAATCCGCTGTTCCTGACCCTGCACTGCTCAGCTGCATCGAGTTCCTTTGCTTTTGTGTAGCTCACTTCCACTTGAAGGTCCATCATCCCGTCCACAACATAACGTGAGACCACATCGGCATCCAGCCTCACGCAGTGTCCAGCTCTGAACGTCGCGTCGAACCCCTCAGTGATGCCACGCACCAGGTTCACCTGTGACAACTTCTCTATCTTGTTCTCAGCACTTAGCTTCACTTTATACTTGAAGCCCGATGCCTGAGCCCTGGTGCCAAAAATTTGCACAACGCAGCAACACTTACTGTCCCCAAAACACTTGTAGAAGATGAATATCTCGTTGTGCACCAGGACTACGGAGGCAGAGCTACTTGTTTCAGGGGAAAGAAATTTGGCGTCTGAGCAGATGCGGTCTTCGTGTTGGCTTTCCAGATGTGTGACGAGTTCCGCGAACTTTCCGTTCCAGTCGCAATCAATTTCTGGAATTCTGCCCAATGGACAGGGGTGAGTTCCATGATGGCACATGGCTTGGTGTTCCTTGATAAATTCCCCTGAGAACATTTCTTCACAGCCTTCTTCGTGGAATTTGCATGGGTAGTTAAGCTTGTAGCAGACGTCCTCCAGAGAGTAGTTACGTGCCTGCAGAATTGGATGTCTGCAAGTCGGGCACGTCTCAAGGCTAGGTCTGCAGCTGCTGCAAATGTTGTGTCCATTCTGGCAGAACACTATCGGAGGTGTCATGTACTCCATGCACACCGGGCATTCTAGGATTTTGAGGATGCTTTTCTCCAAGTCTTCAGGTTTGGCGGCGTCAGTGAGGTCTGGGTTGGTGGAATCTAGAGTTACGAAATACAGGGACATTGTAAAATGTCTGGGTAGCTATGTCATGGCAGGCAATTAAGTTAATGAGTACGTAATCGCCTAATTTTGAAGTTCGTGTGCTACATGGCTTCGTGTAAGTTGAGAAGGTGATCATGCAAGGACTCATACTGCCAAAGCGGGTATCTTACGGATTTGTAACAAGTCGGTCGTAGCCTATTATACCAGTATTTATTTATGTGCGCAGACAACGTAAAATTAGTAAAATCTGAATAAGGATAATTTATTACCAGATAAAAATGTGGTTCGAAATAAGCCAGTCTATGAGAAGCTTATTTCGGCCATTGTGCTAACTTCGCATTCTTTAGAAGCTGACAGTCGCAAACTAGTCAAATATTCTCGGGATATTTTGGAAACAGATCGTTCACAATCGTGTTTACAAAACCTTCCACTGGTCCGTACCCTCAGCCAGATTACTCTAATCACTACTCTCACATCTGCTACTTTAAAGTATACTTTAACAGGCCTGATCTGGGTTTTTTTCCGTATTTATCTTCCTGCTCTTTACAATTTTCCAACACCGCGAGTTTCAATCTCGGTCAGTGCATGTGTACTTACCGTCCCCTGAGTTATTTTACTCTGGGTTCACTTAGGGTAATTCTTGTTTTTGATAAGGGAGTGTACAAAAGGGTTCCACTTAAGGTCCAGTTAGGTCTGAGGGCGACTAAAGTACGGGTAGGATGAAATTAGTAATGGGGAATGGCGCGTTCTGTATATACTGAAGTGTGGAAAGAAGGCCCCGACTCAAATTTCCCACATTCCTTCCTTTCAGAATCATAAAACAGCTTCTCTTCAGCAGTAGACACCAACAAAAGCAAACGAGCGAGAGTTACGTACCTCTGTTTTTGGCAATCCTCGGTAACCACTGCGGCCAGTTCGTGACGTGTCCTCTCAGCCACTTCTTAGCATTCATCTCGCGCTGCCTCAGCGGCGGTACTGGCGACTCGGTCATGTCAACTGTGCTGTGTCCGCGTAAATCAGGATCGAATCCTCCTACAGTCTCGACAACGCATCCTGCCTACTGCGATAGCGTCTTGGCACGCTACAACGCAGTTAAACAATCTTAAGAACTCCAGTGATTACCTCAAATCTTTAAATGGCTGTTCTCAGGGAGTGCGGTAAATATACAGAAATGAACAGAAATGTCAAGGAACATAGTCTGCAACAAGTTAACAAACAAACACACAAGCTGATAAGATATTATCTTGGTTGAACAGGATCTTGCGGCTGTCGGCTGTTTTCCGATACTTCAACGAACTACTGTTGGATATGTAGACAAGTATGCATTCATTATAAGACAGAGTAACACACTGACAAACACTGTTTTAACTGAGGCATAACCAAACCCTTTCCCGAAGAGACATGTTGCTCTGTGAGAGATTCCCAGTTGTTTCTGGGATTTATTCCTTCCACTTATTGTTCTCCTGTCTACATATCTAGGTCTTACAGGAGGTTTCCTTCATCAAGATAAATAAATAAAGATTTAGTCTAAATTGAAATATGAAAAAGAAGTAACAAGTAAGCCAGCGATGCTGTGTTACAACGCACATGACTATTATAGACAGTTTCCAAAATGTTGTGCTTAAGAAGAAGAATCAAGACGATGGATGATGGATTATCTCGTCATTAAATATTCATTGTCCGTCAGGCTTGCATGTTTGCGCGTTGAAGAAAAAAAAATTGAATTAATTTCTGATAGCAAGAAATACAAAAGAGTCTGTGTTTCCGGTAGTCTGGACGTGAAGAAGTCGTATTCATTTTAGTTTATATAAAAAAAAACATTTTACAACTTTTATAACTTCACTGCGATATTACGCAGATAATTCTGAAATAAACTGTTTTGCTGTTCAATACAAAAGGAGGTTTAATTTCCGTCCGCGTTGACGGGTCATACATCACTCTAAGATTGAAATTCTGAACAAAGGAAAAATAAACGGGCTTGGACAAATCTGCCTTATTGGGCCTGAGTGTAACTTTGCTCCTTGTTGCTGAAATTGTAAGCGCCACGTCAGAAGTGTGTGGTATTCGAGCTCTGTAAGTGCGAGCTAATCACTAACAAGCAGCTGCCTGTCACGCCAACGTCAGCTCGTCAGCGGAATTGTGCGATGCTGTGACGATGATATGGGTTCGTTCAGTTTATCAAGAATTTCCTGTTTCAGACTGATCATCGCTTATACATTTGGTTTGACTACAAATAATTAAAACAGAAACACGTATTTAGGTTGAGTTAGGGAGACCTGTAACACGATTATTGGAGATGAAGAATGGATACATTTTTGTTTTAGAAATTGAAGGGAGGAGCTATTTGGGAGATCCAGATTAGATGGAGCATATTAAAACTTATCTTAAATAAACAGGGTATGAGGGCTCGGACTGGATTAATCTGGCTTAAAGAGGGAATAAGGTAATAAATCTTCGAGAAAAATTCTGTATGAATTTATTTATTTCCCCATACATGTGCCCCCCATATGATATTTTAGATAATCACTGTAATAATATTTCATTATGGATTAAAAATACCTTTGCGAGTTATTTTGTCCACATTTCTGCTTATGCCTGTTTGTTAAAAGTAAACATTCTCCTTAGAATTTTCTTATTTCCTTGTTCCAAAATACTAGTTTTTCTCAAACTTATAATTTAAGATTAAAAGCCATCTTAGTCTGTAGCTCAGTCATGCCCACTTATAATAAAATCTAATTTTTCAGTTGTCCACGGCAAAAATAATTGTGTACAGCTGAAGTCGAAGGCGGTAATAATAGTGCCAGTTTACCGAGAATAAATTTAAGCGTTTTTCTAAGAAGTAAAATATTAGTGAGAACTAACAAATTTTTTTTTTAAAAAAAAGCAAAGCTTAATCTAAACTGGTTCTGGGATTGAAATTTCAAAATTGACATTCAGCTCATCAGTTCCAACAAAATACGTAATCACTTCTGCGTCAAATCTGACGCATTTACCAAGTTTATTCAGAGTTGTGAAATCGTCCGCAATATGTGCCACCAGTCGCGTTTCTGTTATCTTCTCGTACCCATTAGCAGCTCGAATCTCACACCTGTACTGGTAGGTCAGCATGCAATTATGTGACTGACAGGCGTGCTGGGCAACGCAGAACAACTTCTTTGGATCGTCTTTTGTGACTGTGTAACAAAGGAAGTATTCAGTGTAAACGCTCAGTATGGCCACTCTGTTGAAAGTCAGGGCGACGTAATTGTTTGTAGAAAGGTACATGTAGTGATTCATCTCGATGTGACCTTTCCTCCACCTCTTAATACCCTTCCAAAGACAAGGTTCGTGAGGTAGTTTTGCCATCGGACAAAGAACGGGTTCGTTCGGATCCCCTTCTAAATGCATTAGCAGACTCTGAGGCCCGCTGTTTGGTTGTCCAGTTAGGTAGGGTTGCTGGCTGACGGTGTCAATCATTTCAGGGCACTGAACGGATTGCCCTTGCAACTGATACATTTGTGAATTTCCTCCAGTTTGGTGCTGAGGTAATTCTTGAGACTGAATTTGGCAGAAATCATCATCTTCGTCCAGTTTCAACAGATCGATACAATCCTTCATATATTTAAATTCATATTCATCTTCAATCAGATTCTGATCCTGTACTTGTTCTGGGGGTGGATTACAGTCCCTTAATTTTTGTTTTTGTTTTGGATTAACGTAGAATTGAGCACGTGATTCATCATGCTGACGTTCCACATGGGCGCGGCTTGTAATATTTTCTTTTTGAAGTCTCGGCTGTGGCTGGTGATGTGCTGATTGAGGTTTATGGTGGGGCTGATACGGTGGTTGTCCCCCTTCCTCCTGGATTTGCTCGAACTTTTGACCATCGTACCGGTTCTTCAGCTTCCATTCTTCAGCGACCTCCTGCGGTGTCTCGTCCTGCTGGAACATGCTGTTACAGATGACAGAAAACAGACTTTTTTGACGTATTTGTTGCGCGCTACGGAGTATTGTCCATTACTCACAGGAACAAAAGGAACTTACAAAGCTATGAGACAATCTTAGTCATACAAGAACAGAATTGGCAGGCTTAAAACTTCAAATGGGGATCAATAAAATCTTCTCGGGCAATCAGCCGCGTTAACTGGTTCCCGAAACGTCGGTTTACTACGGTAACCAGTTAACGCGGCTGATTGCCCGAGAGGATTTTATTGATATTGCATATTATCATAATTTTCTAAAGCGTCTCAATGCTTTATTTTAAAAGCAGTAATAATTGCTGTTAGGCCCATAAATCCAAGGGTTGGGGGGAAACGATTAGGACAATGCTTGTAAGAGGAGCTGCTTAAATATATTGACAGTTTATTCATACTGTGTAGCTCTACACTTATATTAGATTCGCTAATTCACCAAGTGAGGATGCTGACGTATGCAATGGTTTATTTCATTCGTCGAATGTGTGTGTATATATATCTTTTTGGGACACCTTGTATTACTGTTTGGGTCGTCGGAACACACAGTTAAATGGAAGGGACGACTGGACAGACTCACTAAGTGCCTTTAAGACGATGCTCTTTTACGATAGGTCTGTATAGTACGATGGTAATTTTTCGTACTGATCGCAAAATAAAACCGGATTCAGACTGAATTACACACGCACTGATATTAAAATATTAATAATGAATTAGTCCTTGTGAAGCTAATATTAGCTCAAGGACTCAAGAACTTGCGGAAGGCTTATTACGTCGATTCTGCCCACAGGCCCCTGTCCTGAGCAATAGAATCCAGTCCACACCCTCTGTGCCTATCATTAAGTTAAGCTTAATATTATCCTACATGTGTCTAATTCTGTCAAGTTATATCTTTCTCTAAGGAAATCCAAAAAAAAAAATTAAAAGATTATTTCACACGTATACATAACAAGAGGCAAAGTATAGTGCGTGTACTTCAGTGTTTATGTTTTTTAGTTAAATGACAAAAATATAAGTTTTTTCTGTACTTCGTGGTAGCAAGCATTCCGTGAATTTAGTCTGCTCTTAATTTACTCGGGAATGCAATTTAGATTAGTTTACAGCTTTGCCAAATATTTGAATTTTTGCCACATTTTACATATGTTTATTAGTTACCTTTGTATCATGATTGTGTCCTGCAGTCTGTTGTGTGTTGAGACTTGCAAGGAATGCAGAAAGTCCGAAGCGTACTACTATACTTCCTCCTTCACCTCACTTCCTCGCCCCGCAAGTCTCAAGATTACAGTCGCGAACTATATACCTACTTTCTTGCTAGAATCTATAATTTGTATTTTCGCCAAAGTAAATTAATATCATCGTGCAGCAAACCCTTAGTTGTGTTCCTGAACCTCCCTACGAAGGTTAGAGTGGATTAAATTTCGTTTCGTTACAAAAAAAAATCCTTCATATTCAGAATATTATTTATTTAAGTTAGCTGTATAGAATAATTTAAGCTTATTAAGTGTGCCCATTTCAGCATAAAAACACTTTCTGCGTTAACTTGCTCAATGTTTGAAGACGTTTCATTTACATAATAGAGACGTTTACATTTTGCTGTTTGAAGAACATAATCGGTTTCGTAAAACGAATTTTGTGTTCACTTACACGCATTTATTTATTCATATATCCGTATTGGCGTATTTAATAACCCGTACCACGTGTATACTTTAATGTGACTTTAGTTAATGATTCGTTGTATTTACGTACCTTGCAGGACCGGAGTCAGTGTCACAGTCGTCCGGTAGAAGTTGACTGGAACTCTTACCGTATCGTTACTGTTAGTTTACAAACATGAAGACGAGCGTGTTCATAAAAGATTGTGTTTGCTAATGTTTGCATTGCGATCAATATGAAGCCACGAAAAAGTTTCCCCCCCCAACACTAAATCTTCCTGCGAGATAAAATCGAAATTGTGTTCAGAGTGTTAACTTAAACAAATATAAGAGCCAGGAATTTATATGTGTTATAAAATATTATAACATCAAGACATTTTAAGTTAAATTTTGGAGTACTAGTTATCCTTTCATGACAAAATATATTTAGTAAGTCTATTTCATGTCGACAGACTGAATATTCCATTTTTGTGTGTGATGTCTAAAATTCTGTTTTTCTGAAGATTATACTATTTTTTTTTTTGGAATGTTCGACCGTGCAGTCCGATAGAAGTTTTAGAGCTGCTTGCTGCCTCCATCATCAGGGCAATGGCTAAAGATGGAGGCATCGTTAAAGCATATAAAATTTTAGTACAAGAAATGCAAGGAGTTGCAGGTTAATTCTGCAGTAGAGGGAGTTTAGGACAAATGTGATATATGATATGGACTGGCATAAGCTGGTTCCAGTTGACGTCAGGTGGTGCCTGGTTGTAAGAAAACATGCGAGCCCTTAGATTCCATAAAAAGCTTATTTTTGTTTTATTTTCAATGAGAAATTTAACAGTTCTTTGCAACAACTTTTACACAATACACAAGCCATTAAGAAAGTAAAATTAATATATTAGTAATAATATCTTATTGGGTGCTTATAACTAGGGTATTAACATAAACATGCGTTCAAACTTTATATTTTAAACCTTTCAACAAAGAACATTACTCTAAAGATAGTTTTTTTTTTCATAAAATGGTGGCAAATTAGCATTTGCATTCTATGAAAGTCACAAATTTATTTTCTAGAATTGTTTAATAGGCGGTAGAGGTGGCTTTTGTTTGACTAATATCACATGCGAAGAGAACCACGGCTTTAAAGGTAGGTTCAAGACGGTTTTTCTTGTTTCATTATGGAGAGTTAAAATAATTTTTATACAATTGCATCTACCATCTTCACAAAATTCTTTCTCTTATCATTCTTTGTCCTTGTTGGTCTTTCAAGTACACTATTGCTGGTGGTTTCCTTATAAAAATTCTGTACGCATTTAACGTCCCATTTTCTCTTTATCCCACACTCAATTCACAGAATACTCTTAAAATTCCTCAGTCCTAACAATGCCAAGTGTTCCGTATGTTATGTCACAAGCTGTCCATGTCATCGTATGCACGTTCAAGTATTTTTCTCAACAGTTTGTATTCAGGTCCTTATATTATATTAGTCTGGATACAAAATGTGAGAAAATGCATGTGGCCTACCTACAGATGAACGTTGAATATTTCGTGGTCACTTGTCCTCCAGCTTCTTAATTGCTGAGCGTAGCCGTTTCAAGAGCATCTCCATCAGCAAACAAGTTTCATTTAATTGATCCATAACCATTCGGGGGTGGTAAACTGCACCTGTGGGGAGTTCGTCACGCGACATCACCTCAAGTGCTCTTACACGCGCGTAAAAACACACAGGGGCCAGTGCTTGGAGTATGTTCAACATTTGTTTGAATGGCTTCAACAGGTTTTCCCTTGTTACCTCGATCTTCGCGATCAGGTAGTGCAGCTCCAAGAAGAAATCCTTTAGCTTCCCTTCCGTGTACGTCTGTTGCAAAGCGCATAATTCAAGTTGCTGAGAAACCCAGTCTCTTTTCTTTGCAAGTTCTGGAACTGCCAGAGTTGCCTGGAATTACAAACGTAAAATATATTTAAGTATCTGGTCATGAACATTTTTTTTGCGTGTGGAGAAAAGAAATAACGAAAAGATTGATTAATCGAAAAGTCGTAATTTTTCGTAATGTGAATAAGCTTAAAATCGTAAACAATTTTCATCACCTAATTCAACTCCGTACAAGATAAATGGCGATTACATAATTGGATTTATATTAAATTGTCCATGTACTAAGTCCATTCATACGAATCGCTTCCCAAACTGAAAACGCTTAAAATGGGATACGTGCACCATGAGAGTCAAAATGGTAGAGCGAGTGAGCATATATGTAGATGGGAATCATGACGATGTTTAAAATCAAACACCATCGACTAACACCCACCACTGTGGTCTAATTAGTGTCGTGTACTCAACCTACAAAGGCTTTCGATGTGAAAACATCGACAGCCTTACTCTGAATTTAAGATTTTATAATTAACTTTTAGGGTTAGAGTTAGTGTGATACTTTCAGTCAGGATATTAAGGAAATCTGTCCTTGAAGTAAATTGTACTGATTGGAACCAGCTTCCACATCGTTTCATTCGAATATAATAGAAAAACGGAAAGTAAATTTGAATGAAATTTGTAGAACGAGTTAGGGGTTTAGACACTGTTTCACTAAAGTGGGCATCCGAGAAGGCAGTTGTGAATTATAATTACTATATATTGTGAAAAGAGAAATCCTGTGGTTCAATCCTGTCCACCTCATACCTTGTGAAATGAGTTCAACACTTGTGGAATGGCAACTGAGATGTTCTGGTTGACTCCGAACAATTCGTGGTAAATTGTTATGAGTGGAAGAAAGGGTATCGTAGCTGGGGTGGCCCATGAAGGTCCTGCATTTTCTGAATCTCTAGAAGATCCGGGAATATCTTGAGGTTGTCTAGAGAATTGCTCCTCAGAGGCTGCCGTCGTTGCTTGTGTATTGTCTGGTGCTGTTGAAGGTCCAGCAATAGGTTCAGGCTCTTCGCGAGGTCCTTCCTGGGAGGCTGATGATTCCTCTAAATGTGGAGGAATTATTTCGGTTGGGGAGCTAGAGAGATACTCGAAGACTGATGGTGCTGTCACAGGCCTACCAGTTACTTCAACTTGGCTGAGAGAGAAGTCGTCGAAAGAAAGTGGCGTTGACAAAGGCCTAGCAGTGGCTTCAGACACGAATAAAGGGACACCCTCGAAGTCTGAGTGCGCTGGTATATTGAATGGTAGTGTCAGTGGCGTATGAAAAGCAGGTGTTTGGCTCCTAGATTCGTCCCGGGAGGCCGATGGTGTTCCTACACTGTATGGATTTCTTGATGTTCCGGGAATTACTTTGGGCTGGCTACCAGATTCTTCTTGTGAGGTTGACGATGCTCCTAAACTGTCTGGTTCAGTTGAAATTTCAGGAACGGCCTCGAATTGACTGGTAGATTGTTCCTGGGATGGTGATGTTTTATTGTCTGGTGCTGTTGAAGGTCCAGCAGTAGTTTCAGGCTCTTCGCGAGGTCCTTCCTGGGAGGTTAATGATTCCTCTAAAAGTGCAGGAATTATTTCGGATAAGCTAGAGAGATACTCGAAGACTGATGGTGCTGTCTTAGGCCTACCAGGGACTTCAATAAGGCTGCGAGAGACGTCGTCCAAAACCAGTGGTGTTATCAAAGGCCTAACGGCCTCTTCAGATATGAATAAAGGGACCCCCTCGAAGTCTGAGCGCGCTGAAATATCGTATGGTGGTGTCAATGGCCTATGAAAAGCAGGTGGTTGGCTGCTAGTTCCGTCCCGGGAGGCCGATGGTGTTCCTACACTGCGTGGCTTTGTTGAAGTTCCGGGAATTACTTTGGGCTGGCTACCAGATTCTTCTTGTGAGGTTGACGATGCTCCTAAACTGTCTGGTTCAGTTGAAATTTCAGGAATGGCCTCGAATTGAGTGGTAGATTGTTCCTGGGATGGTGATGCTGTTGTATTGTCTGATGGTGTTGAAGACCCAAGAATGGCTTCCAGTTGTTTACAATATTCTTCCGTGGACAACGGTGATGATGCTATGTTTTCTGGTGATGTTGAAGGTCCGGCAGTAGTTTCAGGCTCTTCGCGAGGTCCTTCCTGGGAGGCTGATATTTCCTCTAAAAGTTCAGGAATTATTTCGGTTGGGCAGCTAGAGAGATACTCGACGACTGATGGTGTTGTCATAGGCCTACCAGTTACTCCAACATGGCTGCGAGAAAAGTCGTCGAAAGAAAGTGGCGTTGACAAAGGCCTAGCAGTGGCTTCAGGAAAACCCTC
>NW_019060382.1:76050-93356 GCF_000696155.1 Zootermopsis nevadensis | reverse complement strand
TGGTAGATTGTTCCTGGGATGGTGATGCTGTTGTATTGTCTGGTGGTGTTGAAGACCCAAGAATGGCTTCCAGTTGTTTACAATATTCTTCCGTGGACAACGGTGATGATGCTATGCTTTCTGGTGATGTTGAAGGTCCGGCAGTAGTTTCAGGCTCTTCGCGAGGTCCTTCCTGGGAGGCTAATGATTCTTCTAAAAGTGCAGGAATTATTTCGGTTAGGCAGCTAGAGAGATACTCGACGACTGATGGTGCTGTCATAGGCCTACCAGTTACTCCAACATGGCTGCGAGAAAAGTCGTCGAAAGAAAGTGACGTTGACAAAGGCCTAGCAGTGGCTTCAGGAAAACCCTCGAAGACTGATGGTGCTGTCATAGGCCTACCAGTTACTCCAACATGGCTGAGAGAGAAGTCGTCGAAAGAAAGTGGCGTTGACAAAGGCCTAGCAATGTCTTCAGACACGAATAAAGGGACACCCTCGAAGTCTGAGTGCGCTGGTATATTGAATGGTAGTGTCAGTGGCGTATGAAAAGCAGGTGTTTGGCTCCTAGATTCGTCCCGGGAGGCCGATGGTGTTCCTATACTGTGTGGCTTTCTTGATGTTCCGGGAATTACTTTGGGCTGGCTACCAGATTCTTCTTGTGAAGTTGACGATGCTCCTAAACTGTCTGGTTCAGTTGAAATTTCAGGAATGGCCTCGAATTGACTGGTAGATTGTTCCTGGGATGGTGATGCTTCTGTTGTATTTTCTGGTGGTGTTAATGGCCCAAGAATGGCTTCCAGTTGTGGAGAATATTTTCTCAGGGACTGCAGTGATGATCTTACGTTTTCTGGTGATGTTGAAGGTACAAGCATGACTTTAAATAGGCTGCTGAATTCATCCTGGGAGAATAATCCTGTTGTTATATCAGTTGGTTCTGTTGAAACCTCAAGAACAGTTTGAGGCTGGTTTTCAGATTCATCATGGGCTGGTGATCTTTCTGTAGTGCGTGGTGGTGTTGAAGGACCAGGAATGGCTTCGGATTGGCTGCGAGATTGCTCATGTTCTTCCTGTAATTCTTCACGAGTCGTATCTTCAGAATGATCTGGTGCTGAAGTATCTCGTTTCTCCTTGTCCTTTGATTTATCGTCCTCCATGTTGACTACCGTTTCTGTTGAAAGACATATAAAATCTTTAAGCGATTTGAAATCATCATGTGTATATGAATGCAGATTAAAATATTGTTGTATTTGTTCTGATTAGACCCAGTTACATTCTTAATTTAGGCTCTCAAGACAATATTCAACTCAAGCAAGAGCGTGAATATTTTTTACCGATACTTGCTTTATTCGGTTTTACCCGTTATGCAGCAATTGATAATATCAATCCCCTTTGACTGGTCTTAATACCCATATCTCTGTGCTGTGCTTGACTGGTCAGTCTCCTACGTGTTTACCGTGATATTATTATTTCTTAGTATAATTATGTGCACGTAATTTCACAATCAAGAACACATGCTTCATAGACTTAAATATCTTCCTCTGGACTTTTTGTTTTCGGACATGTAAAATCTGAGTACTACTTTATTTTTAAAATGTCGCTTTAAAGCATATATAAAACAATTCGTTTTAGCTTTCGACAGATATACCCGTGAAATTCCATTTCATTTAAGAAATAAATGAGGCTAAGTACTGTTCATATAGGGTATATACTACTGTTAAGTCTTTTCGTGTTGATTTCAAACGAGTTAAAATATATATGAAATGCTCTGTTACTTCAAAGTTATAAAAATGTTTAAGAATACCAAGAAATCTGGTCCTATTAGGAGTTTTCTGAATAATAAAGTAAAGGAATTTATTTTTGTTTAAATAAAATAAAGAAGTGGACTCCAAACATAGCAAAAACAATTAACAGTCAAATTAATGATAGAAATGAAAATTTCCATAGCGTACGTAAAATACTCTTTATATTCGACTTACCCTCGAAAATATTTTAAATTTACAGTAATAAAACATGCACCCACTTCGACCGTCGGCTCTCGATTGAGTTCCACCGTTCTTGAATTGATGTGTGGGACTGCAGCCTTCTGACTGTCTCAGCTGCAGAGAGGGAGAGAAAGTAGAAAGATTGCTTTTTACTCCTTATAGTTTCATCGGTCAGAGATAATAAATAGTGTGATCGACGTTCGGTATCGATTATCTCGTTTCATCTTTAATTCTAACTTCCTCCGCCACAGCACAGATATTGATCTTGGCACCATGTGGAAGAGGGGAGGTCTGTATTGCCGACCTTACAGACGAAGTCAGTATGCTTGTCTGAAACGTCGATAACATAACACACTCTAACGCGGTGCCAGAATTCCAGTGAAGTTTTATGTTAAATGTACACAAAGAGGATTCATATTATTTCCGTCGACATGAATTCATAACAGCCTTTACTGATTAATGGTCTATAAAAAGTTCACGTAGTTTGCAAGGAATGACTCACGGTATTCAGTGGGATTGTGTTCTGTTCTTAGTTCAGTGAGTTCCATGTTTATTTCAAACGCAAGGAACCGTCTAAGAGGCAAACCTGCGCTGTTATTGAGCTGTCTCGACAGTAGATTTGTATATGCTGTAATGAACATAAAAGATTCAAATATATATTTATTATTCAAGTCTATACACAAACTTTTAAATTGTTGATGTTAAAATTTAAAATTGATATTAATATTCTGCGCCATTCATCGTTATCTCGATGTTACAATATTGCGCTATATATTACTACATGTTTCAATGTCATAGCATCATCTTCAGGTTTTTATCTTTAATTACAGAATATTAATGGTGATTTTAAATTTTAACATCAACAATTTAAAAGTTTGTGTATAGACTTGAATAATAAATATATATTTGAATTTTGAACACAAACATGACGCATCTAAACTATGAACATAAAAGAATTGGAAATTGTTCTGCGATACGGTACTTGTCAGACAGAAAATACTGTCATTTACCGAGCCCACTGAGAACACGGCGAGCAAACTCTTCGTATTTATTTCATTACATAAAAGAATTGGAAATTGTTCTGCGTTACGGTACTTGTCAGATAGAAAATACTGCCATTTCATTTTCTTCCAATGCTTTCGTTTCCTAGGGTAAAACTGCTGGAGCATAAAACTGTTTACATTTATGAATAAGTGCTTAGGCACGTGGATACTTCAACTCC
Source organism: Zootermopsis nevadensis (assembly GCF_000696155.1). The sequence goes on along the minus strand of NW_019060382.1, from coordinate 90,171 downwards.
TGACTTTACCTGATCTTTGTGTCCGCGAACGTGGTTCCTGTCATTAAAATCAGTGTTTACTATTTTGTTTCGGACATTGGATTTGAAAGGATATTTTGAAGTATTTGTGAATAGTTCTTTGGAAATAATTCATTTTAAAAACGAAGAAAATAGTAGCTATATGTTCAAAACATACTAATAATTTGCAAACAAATTAGACAACTAAAGACAATTTCTCTACTCGTTCCTCTTAATGCCACTCAGATACGTTAACCCAAATTAGTACATTCCAAATTCGATGGCACATTTGTAGTTATTCTAAGGGCAAGTGCACTTTGAGGTTTTAATAGCCTGCTTAATATGCATTTAAACAGATTGTTTCTTTCTATTACTTTTATTAATATTAAATTGTTACACGTTTGTACAATCAGATATAAAATACAATATTACTCATATTACAAATTTATATTTTCATACACACTGACTGCACTAATGAAATATCCGTATATTATCTTCGGTTACCATGATACATATATAAGGAGTACATGACATGTCCATGAAATACACAATTTCCGAGCCACCACCAAATATGTTAAGTGGACATTTATACCAAAAGTGTCGCAATTTAAGTCTTCATATATCAATCAACAGATTTGCTCTGAATGTGGAAATCATATATTTTGAAATGTCGTGAGCGACCAATTACAAGAATATGTATTACGCATAATAAGCAGTACATTTAGGCCACATACGTTACATTTTACAGAAATTAAAATTACAATAAAATTAACATGTACTTGATAATTAGTGTATATTCATGCCCAGAACATTATTTGCATGATACCTGAATGGATAATAAATTAAAATGCAACATATTTCTCGCGAACTTTCATATGATCCAGTGTCGTTTCATTCAGAAAGTATGTCACGTCTCACGAACCACATCACTTCTTTTTAATCATATGCGCTATACAAATTAGAGTTTAATTTTGCGCATTTATTTCGTGGTTTAAAGAAAATATTGCATTTCCATGATTATGTACATTTCGTTGCTAAGAGTTAGGAAAGTTTCAATATAACCTTTGATTTCATTTTACGTGAGTCATAAAATTGGACTGTAATGTAACGAGCATTACAAATTTTAAGTCTTAAGATCAAAGAATGCTACGTTATGATTGTGCTAAACATGTCTCGTTATTAAAGGACTGTTACATGAAATTCTACAGAGCATTAATTTAACTCTTAGAACGAAGACGCTGCATTATAGTTTTGAACATTAATTTTACTTTCAGGAGAAAAGAATACTGCAATTATAGTCATATTGGGCACTGACTTTTTAGTATATACGTACGCCACTTTCACGACGTTTAGGACATCGACCTTATTCTTAAGTCATTGTGCTGCATCGTATTGATTTTGAGAAGTTATTAATTAAGAATGCTAATTTATAATAGTTTTAAGAGTTTCGTTATTGGGAGATGAAGATGCTGTATTATAATAATTCTGGGTATGAATATTATATAAACAAAAAATAATTATTCAAATTTTCGAGTATTAATTTCTTCAGAAGGTAGAATGCTGTATTCGTAAGCACTTCGTTTTGTAGATTATTTATATGCGTTTGTCAATACCGTTATTATTTCATAGAGGGAAAGAATACGAACAATGGTAGGTAACAGAATAAATAGGAGCGCAATGTCCATCGTCTTAATCATGAATATTTTCTAACAGTGCAAAAACGCAGGCGTTGAGATTGGAGAGTTCTCCGTTAGAACGCACTTACCGGGAACATGAATCGAAGCATCTGCTGTCGTCATCTGAACAGTCGGTTATGAAAGATTCATGATTCCCGCTATCACATCTGCAGCTTCACTTAAAATAATAAGTGCCTTTATTTCGTGAAAGGCGATTTCTGGTTCTGTGGAATGTATTTCTACGAGTGAGGGACTTCGTTTAACAGAGGTCGAAGTCGTTGCCTTTTCAGCTGTCTTGGGTGATTTTGTCACTTTGGGTGATGTGGCAGGGCGCTGTTCATTTAAAGCTCCTAATGTATAAAATGTTGTCGCCAGTCGTTCAAATATCTCTGCCAGTTGTTGTGGTAAGATTTTTTGTAGTTCATTCCACGTATCTATTAATTTACTTTTCCCTTTCACCCACATAGCCATTTTTGTACAAAACATCTCTAGTAATGGCATCCATGCTGAGTGTTCTTTGGGCAAGTCAGTCTGTAGGTCTTCTTTTACTTCAACAGGACACCTAAATTGGTTTAGGTACATCCCAAGGTACTTAATACTGTTTATGACCGTGTCCGGTAATCCAGGACGAACCGAGGGCCACAGCGACAGCAACTCGGTCACTGTCATCCTTTCTTCACTTGACAATTTTTTAAATTTAGAAGGCGGCGTCGGTGGTGGGGGCATCATATTTACATCTATTTCCATCGAAGCATCCAGATGTCCTGCGGTTTCATCTCCCTGTCTGCGAGGCGAAGCTGCTTCGCCAAGATTCCCATCGGTCGTCTCCATGCCAACGAAACTTTTCTCTGTAACATTGTGATGCGGTTATTTTGGATTGTAACAGGATTCACGTGTCTATATGCAGTGGCGTTCATTTTTAGACACATAATTATTTACGTATCTTTGTGTAATTTGCAGTGTATAACAAATTCATTTCTATTTAATTTCATACTCCACATAATGCCACATAGCTTGCGAATCAGACATTTTATGCAATATTTTCTACTCATAATTGCCTAATATTTTTTAAATTATTCACACTTTTATGGGGTATTCTATATAATGGTAATTTCTCAATCTAAAATTTAATCAGATTTAATGCATCACTGCAAGAAACGAGACATAGAATGCTGTGTTGTGCAATTGGAATTTAAATTCTCCAACATTTATGTCATAGCTATATAAAAGATCTCCAACAGGTGATTTTGAACTATTCTTAAGCAAGTTAGAAACCATTATAAATTACCTTTATAAACCTAAGGCGGAATTTGTCATTTGCGGTGACATTAATGTTGATTATCTTACTGAAAGCTACCACAAACAATGTCTGAATTCCCTACTTACATCCTTTAATCTCATGTCAATAGTTAACTTCCCCACAAGAATTCAAAATTACTCCAGTATTACCATTGATAATGTTTTTATGGACAGTTCCAGGAGAGATCATATTTCTGTTGAATCGGTGATCAATGGGCTCTCTGATCATGACGCTCAACTTCTAGTTATAAAAAGTATAGAATCGATCTGTTATTATCATAATTAAAGGAAACGATTCGGACTTATAAATAATGACACTATTAAAAAATTTGTAATACAACTAAATAATGAAAACTGGGAGTCAGTATTAAACAGACATGATGTAAGATTCAAAATTTAACACATTCCTAAATATCTTCTTAAGAAATTTTGAAGCGAGTTTCCCCATGAAAACAGAGGGGAAAAAAAATTGAAAATAAAGAATGATTTACTAAAGGTATCAAAACATCTTTTGAACGTAAACGAGATCTTTACCTAATTGCCGATCTAGTAATAACCAAATAATGAAAAGTCACTACAGTAAATATTGTAAGATATTAACTCAAGACATTAAAGAGACTAAACGTATGCATTAGAGTTGGATAACAAAATAAAAGTAGTCTAGAAAATTACTGTAATCCTGCAGTTCCAAAAATCTGTAAATAGCTGTTATATCTTTGTATTTATATTCGTACTGGAAACAAGTATTGTATTTCTACTATGACCTGTACCATATCCTTGGCTTAGGCCTATGAAGGATCTATGGAATGTAAATACATTCTATTATATTATACGTATGCTGAATTTATACGAGTTTACAATTATTTTCTTATTCGTTTCATTCAATATTTAAAACCGTTCTTCTATTTTACTTTTGGAACTGATATAATTTGCTTACTAACATACGACGTAGAAGAAGTGTCGCTTTTGGGGGTGGCCGAGTATAATGGAGACTCAAGAGTACTCGGGGAACGTTTAAATTTCAAACGCGACTGGTCTACCGATAAACCGTACTTAAAAAATAAAATATACTGAATACATTTACTTCACTGCACGCAAAATTTGAAACGCTTTAATATCGAATTAGGTTTAACTGACCGAGTTAATTCTATCTGAATGTAGGTAGCCTTCGGCCATTTTACCTTCTGCGTCTTTGAAATCGCCTTACGATCTACGTTTACGTCGTGAAGCACTGTGCAGTTCTGGGACGAGCCACTCCCCGACCGATCGGATTCCACAGTCGAGCAGTGGCTTTGTTCAAGAAGTTTCAATGTATCGGTTTATCCTGGACCAAAACCTCCGATGTTTTATAATCCTTGAGTATTAAGACTCAATCAGAGACTGTAGTATTACATAATCTTTCAGTCTAAATCATTTAGCACATACTGAATCCTTATTCTTTATTACGGAATTCAATTTAATTTTAATTTTTATGTTAATTTAATTTATTTTATGATATAATTCACGAATTCGTAATTGCTAGTACCGTGTTTCTATTGTATTGTGACAATGGCAAACGAGAGCAGCAGGGAAAGTGTTATTATAAATAAGGTACGGAGGTGGTACAGTTCCTTAACAAAATCCGCATTCAAAATGGTTTTTATGGTTCAGGTAATTATAAAAAACGGTAGGATTGGGGCTGGAACGGGTATCAGAAATGAAGGTTTCGCTGTACACGATTCAAATAACGAGTTCATTTCAGTACGTAGTCCTTCATGTTAAAAGTACCACTGTTACAAACACTTAGCTTTGATTTAATTTGACATCGCTAATAAGTGTTAGTGCAGAACGCAGTTGAATCGATGATTTACTAAGCAACGTTGAGTTCACAAAGCTCACTTTAAAGATATTTTTTTCCCCTAAGAATAACTGGCAAACATCTGATTAAATTACAGTTAATTAACATCTTCTGAAATGTGGTGTTGGAGAAGAATAGAGAAGATCGAGTGACCAACGAAGAAGTATTGAGGAGAGTCAACGAGCAAAGAAACATTCTGCAGGCGATTACACGAAGGAAAGCTAACTGGCTGGGACATATTATGAGAAGGAATGGATTAATGAGTGATATCATCGAAGGCCAGGTTGAAGGAAAGCGAGGACTAGGAAGAAGATTGATACAGCTAACCGACGACCTTAAACAAGGAAAGAAGATGACGTTCCAGGAATTAAAGCGAGAAGCCGAGAATAGGGACAACTGGAGAGCTCTGTTTGGGCAGAGCAATGGACCTGTCGTAAGACAGAACACTTAATAATAATAATAATAATATCCATAAGCAAACGCTTACAGTCTATTCGTGTTATTTTTACAAGTACCCACATTACGTTTAACTCCTGTGGTATTCGCTGCCGGGATAGGGGACCTGTTTAAGTCACTGAAGGGTCCACTAGCTTCTTTATGGCCAAACTCTAAATAAAAGCCCAGTACTAAAACATGTCCAGGACTCCTGTCATTTTACCTGGAAACTGATCACTGCGCAGCAAAGGCTTGGACTGATGTAATCTTATGGGATACCCATGGTGACTGCCATGGCAACAATTTCTTAGTTCTCACAGCGGATTCATGTGGTTTTTGCAAGCGAGCGAATAAAATTAGGTTAATTGATAAATAATTAACCATCTAATTCTAATTTAGGGGTGCTGCAAGATATACGTGCCGTTTCTTTGCAACAGACAATTTATTAAAAATTATTACAGAATATTTTGTGACATTTTTTATACAATAAAAGCCAATTTGACAAAATTTGTTTCAGGTAACACAGCAACATAAACCCTTACAAGTTTGTTATTCATTCTGCTTGACTTATATCTAGTTATTTCACTCTTTACATTTTGTTATGAACATGTATTCAACTGTCAGTTTTCTTTGAAATAATAAAAACTAAAATATATTTAATGTTTTAAAGAATTATTACAGAACTAATAGAAGTCTGTTAGGATAGCTAAAAATCCTGTTTTTCAGCACTCAGAATTCTTAGCTTAATACTAAAATCTATACTCGTATATTGTAATATATAATGGCTCTGTTCTTGTATTAATTTATAAAATGTTTTTTTCTTTCTTTCTTTCTTTAAGTTTCGTGTGGTAAAGTATTTTGAAATCAGCCACTCTTAATTTCGGTGCGTTTCCATCATTCACATTCGCTGACTTGTCACAGGCGACGAAAAAAAATGGATCGCGTAAATTTATCCAGCTTAATTTGCAGCTTCTTTGGTAAATGAATTAACGTGATCTAATTTCTGAATGGGTGGGATGGGAGTATGGGAACTTCTTGCAGGTAACCTAGCCCTGTTCCGCGGGATCAAAGAATACGTGAAGATGATACGAGGCGCGTCCATTTCAAACTGATCTCTGTCAGTCATCAGAATCCAACAATTCAAATAGTTCATCTTCTGAGTCAGGAATTGGCTTAGGTTGAGAGGGCTTTTTCCTTGCCTCAATGAACTTTCTTAATAAACTGTGTTTGTATTTACGTCCGTGACCAGTGTATGTAAAAGTGTCGGCGTCCGTAGAAGTGTCAGTGGAAGAGGAAGTGTCAGTGTCCACGGAGGTGGAGGAGTCAGTGTCCTCGGAGGTGGAGGAGTCGTCGTCTGTGGACGTGTCATTTTTCTTGATAACTGTAGTGGTAGTCTGAGTTGAGGCGTTTGAAAACCCAGCGGCTGTTCCAGTGGAAGGCCCCGTGGCCGTTGTGGCACTGGGGTGATCGGTAGGGTCTGGTGCAATGAAAGTTTCAATGCCAGCAGTAGCACGAGCATCTTCGGAAGTCGAGGCAATTGTCCTGGCGGTATGAATGTCAGTAGTTGTGGCAATTAAAGGATCGGTCTCTGTGCTGGCAGTAGGAATGTCAGTAGCTGCTGTGGTAATGATAAGATCCTTCTTTGCTGTGGCAGTAGAAATATCAGTGATTGTTTTGACGATTGAAGGGTCCTTTGCTGTGGCAGTAGAAGGATAAGTGGTAGTGCGAGATGCCAAGGAAGTCGAGGCAGTGGCAGTGGCAGTGGCAGTGGCAGTGGAAATGTCTTTTCCGCTGGCAATTGCAGTTTCTGTTGCTGAGTCAGTGGGAGCGTCCGTTTCCTCGAATGCAGTAGCTGAAGAGGGAGCCGGATGAATTATGTTAGGCTTTTTACCGAAGGTCTTTAATACTGTTCGTTTAGCTCGAGTCAGTGACATTCGTTCCGACGAAGGCTGAAATTTTTTTTCTGAGGACGGTGCGGTTGGTGACGTCTTCTGTACCGGTGGCTGAGTCACCATTTCGTCTTTACTGTCGGAACCTGCAGCTTGGGCCGTGTCGCCCTCCTCAGTCCCCTGGTCCACGCCTTCCTTAGATTTCTCCATTACAAGCTCCTCTCAGCTGCACCAGTGATTACCCTGGTTTCAGAATATCTGCAACATGCGACAGGCGCACATAAAATATAGGGCGCTTGTGGGAAACGAGAGATGCATGTGAAATTGTAGTCTGAAAACCTGGAGTGAGAGGATTAAAATGGAAAACATAAGCCTAGATGAGAAAATAATATTAAAATTGACGTTGAAGGAAAAAAAAAAAAACTAAACTGCTTTTACGCGTCTCTGGATGGGGCCAAGTCTTGTGAGCACGTAATGACGTTTGGGGGTTTAAAACAGACGGGGAATTTTGAATAGCTGAGCAACCAGTTTAACTTTTAAATCAATACTTTATTCAATAGTTTGTGATAATAGACAACACGGATTAAGCGTCTGTTGATGAACTGCGAAACTTAAACTCGATGAGTATTAGAACCCATTTGCGCGTTCCGCAAGACAAATGAGCGAAGCACTAAAATCTTTAAAGAAAAAAAAAACACGGGTTTGTGACCTTGCAAATAACGAGGTAACGAGAATGAACTAATGTCACTGTATCCCTTATAGGGCTTTCCGTGTTCCATACACATTGAACACTTCCTTGGTTATAAATGAACATGTATTACACAATCAGATAATTAACAATAAATTATGTCACTGAATTTAATGATCTTTCCAATTTTACCAGTTCTATAAATAACAGGATTAGTTTTATGAACTGAGTAGTAGTGGTTGAATGGGATTGATAACTCCTTATTTCCGTAGTCGTTTGAATGTTTCTGTCGGAAACGTATTTGTGTGCCTATAACACGCAAAAATAAAAGTGCACATACATTTTTTAAAAAAGTTTTTATTACATTGAGTAATTTATTAAATAACCAAAGAACCTGCTAATTTTTTTTTTTAGGTTTCATCATATTCCTTCATGTATTTATTTGCAATTATAATACAGAAGAAAATTTTCATATTCCTCTAGTGGAAAGACAGAAATGTTATTCCGGAGTAAATGTAACTGAAGAATATCTTTGTAGGACGACCAATTGGTATTCACTTTTTCGTTACCAATTCGATCTATCAGAAATAATATTATGTTGCATCTCACCTTCGAAAGATGTTTTTAAGTCGCATTGAATTAAACTGAAGTTATTATTTATAACCTTCCCTTTGTTTCACTTTTGTCTCGCCATTTAGACTTGCTGAGAGAGGGATATCAGAATATTAAACACAACATAATGTCCGGTATATTACTTTGCCTACATGAATGGAGTTCGATATATTAAACTGACGTAGTGAATTCACTGCCTGAAGTTTAAAAAATACGTATACTATGTTTGCAGCGCAAAGTGAGTCTGTCTTTACTATTAGTCGCAAGCTATTTGGATGGAGTCATTAGAAGAAATATTACCTGATTCTTGTATATCCAGCAGTCAGACAGCACTCGGAGTAGGTCCACAACTACACTGAGTGCGCAGTTTAGCTGCCAAATGTTCTTTCTTGACTCCGCTCCTCAGAACATACGACAGTTATGCACTGGGTGTGTTCTGTGGTGTACAGAGAGGCCTGACTCCTTCCTGTACACACGTAAATCAATCTCGGATTTAAATACCTGATATGATTTAACTTACGTAACCAAAAACGAACTGAAATATTTCCGAATTTACTCGTAACAGCGCACGTATAATGCAACGTCTTTTAAATCAAGCTTGTACTTTAACGACCACTAGAAAATAGCCCGTCAACATTAGCTACAAAAGTGTTCCATACACATTGAACACTTCCTTGGTTATAAATGAACATGTATTACACAATCAGATAATTAACAATAAATTATGTCACTGAATTTAATGATCTTTCCAATTTTACCAGTTCTATAAATAACAGGAATAGTTTTATGAACTGAGTAGTAGTGGTTGAATGGGATTGATAACTCCTTATTTCCGTAGTCGTTTGAATGTTTCTGTCGGAAACGTATTTGTGTGCCTATAACACGCAAAAATAAAAGTGCACATACATTTTTTAAAAAAGTTTTTATTACATTGAGTAATTTATTAAATAACCAAAGAACCTGCTAATTTTTTTTTTTAGGTTTCATCATATTCCTTCATGTATTTATTTGCAATTATAATACAGAAGAAAATTTTCATATTCCTCTAGTGGAAAGACAGAAATGTTATTCCGGAGTAAATGTAACTGAAGAATATCTTTGTAGGACGACCAATTGGTATTCACTTTTTCGTTACCAATTCGATCTATCAGAAATAATATTATGTTGCATCTCACCTTCGAAAGATGTTTTTAAGTCGCATTGAATTAAACTGAAGTTATTATTTATAACCTTCCCTTTGTTTCACTTTTGTCTCGCCATTTAGACTTGCTGAGAGAGGGATATCAGAATATTAAACACAACATAATGTCCGGTATATTACTTTGCCTACATGAATGGAGTTCGATATATTAAACTGACGTAGTGAATTCACTGCCTGAAGTTTAAAAAATACGTATACTATGTTTGCAGCGCAAAGTGAGTCTGTCTTTACTATTAGTCGCAAGCTATTTGGATGGAGTCATTAGAAGAAATATTACCTGATTCTTGTATATCCAGCAGTCAGACAGCACTCGGAGTAGGTCCACAACTACACTGAGTGCGCAGTTTAGCTGCCAAATGTTCTTTCTTGACTCCGCTCCTCAGAACATACGACAGTTATGCACTGGGTGTGTTCTGTGGTGTACAGAGAGGCCTGACTCCTTCCTGTACACACGTAAATCAATCTCGGATTTAAATACCTGATATGATTTAACTTACGTAACCAAAAACGAACTGAAATATTTCCGAATTTACTCGTAACAGCGCACGTATAATGCAACGTCTTTTAAATCAAGCTTGTACTTTAACGACCACTAGAAAATAGCCCGTCAACATTAGCTACAAAATCTAACGTAGTAATTTAAAAAAAAAAATTGTAATGAATAGTGTAACGAAGCAGCATTTCAAAATTAAAAATATTTCTTAACTTCGCTTAACTACGAAAGCTGAGAAACGTTAATTTATATCTGTTTCTCTGCGTTGTATAGACGTGCACGTACACTGCAGGCTATGGATGAGTCAAGAGTCTCTAGTTTCAAAGAATTTTATCTACAACGCAGCATATAAGAACAAAGAAATAACTTAACATTGTACAAAAAAAGGCATTATTTATGTTTGCCTAATAAGAAATATAATACGCCGTTAAATAAGTAAGAACTGTCCACAAAAGTCAATAGAGATGTTTACGGAAATGTGTTTTTTTCCCCAATAGAAGACTGCCCCATGTTAACTGTTATCTATCGTCAGAGCATCAGAGTTCAGGATATCGTATGAATATTTATTAATTTCCTGACGTTCATAAACTAATAATAGTCTGATATTTAATTTTAAATATCTATAAATTATGTTGAGTCATCACGAATAATTGTGACTCTCTAAGTTTTCACCAAGTGCTGAATGTTTCTGACAAAAATAGTTGGCCACCCCTGGACTAGTGCATGACGGTAAAATAGTCAAGTACTTATTCAAGTACCAAGCTTTGAAGACGTATGGGAGAGAGGAAGTAAGCTCCACACCTCGGTACTGTAAGCAGAGGGCTGGACTTTGTGAAGCTGGATTCTGATGTGACCTTCGCCTTGGTCTATGAGTCACCGTTGTTTTCAGTAGGGTAACAACGTCAACTGACAGAACAAAACATTAGGAATGAGATGAGTGAGTATAAAGATGGCGGCCTTCTAGGTTGTAGTGCTATCAGACTACTCGGCGCTACAACCCCGAAGACAGCCTGGGGAAAAAATAGGTTAAATTATACGCCCCTCTGCCATGCTCTGGAACATGTTATTTCGTAAATGGTCGGTGCTTTATACCGTCACTTCGAAAAACATGAAAATTCATTTGTTTCACTCGCCGTAGCCATGTTAGACGGAACCCATCTATTTCGAAGCTCCTCGTTCGTTTTCTTCCAGTCACAATTCCTCAGGATACACACAGACTCCGCCTCAGAGCACACAAATGCCACTCCCTTCAGGCCCCTTTTACCTTTTGCACCTGGCCACAGTCACCTACGTGATTTAACTGGTGACGTCAACAAAATGGCCGTCATAATAATAAAAAAAAACCAGATAACTCAATCATGAAGATGGAGCTTTCGGTTCGTAATACAGACTTCTGAAATTTAGAAATGTTTATGTCGAGCAAATTAATAGCCAGGCATCATCTAGACTCGCATTATTTCGTTCAAAGATTGTTAAATGGGCAAAACAATTACGAAGAAATTGGCGTGTCAAGTAGATGAAACAATCGATTGATGGACTAGACGTATATAGAGAGATAATATTAAAATTGATCATAAAGAAATACATTATGCGTGTGGATTGGATGTAACTGACTAGGGTAGGGTCCAGTGGCGGGATCTTATGAATATTCTGGTAGGCATACGTAAGTAGATAATATTAAAATATCTTAAATAGATTGTGATGCGGATAGGATATAACTGGCTCAGTATTTGGTCCATTGGTGAATCCTGAGAGTAAAAAGAGTGCTCATGTTAAACCGGCCCAATGCTGACCCCAGAACGTGAAGTGGTTTACAGCAATATACGTACCAGAGAGATTTATTTTATTTTAAACTAACTCTTTGCTCTCTCAACAGCATTCATCTGACAACTATTTATGTATTTCGTACGATTCTCAGAATTAGCAGCTACTCCCTACTACAACAGCGTGAACCACTTAATGTTTGCAATGGTGACACGTCGTGTTTTCTTTGAGGTACGGACTGAGTGTTTCAATAGGCACATTACTGTGATGAGAGGATTCACATTTCAATCTCATTCACGTTACTTACATTTATTTTGGTGCAGTAAAATACAGAATTAAAACATTTCTGTGATAAGCAAATTTTATCTTTACAGTTAAATCTTTAAATGCGACTTACAATATATCTGTGGGGTAACAGGATACCGTACATAAAAATATTCAGTGCTAAGCGTGAATTATCTGGCTTAGAAATCAACATTTTGTACTGAATTTTTGATCGACATCATGGTGTGAAAATTCGCCCTATATCACAGAACATATCAAAGTTTAGTAATTTTTTCTTAATATAAAATTTACAATAAATATGGTCCTAAAATCTACATACGAATTAGTAATTTACAGCAAATTCGTTATCACATTCGTGCTAAAAGGAGAAAAATTATTCATGGAGGAATAAATATCAGTTTAAACTTTAAAGTTTACACTTCGTCTTTGGTCATTGGTAAAATATTAAATTGCTACTTTGTTTAAAATAACTGTTATTCTAAGGATATGAGCGTTTAGTTACGTCATTGATAATAATCGTAAAATTCATGTAATCGTCATCGATGAAATGCTGTATCATTTTTGTCGACATTCTTAAGTATCGCCCAAAAGAAAACTCGTTCATCAGACTTTCATCTGTACTTCGTATAGCGTGTCTCATGCGTATACGATCCAAGCCGTTGACACCTTCCAGAAGAAACACGCATTCATACTTTCCCCTGGTCATCCCGGTTTGCTGCAACATGCAGAACCACTTGTCTTCGATTACAAATCTGGAATACAAGAATATCTCGTCTTTAACACAAATGAAGGCGCATTTTGGCTTCGAATTCCAAGTTACAGTGAAATAGTCCGAGAAGATTTTGTGTTTTGGGATTTGAATTTGCCAATTAACGTGCCTCCTCACGTGTAAAGGAAAGTGTTTCTTCAGGCCATACCACACACATTTCTTTTCCTTGATGCGACTGATGGGACACTGAATCTCACTGAAGTCACAATATTTGTAGTGGTCTATTATCGAACTGAGTTGCATTTTGGCATCGCACCCGTTCAGCCGTCCTGGGCAACAGAACGAAGTCAGCGATAGTAGATCCTCCAGGTTCTTGTTCGGCGTGTCAGTCAGAGGTGCGAAACAGATTGTGCACAGCGATATCCAAGGCAGGCACTCGGCACAGAAGGAGTGTCCGGAGCTGCACAAGCGGATGGGAGATGTCATCATCGCTTCACAGTTTGGACAAACCATCTGACTGAAGAGTAGCTGGTAGCTGTCACAGAAGATCTTGATGTCAGGCAACCTAAGTGGAGACTGTTTGCGCTGTCGGACGGGTGGTATCTTCTTAAGCGTGTTTGTTGGCGAGTTGGTAGGTGTCACGTTTTCATTTGCCTCCATCCTACGGTCAGACAAACATGATTTTTAGGTAATATTAAGCCCTAAGGGGCCTCACAAACTTTATGGACAATTAGCCTGCTGTTCATCGAAGGATTTCGAAAACTTTGCAAGTGGATATCGTAGGCTGAGTCGCGTAAATCCAGGTCACATATTCGCGCCCTAGTCGCCTAATATTCAGTATGAAATCATTAACCCTCTACGTACAAGTTCCAAAGTTCAGGTCTTCCGTCGTGGATAGGCCAACTAACACACCCCTTGTCACAAGCGAACTGTGCCTACCAAGGGCCTCGTAGAAGCACGTGGTTGTTACGGGGTCACATCACATGGGCAGGGAAAACAATGTCAGCCTCGTTTCGTTTTTCGTTCCCGTATTTTCCCACAGGCAAAAACAAATATGAAATTCATTGACAAATATTTATATTTGATTTATTTTGATTATAACACTACAGCGCCGATTTTGCATGCATTTCAGACTGAGAGTTTGTTTAACTTTTTTACATCCGGTGTCGCGTCTCGTGTACAATTACAGAACTGAGTCGACCGCGTAAAACACCGATGAGGGCCGTGAGTTTACCA
>NW_019060382.1:54894-76009 GCF_000696155.1 Zootermopsis nevadensis | reverse complement strand
ATAATTGCTCCCAAAACATTGAGAAATTAAGTGTTAAAATATGCACCAGACTAAAATTATAGCTTTTGTTTCTTACTGATAAGAAACTGCGTATGATAAATGAACGAAGTTTAGTGGGATTTGATGTACTCCCGACGGTGAGTACGAAATCTTCTGGGTTTTAGAGTCTTGTAGTCGAAAAGTGTAGAAGTTTACAAACGTTTCAGACGTCCCCTGGCGATGGAGGCAGCAGAGACCTCTGAAACGTCGGTAAACATCTATGATAATACACTGCGTTATAACCTAGAATTAATTACATTCTGGTTTACTCACATTTAAAATAATGGTTTATGGAATTCAATACTTTTTCAGCATTACGCGTACATTTTGTTCACGAAACACAACAAACACGTTGAAATTGCGTTCCTATTTACCTTAATATTATTTATACCTGTAATGCACATTCACTAGTCAATAAGCTCATTGCTCCTCGGACTTACACCGCTACCTCCAATAGACGTCTTTCCTACCTGTGCTCAGTCTGCCCAAGGAGTGTCGATTTCGTCTGAGGTCGCTCGTGCATGTTTATATTGTACGACGGCTCTGGAGGGGAGCAGAGAAGGCAAGGGAGAGGCTGTAGATACAGTACTGTATAATCGTATAGTTTACGTCATCAGTCAACAAGGCAGAGTTTCCGAAGTATGCAACCGGCACGAGACTTACCACAGAAGTTGTTTTGTGGGACTTGTAGGCCTGGAGTAGTGAATCTGTTCTCTTTGATAATGCGTACATTTAGTGGACAGTGTCGTATTTCTCTGTTCAACTGAAATTACAGTAAAGACGTTGTTCGTTTGCTTTCAAGACATTTTTTATGTCAGGCCATTTTTAATTTTGTAAAATTTCATTTATTAATAATATAGCAATTTCCATTCTTTTTCAAAAGTCATGTAGTTTGAACAACGGAACAACATACATTCTGTCAGTAATATGATTTCATCTTCATCTACAAATTAAAATGCATTTTTTTTAGATTGTTTGGATTTACACTAAGCTAACGTGTGTGTGTGTGTGTGTATATTTTTTCTTCAGTAGCGAAATCTATGACAGACCACTGCGACCCGCGGGCCTTATATTGTTGACCGCTGATTTATGTTGTAAAGAAATGCCACTCTTACGACTAGTTACACAACAAATTATACCATTGATCATTCTTGCATGTTTTTATTTAACTTAGATTATATGGGTAAATACACAAAATTTCATGATTTGTAATGTCAACTAACTTCATGTTGTCAGGGCCTTAATTTATCTGCGACAAAAATCCTTAATTTTTTTTCCTTCTAAGTGACTGAGCAGTTCATAAAATTTACAATCTAAGACACTGAAATACTATTATGAACCATAGGTTACAGAGATAATTACACAAACGGGCCTATTTAGTATGCGTCCTCCCTCCGAAACGTCGGAAATCACACGACTTTTCGGTGTCGCGACCAATAAGAAATTGAAATTGCCTCGAAAAACTCAGAACTTACAAATTAAAACAGTGGTACCTCAAACATATTTGTCCAAGAATCTCATTTTGTGTTAGACACCACGTATAAAAGTTCTGTCTAAAAGAGGACTTAGAATTATTTTATTTTATTATTAACACACCTGATGTATTGTTCTGTTGTTTTTAAAGTGATTGGTCTGTTAATCTGAACTTCACTGTACTCGTACCACTGAAGCGTTGAAAATGTCTACTGAATATTGCAGTTGGTTTCTCTCACTTAAATGAAGTACCCTCCTGATGCGACTGAAAGGAATCATGACGTAGTCACTTACTCTACTGCAATCGTTTCTTTCGTCCAAGTTCCTAATTCTACAACAATTCCTGGAGTACGCCTCCTGGCCTAGTGTTGTGCACACTGTGAGATTGTATTTGAAATATCTGGCCTTGAAGTTCGGTCCTATGTAAAATACGGAAAAGCAAAAATCATGCTCCACCATCTCCCAAAGACAGAAAAATAATTCATTCAAGGTGAAAATAACCTGATGAGAAAGTCCTCTATTTTGTCGTAGATGTGGCAGGTTCGACACAAACTTTCCTCCGACATCGCATATATTTATCTCATGGTACTTGTGGATGTGACACCGGACGTCTGTTAACGGACCCTGCCACGTACATATCTGGGTAGGCAACACTGCGTAGGGACATCGAGTGTAGTTGCTGTAAGGGCAGGTTCTCTGATGATCCATTACACCATCCATGGGTACAATTTCTTTGCAGCCGTAAGGTTGTTTATCACAGGGGAACACTGAAGTCCTGGCTAGGTTTTCTAGAAGGGAGTTTCTGATGTTCAGATAAGGTCTGTAGCATACCAGACATGTCGCCAGAAATGCCCTGCAGTCGTTGCACACGTGATGTCCATTCTCGCATGAAACTATAGGAGGCAGCATGTACTGTCGACAGTGCATACATTCCAGGACGCTCAGAAGCCCTTGGTTGAGGTCTTCCATCTTGGTTACTAATATAAGAATCCGCAAAAATCTGTGGATCGATTTTATAGACATTAATAGCATTACTAACTAACCCTTGCACATCTAATATCATGAAGCTAAAACATTATTGACAAACACATAAAAATATTCTCTTTTCATGGAAACCGAACGTTCATTCCCATGTTCGCAAAAGCCGCCGGTGATCCCTATCCTAAGCCAGACGAATCCGGTTTGTTACATCCCACCCTACGAGTCCTTCCAGACAATTTTAATATCATACTCTCATCTGCCCTGACGCCTCCTAAGTGATTTGTTTCTTCAGGTTTTACCCTCAGTCATGTTTCATATAGAAGTCGTGTATATTAATTAATTAATTAATTACATCCGTAGTTCATGCTGCTTATTAATTAATTGTACGATCACTAACTCATCGTGCAAAGCCGACTTACAGATTTAACTAAAATAGAAGCGTTGTATTTCAGAAAATTGGGTTAAGTTTGAGATTCATGCAGACCCATGCACTTCTACTGGTAAGATAGTTGTGTGATACCAAATTTAATATACTACAGGAACGCTCTCCTTTCGGAGCGCTTTCTCTAATCTGATAATTTACTTCTTTACATCGCTGTTCAGAGGCCAACTGTTCTTGGTCAGTCAACTTTCTACGTCCAGCCCCACCCTTGCAAATCTTCGTATTAAAATCGATCATAAAATCAGTTTTCATAATAGTTTTCGTAATCGTAATATATCGAATGAGTATCAGTTTACCTTGTAGGAGTTGTTGGAGTTGGTAATTCAAATACTTGATAACGTCTTCGTTCACTTTTCTGATATTTTAGGCCAACTGTCAGTCAATTTTTAAGAATGCGACGGGCTTGGTAGTGAAGCGTTATTTGTTGATGACGTCATTTCTTGAAGACAACGAGGAATCACAAATTTTTATAGTAGAAGACGAGGAATTACAAATTTTTATAGTAAGACGAGGAATCACAAATTTTTATAGTAAGACGAGGAATCACAATTTTTTTTTTATAGTAACAGAAATCTGTTTGAGAAATGAAACTTCTGGAAGAACAGGTCTATATTTTGTGTAAATACGATACCCACAATGAAACAAACTTCACTCTTGTACACTCCTATATACTGACATGTCTTCAAGAAACATTTTCCCATTCTGACTTTGATAATGAGAAAGCATTTAAGGTATTTTTGCTGTACTATAAGGCTTATATTATTCAGTATCGAGAAAATTGTTTATTTACAGAGGGCTTGACGGTGAAGCCCGATGCCTTTCGATGTCTTTGCATCACGATACAGCTTCTCGTGACGTCATACTGACAAGAGAGAGAACTTGTAAACCTTCCTTACGAGCACTGAACCCCAATCGTTGCATTTTGACTAACCTTTAATTTCGTATGAGGGCAAGAACCGGTCCAGGGTGTACCTGCGGGAGTGGCCAGAACGTCTTCACCCCTCAGTTAAGCTGCTGACAACTGTACTGAACTGTAAACAGTACAAGCAGAGCGAAGGTATCGGGAATGATAATGGTAGCCAATCAGATCTAAGGACCACAAAGTACGCTAATCGACTTAGTTGGGTCCAATATTATTAAGTCAAAATCGATATTTACCATTGAAATGTGAAGGGGTGAGTTTAATTATTTCTTTATTTAATGGCGTTGTACCAGATGTTTAGGTTAATGTAGGAGTTGAGATTTTCGCGGCTATGTTGCGTCGGCAAAAGAACCCGGGAGATCGCCATCTATGTTTAGGTTGAGCTTATACAGTTTTGATGACAAATGAGAAGAATGTGAGAGAGGAGTGATGTTGGTATTATCTGTGCGACTACAAGAGTAAGACATGGGTGATCATGCAGCATGAATGAGGTAGATGAGAAGTTGAAGGGGTTGAGACTCTTCAAAGACGTCCTTTCATTGAACATAAATAAAAAAACGCGTATGCTTAGAAACAGCCATGAAATTTTAAAGATACAAGATGTCAGAGGGAGACAGGCTTTATTAGTTTGATTCAGGATCTACTGGCGGACTCAAAGAAAACTGTATTGAATTTTCAAATTCCATAATAAGTGTGACTACTTTCTGACCAGCTGAGCGACTGTTAGGTTTCAAATGAGGACTACTCCGCACAGTTTGGATACTTAAAAGTAAAAAAAAAAATACAATTTCATTTTAACTATATTAGTCATATGATATTTGTTATCAGCTCCCCAGTAGTGAATACTGTAAACATCAAACCTGCTTAATATTTAAATAGGCTTCACTGTAATGAAAAAAAATTAAGACTATGTTCATTTTGCATTTATTTCTTATTAAACATGAAATTCCAGGTTACACAATATACACACAGTTACACTATTGCACGTACTGCAAATATACATCATTTTATATCTTCATAAAATAGTTTAAGCTTACGATCACATTTTCCTTATTTCTGCCTAACAAAAAGTTGTATTATGAAACGCACGTCAAAGCACATCGAGATCAGGGGCACTGCCGAGACAAATAAGATTTTTGGTTACTTTTAACTTTGCACCCAATTCGGTATACTTGTAGTTGCCAGAGCTTGGCTATTTTTCTGAAGTTTCGGTTTTCAGTGAAAACTTACGTCACGGGAGGGGTCTTCCTCGTATGGGGGGGTCTCTTCAATTTTTTATTAATAAACAAGCAAACCTTTCTGGATTATTATTATTATTTTGAAAAGCGTTTTCACTGAAAACCGATTACCCCACAAATCAAAAGAGCGAAGTGTCCCGTTGAGAAGTTTTTGGTTGTTTGTGGGAATCTGTTTTTGAACTTTCTGCTGGCTTGGACGTGGTTTGTTGACAGACATTTCAACTAAGTGGTTGTTCTGGGCTTATAATCTTTCAGACGTGTTCTTGAAGACACTTCAAATTACTCCGGCGCGAATTCTTCAGCGGTGCCTGACGATGGCGAAGTGCTGTCGGCGTCGTCGTCTTCTGCCTTCAAGTCTTCTACTACCTGGGAATTTTTCTTCAGAAATACAACATTTTTGGGATCTTTCATTAGAGCCTCTATTTCTGATTTATGAGTATCGTGTTTCCCATAATTGGAAATTATCTTGTTGAATGTCTCTTTCAGAGTTTCAATTCTAACAAATATTTCTTTGTCAGTGCCTGTACCTTCGTCTGCTTTGTCTGGCGTGCCAGAGGCTTCAACATTATCTTCACGAAGAGTGGTTTCTTCGTGTAATAATTCGGCAATGTAATCGGGAAATATTTGTTCAATGGCAATCCTCATTCCTTTCAAGCCCTTATGAATTGCATCTAGTTTAGTTACGATATCCGAAAATTTTTCGTGCCTCTGGTCATTTGTTAAATCTCGTTCCGAAATGCTTACTTGTGGCGTCACGTACCGGGGCCTGACAGAAGCAGGGTATTTCTTGACAGCTGATAAACTTTGATCAGTATTTTCTTTAAGTTGTGCAGAAGATGCGGAAGAATTACCATTCTTTTCGACCAGAGGACTTTGTGAAATAGCATCCAACTTGTCTGTGTCGCGTCCGAAGCCACCTTTCAGTTCACTGGATGCTGAGACAGGTGTAACAGTTTCCATTTTCAGAGTGGAGACCTCCATCTGCTGTGTAGCGGCACCCTGCAGCTTGTTCATTGGTAGTTTTGTTTCGGCGAAAAATCCTGGTTCTAGCGATGTTTGTTGGCTTTCTAGGGAAAATAAAGTTGTACAGTCACTTTATTGAAATCAGAACATCATTTGGAAAACCTAGGAGTAGATGGGTGGATTATATTACACTGGGTGTTACTGAAATACATTTGTAGGTTGTGGGCTGGATTAATCTGGCTTGTGATAGGGACCACTGGTGGGATCTTGCGAAGAAGATAATGAAACTACCTTACAAGGTAATGCCTGGGGGTTTTAAGTAGTTGAATGAATGTAGCTACACAAGGACCGGTTCCCATGGAATTATTTAAATAATTATTGAGCATCTCTACTTAATGCATGATAGAAAGCAATTATGACGAGAATATATAAATCTTATGTTGCAGAGACACGCTTACATTCATATTTGTCCAGAAGTCTAATAGTGATTTTAAAAAATAATCAAAGCCAATCAACCAACACTTTTTTATTATATGCACAGACTATTGTTCATATCGTTATTATTGGAGATGGGTTATATCTCTGCACTAATTTCTTTGGTTATAACGATATTGGAATGCAAAACAAACAAAGTCGTAGAACAGTTACGCGTCAGAAACTGCGAAACCATAATATTTTTATTTGCAGTGAAGTTTTGTAGGGCGATCAACCGTGTCAGTATGGAATGAACTTCCGAAGTTTCGAAAACAGTCTCAAGTCACCCATCCCTGATCGTACCTTCCTATATTCACACGAATGATTTCTCTATAACACATCATTGACCTCAGTCATTGTAGAAGCTTCGAATCTTATACTGTACGCATTTGCACTAAGAAAATTAACGTAGAAATCGTGTGCTTGCAAGTGATTTTGTCAGAATGTGTAACTAGAGATTATTTTAATCAAAGACTTAGAGAAATTCTCCTTTCTTAGTATCTTCAGCAATGAACATTTTTTGAAGCGACGCAGAGCGTCAACTGTATGTGGGGGGTAAATTTAGTCTTCCACCACGTGTCTGGAAGGGCTGTAGAAATCAGCGAGGACTGCCAGCTGTCGAAAATCGAACACGAAATTGGAATTTGAAATATGTGAGTGAATCTGTTGTTTACAGTTTTGTCGAAGTCCGAGGTCAGTGACAAGTTGTTTCGCGTTAGGCGAGTGTGCGTCCTATCCAGTACACACACAAGACTTCAGGCAATCTTGTAGTTTGTTATTTTCGTGAACTGCCTATGCTTGTCTGCAGTTTTTCGTCACGATACTTCGTGTCATGAGAATGCGTCCATCTGTAAGAAAGCCTGTGGTCCCCGACGTCACTGTTGAAAATGAAATCGCTTTCTGTGCCCGAGAAAACTTCACTGGGTTTACTTACTTACTTTCTGAGAATACGAAGCGATCTTTTCATCAAAGCCTCGCCAAAACACTGTTTTCTATGCACTTATTTCAATAAATTAGACCAACCTTTTGCACACGTTTGTTGTTATCAGGTGTTATTACGATATCGATGTGTGAGCTTCTGAACGGATTTTATAGAATATCTCAAAAACGATACGAGTAATTGAAAGTAAAATAAATAAATTTTTACAAACAAAATTGGAAAGAAAATTTATTTCTCGAATATTTTGCATTTTAATTACCTCATTGGTGGGAGTCGTTTTCTAATTTGAAACTATAATAGTATTTACTTTTTTTCCTCAGTCTCTCCAGGCTAGCGCCGGGCACGTTTCAAATAGGTTACTGCAATATTTTTTTTCAGTTCATCGTTCTGAATCTACCACTGAATCCGAAAAATATGGGCCCCTAACACTTGAGACACATTCGATTCCTTTTGTTACCCGATAAAGATTTCATTTTTTCTCCTGCAAAAGATCCTTGTTACGTTTCCAGAAGTTTACGGTAGCATCAGAATTTTGAGAAAATACGTGAATAAGAAATTAATGAAGTTGAAATGTTTCTTTACTTAATTTTATAAAATGCGGCTCTTGTGTTTTTTAAGTTTTTAAACGCGTGTTTCTATCGAGTTAGAATGTTGTGCATCAGCAAATTACCTGCTTCACTACTTCGGTGACCGATTCAGATGATCCACGAGCAGCGTATCTATCCACTTCGACTGTGAGAACCAACACAAGCGAACGTCTTATGTGGTCGTCTTCAGTACTGTACGTTAGGCAATCAGCAGTACGACAGGCTAGCGACGTGGAGGGGGAAGACATGGCTGTGCGCATGTGTAATATGCGACGTTGCGAAAGTGCGTCAGCACTTGCATCATGTGTTTTAACCACCGGCAAATACAAATGTTCAAAGATGACTGCCTTGTGGATTGTAGGGCCTTGGTCATTGCTGCCTCCATCGTCAGGGAGATGAGCATTAGCCCTGATGGTGGAGGCAGCAAAGACTCTAAAACGTTCGTAAACTTTTACAGACTACACGGCTCCATGACTCAGAAGACAGCCATCTTCGTTGTCACTGCCGTGAAAACCTCAAATCCTCAAATGAGTCATCAGGTTAAAGGACGACGAAAGTTTAATTTGTATGCGTGCCCTCCCTGGTTGCCCCAGTCTCAAACATGGACGATGGACGAGGAACGAAGTCCAAAATAAGATTTTAACAGCCAGAAACCTTCAGACTTCGATTGTGAAACTTTCTTTTAAACACAGAGAACAAAAGTACACACATATTAAAACTGCACGAGAAATAATTTAATAATTTCTATTATTATTTTAATAGATACAAGATAATTTGTCTAAAGGTATAATTTGGCTGCACGCGACAGAGACAAGCGACCGAGGCAGGCGACAGAGACGGGAGACGGACACATCGCAGCTTGTCGCCACACACTTTTGAGGTGACGACCGAGACATGCGGCAAAGTGTTTGTTTTCTTTGTTTTGTTGAGACATACGTG
Organism: Zootermopsis nevadensis; assembly: GCF_000696155.1. The sequence goes on along the minus strand of NW_019060382.1, from coordinate 67,011 downwards.
CACATATTCTGTGAAAAATGAGTACAAAAATGCTTCTAAAAAGGTTACTCGAAGAAGATGATGTGTTGCTGTGTTATTTGTTGCGAAAGAAACAAAGAAAACCTATGAGTTCAATATTCAAAACCAGACGTGAAGAAGGATCTTTCTGTCGGTGGTCAGTGGTCGGTTTTCTGCTACTAATTCTACCAATTGCTCATCTTGGTCACCAGTAAATTTAATTTCTGCCATTATTTTACTCAACAACACACGTGCTGCCTGAGCCCGTCGCGAGACACTACTGGTCCGAGAGCGGTCTCCTGTGCTTTGTCTCTGTCGCCCGTCTTTGTCTCGCGCTCGTAATTGTACTTCATACGATTGTACAGAGAGCAGACAGGAAGCGACCAGTCTCGGTCTCGCAATTCTATCGCCTGCCTCGGTCGCTTGTCTCTATCGCGTGCAGCCAAATTGTACCTTTAAGGTTCCATTAAGAAAGTTGAATCCAACATTTTCATATTTGCATTCATTACCAACGCTTTAATAAGTAGTAGTAAAATTAGTACAATAAATATGTGCGTAGTTTACAAAGGTACGTTCATACCTGCGTTAGATTTTAATTGCTATTTAATTTAATAATGTACTTAACCCAGCAGCGTCTTATGAGTAGTATATTCTGTAACAAAAATGCTAATTATTCCTTTTGAGTAACTATTTCATTTCAGTTACATAGTATTCTACAGCACTCAAGTCTTGTGCTAAATCTGTCTCTAACGGGAAAGGTTCTGGAATGTCTTTCCGAGTATCGGAATCTCCGTGTTGTGTATTTTTCACTTCCTTCGGAATTCTTATGAATTTCATCGTAGTTACTGAAGCGTTAGAATAATTGCGTTTCAACAACATGCGGTATTATTAATGTCGACAAAAGTAATTAATCCCCTTAATTTAACTACAGGTGTCACGGAGTGAACAGAAGCAAGCGAGAGCAATGTTCTATCGAGTTGTCGTTTTATTATTATTATTATTATTATTATTATTATATCCCATGTATTCACCACTTTATAGGGTATGTACTTCCATGTACCCGAGACAGACCTTGTCCCTAAGGTACATAGGGCAGCAGCTATTTCCGAAATACATTTTGTTTTTAATACGTGTTACATGTATTATATAGTTTTAGTGTTAGATATTACTACATATTTTACGACAGCGTCTTTCGAATGATGTATGAAGATCCTAAAATGGCGGTTTTCTGAAGTCCCCTGATGTCGTGTTCGCCAGGAATGCTGGCCAAATATTTTCTAGGTAACTTGGAGACAGTTCCAATTGCTCCTATAATTATTGGAATTATTTCAGCTTTCACTTTCCACATTCGCTGTGTTTCAATGAGAAGGTCCTTGTATTTCAAGGTCGTAAAGTTGGAAGGTTGTGTTTGTATTGTTTTCTTAGTGTCCCTGTGGTAGTGTCATTAGGGCTATACGATGCACCTCATTTTGTCCTTTAGCGCGAATGTTAGAAACAATTTCTGAATTTTTATTAGGAAATATCTCTGAAAGAGACCACTTGAATTTTGGAATGGGGGATAGAAGGTATTCAGTGAACAGAAAGCAAATTTGTTCTCATAACAAGATTTCCTTACGTGGGAATAAATAACAAACCATGTAAGACTTGAGGTTCTCACAGCGGTGAGTATGAAGATTTCTGTCGTCTGGGTTGTTGCGCTGTATAGTCTGGTCGATGTTAACTAACGTTTCAGAGGTCATACTGCCTCCGTCATCAGAGTATGAAGATTTCTGTCGTCTGGGTTGTTGCGCTGTATAGTCTGGTCGATGTTAACTAACGTTTCAGAGGTCATACTGCCTCCGTCATCAGGGCCCTGATGACGGAGGCAGTATGACCTCTGAAACGTTAGTTAACATCGACCAGACTACCCAGCGCAATAACCCAGAAGACAGAAATCTTCAATAACAAACCAGTTTGTTGTAAGATGAATCAAAGTAAAGTTTGTAATTTGTGTAGTTGTTTTTACATTAAAATTGATTTGTGGAAAGGAAAGCTGTAGGTTAGAAGCTGCTGTGTACGGACTGAAAATTTTTTAACATTTGTATAAATAATAGATCTCTTAATTTTCGATATAACAGTGTGACTCACCGAAATGTTGAGAGTAAACGAATGTATCTGGGGAGAAGCTCCTGGCAAGCAAGCTATAGTGGTTTACATATCTTGTAGTTTTGCTTGTTTTGAAATGCTTGGCACAGATCGTAAATCGGCTTCTGATATGGACGTAAAGATAGAATCACAATGCTAAAATCCTTTTGCGTCAGTCCCTCAGAGATTGCTTGAGGATAGCTCAACACCGAAGTACAATACTGTTCATAAGGCTTTTTCTGACTTTTTGTGAGAGGTAATAACTGAATAAGACACCAAACCGGTTCCGCTAGAAAAATAAAATCTTTTCTTTATCGATACATTTTGCTCCTGTAATACGAGGGCAATTCAAAAATTAACCTCCGGTCGGGCGCGAAAAACAAACCAGTTGCCATAGCAACATAGCGCATGCGCAGTCGACATCAGCAAACCTTCACCTCGTATGTAGTGCGTTTTATGGACCCAATAACTGTAGTAGTAATAATAATAATAATAGTTTACATTTCTAAATAATTGTTTGCAAATTACTTGGTACATGTCGAGTCTGTTTTACCCACTCGTTTTAGTAAGTGTTGTGACTGTTATGAAAACTGCCAATCACGTAAATAAATTAATTGAATGAAAGTATTTCACAGTAAAGAATTTTACAGATACTTTTAAAATGTTTTCTTCAGACTGAAGTACAATTTCTTAATGTATATTATCCCTCGACATCAAAAGCCTAAAAACATTATAATCCTATTGGCAATATTTCAAAGAACTGGACGTATTGCTTCGTGTACAGTATTTTATTTACCTGATTGTCTCAGGAAAGGCCTGTAGACCTACAGTCGACAAATGAAGCTTCTGGACTGGCCAGGAGTACGTACATTAGAGCATGCGGATTATCAAGTTGGTATGTTCAATAACATCTCTAAAGGCACTTGTTCATAATCTTTTCCGAAAGGTTCCGCATTCAGTTTGGTGCTTGGGGGGGGGGGGGGGTTGGGGGTAAATAGAATACCATTGACAGACTCAAAGCACAGCAGTTAAACTTATAAAAGATTTCTGTGCAGTTTTTTTCCACAGTATTTTTATGGATTTCTTATGATTCTCAGAATAAACAACGTTCATTAATTATGTGGTTTATCAGGAGACATTTGAAACTGAAACTTTTAATATTTAGATCGACTTCATGTTTCAAGGAATTAAGTATGCATTATTAAATTAACAAAAGCATAAATTTTTCTATTATTATTTGCGACATGGTGGATGCTGGAACGTCTGTCGTGTGAGTGACACTAACACTACTTAATTTAGGCTCATAAAATGATATATGATGAAAGATCATCAGAAGATATATACCTACATGTTTTCGGACAGTCAAATTTTTTGCAGTTTAAAGCGGCTTCATCAAACAACGGGGAATTTACACTAGAACAAGATTCGATTGCATACCCATCTGCTCACAGGTCCAACACAAGCTAATACATGGCACAGGGCTAACTTAAATTGTGTTATCGATTACAGAATTTAATTTCTTAAAAGTGAAACTAAGAAAGTATAATTTCTGAAATTATTGAATTAAATGTGTAAAATATACAATTTGTTGATGAACGTTAATGTCGACTACCGGTGAATTCAAGTAATTGAAATTATAAAGAATCTGTAAACCTTGTCTGTAAGACTGACTGATGGAAAACGACCAAAAATGTTAATCGGAAATTGATATTTTGCGTTATGGTATCTCGGTACATTTTCCCCATAAGATCACCTCAAATCAAATTAAAATTGTAGTGCTCTAAATTTGTCATTTTTTCCCTTCATTGCCCTGTAATGCAATCTTTTTGGAAACCCCCCTTTCTTTCACAGTATACTTTACTTAATGTACTTTACAGAAACTGCAATGGACGATGTATCAAGGTGAAGGATTAGGAGAAACAGGTCTTCTGTAATATTTTCGACATTAAATTGAGACCATTTGTTTGATAGCTACATTCGCAAACTGCAATTCAACTCTTCAATTTTTATTTGCAATTTAAGACTTCAAAAACATACAGCAGCATCTGCGTACCTAATATACGTCAGTATGCCTTACTTACAAAAGGTTACATATATTACAATAATTTGCCCACTCCTCTATCAAAATTACAATTAATATTTCCTCATATCATAAATCTTATTTTTTTTTATAATTTTAACAAAATATTAATATAGAAATGTATATTTGCATAATCCGCGTTGTCAAATCTGTTGCGCCTGGCATAATCAGTGACGATCCGTGTACTCTCGCCGAAAATCAACCACAGGTTGAGAAAAGTCCGCGTTGTCAAATCTGTTGCGCCTGGCGTAATCAGTGACGATCCGTGTATTCTCGCCGAAAAGCAACCACAGGTTGAGAAAAGGGCAATTAGAGACACCGCAGTTCAGTAACTCCGAACCACAAACGCATGTACCTCTGATACTACAGAGCACACATTTACCGACGTAAGACAATAATAATGGTTTCTTAAATCTGACTCGTCTGATACTACAGAGCACACATTTACCGACAATAATAATGATTTCTTAAATCTGACTCGTTTCAGAATGTGGTTCATGGAAAGTTTATAGATAGATGGTCATGTTTTTCTCAGTTTTCAATTAATCTTCTACGGTTTCCGAATGATTTCCTGTGACACACATTTTTTCGACCGGCCAGACTCGTTGATAAAGGTGTGATTTATCTGGGAGATTTCCAACCAATTAACAATCAATTAATCTTTCAAAACAGTTCCGTCTGCATGGTTTTTAAGATCCTTGATGGTTACCTTTTTATCCGTCTCTTTTCCATCGACTTCTCCACCCTCTAGAACGGTTGGTTCAATGCCCTCACACTCATTCTTCGGAGCGATTTCTCCGTTATCATCTCCTTCATTTTCGAAGGTGATGGTTTCATGAGCTGAATCCCGTGCCTCGGCTACATCTTGTGCATACTCCGCAGTGGTTCTGATCGAGCCCTTGAGCCCAGTGACCGCTGTTCCTTCTGCAGTGTCCGGAAGTTGTGTGCGGACTCCACGTACGGAATTTGCTGCCCCACTAAAATTAGTCTCCGCCAGAGTTGTGGATTTCATTTCCGTATTGTGTTTCTCCAGCAATGTGGCTGACAGTTTTCTGTCTGCATCAGTGCCTTGAAGTACCTGCCCAGATATTTGAGCAGCGATTCCTACCAATGTTTTGGCGATGCGCGTTGCTGTTTCATGCACTTCAATGCCCATGCGTGCCTGATCCTTCTTACTCTTTGCCATGTCCTCGAACACATATTTTATTCGTAATGATTCGTGGGGATACTTCTTGGAGCGGACTAGATAGTGGCGCATGGATTTCAGAAGTCTTCTGTATTCCACGGCAAATTTTAGCCTTTCAAGTGAGGCGTCGATAGTTGATTTGATGTGTTCGGCAATACACAGCAATTCGTCTACAGCCCAAAATGTTTTCCATGTGACCTCGTCTCTGTATTTTAGTGCGGTACTAGGATCTTCTAAGAATGGCAGTACCGAATCGGCGTTCCTTCCGATTTCAGCTATATTGGCAGGAACTTTTAAATGCATCTCCGAGAGTTTCACGGCAACGCTTTCAATTTCTGAGACGTCTTGCTCAAGAAACTGCGTAGTTTCAAGATTGATCCGTGTACATAATCCATCAACTTCGAGAAGTATTAATAATGTGTCCAGATCCGTCAACAGTGATTCCAAAGTATAAACTTTCCCCTCCTGCGATGTGAATTTCAGGCCGCGATCCCTTTCAGCTGAACCATGTTTTGACGAGAGACACATCCTGTTCGATGGTTTGCATCTGGCGTACCTCTCTTCCTTGCGTCTCCGTAAAATACTGTCTATGGATATTTCTGTGAGAGTGAGCATTCGCTTGATGTCCTCCACTTCGTCAGAACAATATCTCGGTTGCATAGCTTCATCGATGTCGACGAATAATTTCGGGGTTTGTGTGCCATCTTCAGAACTTCCTTCCATATTTACTCGTTGGACGTCTGATGTCCGGTACTCTCTCCTGCAGAATAAAATACACATCCAGTCAGTAATCAGAATATTATTATGTTATGGTGTGACCCAATAATCCTTTACCGAAATTGAATTTACTAATTTCATGATCGATATTTTTATTGTCATAATGCAGGATCTCCGAGAAACACGTTCATGTACCCAGTGGGCAATACCACCCCCTAGAGTTCTGCACCCTACCCAAGCGGGTCAGATACTGTCGTGTTAAGATTCATCTGCTTATGTTGAATGAATACTGCAGGTTGGAAACATAACGCGATGAATTTTCTCATGTATCCTGCAAGTGCTGTTATGATGGATACAATCCTGTGTTCTAATGTATATGTCATCTTAAACGTACGTCAGGTATTTCATGACGACGCAGGTCGTCGATTGTAGTTTCTTCCTACACATTACTGCAGCAACAATAACAACAAATTTCGTTTATTTTAATTATATTTTGGGGAGAGTCTGAAGGCAGCCATACAGTTGGTCAAGACGTGTCGCTCCAGAATTTTAAAATATTATTATTATTATTATTATAACTGTATGACGAAAAAATGTTTGGCACCTGTGACCCAAAAATTACATATCTTACGCTAACCCTGCAACATGATCAATATAATGAAAGTGGTGTCGAATATATTGATAAAGGTACATCTTTGCCATGTTATTTGTAATGTTTCATGCAAAACTATATTCCTTGCTTTTTGTTATTCGAGAAATCTGTATATAATTTTCTCTTCGTAAGAGACAGTGAGTGAATTGTAACCCTACAAAATAACGTACGAAGTTAATCATCTCTACTGTTTAGGGCAGTAAATTAGTCAAGTTTCGAGACTGATCTATGACAAGTAAACAGTAGTGGATCATACATGTGTTAATTTAGTAGGAATCTGGACTCTAGAAACTTCTGATAGTCCTGTTTGTTGTACACTGCTTGTCTCAGATCGTGAATAAGTTAATATGGAGACTGTTTGGGGTAGACACGGATTATAATGCCCCAACCGATAAAATATTTATTCGGTCTGTTAAAGATTGGTTGAGAATAAATAAAAACCTCAATAGCATCCATAAGATTCTCTTTTAGCCTCTAAGAGAAGATAACTGAATGAAATCCCAAATTGGTTACTCTAGTAACAACCAGCATCCATCGTCAAATTTTCCTTGTATAATAATAATAATATAATTATTAATTACTGCTACTAATATAATAATAACAGCAACAGATCTATTCTTAACGTGTTTCACAATGTAGTTTTAACATAAATATTTTAATATTATATAATTTTAACAACATCATTTAATTACAACGTTTGTGTATAGACTGTGAAAATAAATATATATATAAATATTTTATTTAAATCGGTCAGTAGGTAATTACCGTATTTTCATAATTACTGTGTTCATGCACATGTTTTTTCTTTAATTTGTATTTATTTTATATTTATGTAATTGGTTCCTGTAGTTTAGCTAGCACGCTAAAACAAATAATTTAATTATATTCATACACAAAAGAATTTTGAGTACGCATTCAAAGTGTTCCCTTCGGACTGAAATGGCTGTAACACATTACAATACCGAAAATAACTTAAATCATTTACCTGCTTCGTTCCGAGAAGAACCCCTTTCTAATCTACGCTCACCAATGGCAACTTCTGAACTGGCCAGGCACAACACAAGCGTTGCCACAGTCAGTCGAGCGGGCGTATTCACTAAACGCTATGAAGGCGCATGCTTGAATTCCTTCCTGAAAACAGCACTAATGTTGGTATGTGGAAAGAGAAGTAAACACATTACAAGCTTTCAGAGGTTCTGTATAAGTGGGTCGCGACCCAAAGACCACGGAGATGCTCATAGCATAGTAAAAACTAAACAAGAAGTTTTTTTTAATGTGAATACCCGATCTAATAAATTAAATAAATTATTCCGATGAACTTAACCCTGCCAAACACAGTGGTAACTTATGTGTACAACCTTCTTCGCCATTCAATATCCCTGTTATTTTCCCTTACTCGCCCATCCGCTTATTTATTCACAAACGTCGTGGAGAAGATACCTTCTTCAGAAAATAATAGTACGCTCAGCTAGTCAAAATATCCCCCTCCACACCTTCATATATTTAATATTCATTTTAATATTATCCTTATTTTCACGCTTCGGTTTAGAAACTGAAATGTGTCCTTCAGATTTACTGCCTTATTTTGCTTATGTATTTCTAAATTCTCCTAAGAAATTCTATATAACCTTGACTTAATCGTCATAATAAAATGTGTGGGAACAGTTGAATTTATAACGCCCTCCTTTATGCACTGTTTAACGCGTATATACTGTACTTAATTCTTGTATCTTCCAGAAACTTTTACAAATTCGTCTTGAAATTCGTTGTAATTTAAAGAATGGTGTATGGAACTGAATTGTTATTCATAGGAGAAAACCAAGTTCTAATTTAATTTAATATAATAAATATAGTTAGTGTGTCACAATAAACAATTTTGTTAATATAATAAATATAGTTAGTGTGTCGTAATAAACAATTTTAGCCCACTATTTCAAAGTTTTGTTAATTATACGTATTTATAAACTCAGAAACCGGTACGCTGTACCTGAAATTCGCCTTTGAAGTACGTTGTAACAGTCACACACAAAAAAAGCTGTGTACCAATGATAGGAATTTCTCGCTGTTTTCAAAACGTCCTGTTTTGAAACAATTGTGTTTAAGGTAGTTATTTGATCCTTGTTTTTGTGTGACAGAAACAGGAAACCTTGTTTGCAAACAAACTTTGGGCTTTATGTTTAATATTAGTAAGGCATAAAGTTTGAATTTAATGAACAAGGAGATGTGGTATATAAATGGAAAAGGTGTGAACTTTTTTGAATCTTCGAAATACAAGTAAATCTACAACATAATTTACATGTGATTAAATAAGGCACAAATTTTATTAATAATTAGTCATTTATAATAATTCGATAATCATTTTGGTATTAACATTTTTGAGGTTAAACATTTTCATTATTTTAGTGGAAAAATACAAATTAGGTCTCTAAATTTACTTCTGATATCACCACCTGTAAAGCAAGTTTTCCATCACATATAAATCTTTTTAGAAGTTTATCATTGAGTTTAAGAAATTTCCCAGATTTTAGCGGAACGTCTGTGTTTTCGGAAACGACGTTAACTACTTGATTTAACGCGATTCTGTCCAGCCCACTTAATGTATCCAGAATGAAGGTGGCCGAATACGGCGTTTGCGAGATACCAACTTTCTCTACTGCACAGTATAATTTACCTCCCTTGAATAGTTTGTGGTATATAAATATTTCGTCATCATTTAGTATAATATTCACAGCGTCGTTAATGGATGAAGATTTGAAAACTGAACCTTCCCGAAAACGACTCTGGTGCGATTCTCTGCAGTGGGCTGCCATGTCTTTGAGAAGTCCTTCCCACGGACAAACAATGGACAATAATTTGTCCAGTGGACAAGTTGCTTTCTTGTACGTGCAGGTGGCAATGTGATCGGTCATCAGCTCAGACGGGCACACGATCTTGCAGCCCAGGTCGACGTTGGGGCAGGCGACGCCGGACCAGACGGACACGTTCTCCAGGCCGATGTTCGTTGTCCCAGTAAAAGGATGTCCGCAAATGGGGCATTTTCCCATGGCATCCTTGCAGGCACCGCAAATGTTGTGTCCGTTCTTACAGAAGGCGATGGGCTGTTCCATGCGCTCTGAGCAACGAGGACACTTCAGATACTCGAGCAGGTCACCGACGCTTGAAACTGGCGCCAGAATATCAAGTCCCTTCTCCATGCCTGCAACGACAACACATTCTTTGAAGAACTGGATGCTTCGGAGTACATTTGGACTCATTAAATTCGGGAAGAAAAACAAAACAACAGATGATGGAAAGGTCTTCGTAATTACAAATTTCATAATCTGCATTCTTCGTTCAGAATATTATAAGGGTTACGTAATCGAGGAGTATGCGATGGGCGTGACATGTAGCACGCGTGAAATAGATGATTGAAAACAAAATTCTGACAGGGAAACCTACATGAAAACGACCACGTGGAACATCTAAGCATGGATTTGAAGATAATATTAAAATGAATGTTAAGGAAATGGGATATTTGTCACGGGACAAAGACGGCTTCTTTTTTTAAAAAAAAAAATATGGTAGGAACGATAAGGTTCTACAAAAGCCAGGTAATGTCTTGACTGGCTGAGAAAATATTACCTTCTGAGACGTGGGCTTAAATATTTAATAAAATTGTGTATGCCTGTCGTGGGCAAGAAGGTAGCCACTACAGTACCTTTCTCGTAGGGCGTATTGTCTGCATCCCATGGCTGTGGTTCTGTCTCAACTCATTAGGACGACTCTGCGGGTATACACAGATTAAAATAAAACAGACTCGGTCGATTTTACTGTATATTTACACGTGCACACAGCACATACTGAGCGTGTCACGGGCAAATGTTGCTTTGGATACTTGAAGGCTAATACGTAGCAGAGCACGTCATACTAACCTTCTGTTAGACGCCAAGTTAAATGACACGGAGTACGAAGTGATGAATGTTGTTCCCTTAATATGAGAGACCAAGTTTGACTCCCATACAAAACTGCTGACACTAATAAAGAATTGATTTATATTTATCCACCAAAGAATTTTGAACATAATTTGAAAGACTTAAATACTTTATTTACGTGTACAATTCCGTACTAAAGAAATCCATGTAAATACATTGTAACCTGTTTGTCGTATTTTGAAACAATGGAAGTCACAGTATGTACCTACTCTGTTCCGAGAAGAACCCCTTTGTAATCTACACTCGCCAATGGCAACTTCCGGACTGGCCAGGTAATACAAACGTTGTTAGAACGGGACATTCAAGTGGGTGTGTTCACTGACGGCCCTAAAACCGAATGTTTAACTTTTTCCCGAAATACTTAACATTAATATTGGTGAGTTAAAAGAGACGTAAACACATTACACGACTTTACATAAGTGGATCTCCAATCGGAGAACAACATGAGACTTTTAATATCACGAAGTCTTTATACAATTTTAATAACTGACAACACTAATAAAAATGAAATAAGCGTAGATCTATACCACGCATTAATTGAAATATGAGGTGGAAAGTATTATTGTTCTGTTGAGAAATAATCATCTCTGTCACTTGAAACAACCTAAAGTTCAGGTCTACTGATACTACGTTCTTATCTTTCCAGAAAGTTTACGAAGAACACGTACGTCTGTATGAGAATTTTGCAAATCATAACTAGCAAAAATATTCAGGCTTTCATTAAATAATTATGACCTGAAATATTTTTAATTCATCATATTCAGTGATGAGATAATACTGAATATGACAGCCTTATCTGATTTAACTTCTTATTAGCGAAGGTGGAAATATGGTGGGTCATTAACTCATGTACAAGCTCCATCTGTTTTATATTTATTTAGTGTTCTGTCTGACGACAGGTCCATATGAACAGGATCCTTCCATCCTTTTCTCGGACTGGGACCTGTTCATATACGTTCTTGGCAGATGATCCAGAAGTGGTTTGCCATTGCCTTCTTCTGTGTGTGAATGGAGTAATTGTTGGGATGCCACGGAGAAACCGGGGAAGCCCCCGGAGGAAAACTCCGTGTTGCCTAGACCACGGCCTTGCCCAACACATCTCCATAACGTTAATACAAAAACTCATTTATCAGATTAGTATAAATGACCAATTTACAATTAAAATCTATGCTTTGCTAATAATATGTACATTAAGCTGTGGGCGATGTAAGGATTTGTGTGTATACGCAGTTGTATTTTACAAGCTCAAAACTGTCCATTATTATACTTATCTCTCACTGATACAATATTTTTATTTTCCGTCTATACACAAACTTAAAATAATGTTGTTTAAAATTATTTAAAATTATAACATTCTCAGTAGACACTGCATCTTGTTACATTTTTTGTA
>NW_019060382.1:15860-48364 GCF_000696155.1 Zootermopsis nevadensis | reverse complement strand
ATACACAACATTAATACATAAATATTTAACTCAGAGCATTATCATGTTAGTATTCTTCATCGGAAGAGACATCCGAAGCATCCGAAGAGCTGTATCCTTCCTCGTCCTCATGTTGTTGCTTATCAGTATCGATATCCGGTTCCTTCAATAATTTGAGTACTTCAGAAGGTAAATGTGTCTTCCTTGCTATCGAGGGCTGTTTAATCTGCGATATTAAAGAATCAGAAGAAACTAGTAACATTTGCAGGATATCTTCTAAATTTCTTTCGTGCGAACATTTCCTGGTGTGATCGAGTCTGTATCTTCGCACATCTTTGTGCCGACCTCTTGGGCATAGATAACAATCCGATAGGCAGATTCTGTAATTTTTCCGTCATGGATCAGTATCTTGTGGACACTTGTAGGCATACAGTACCATGGATATAAATTAACATATAAATTTGCTCTTTCCATGGTATATTTATCAAATGCCTCAACATTCACTGTCTATCCACAGGACAAGGTGTACAAAAATTATATAAAAATCGGCGAATAAGATCTTCATTAATTCCGGTAATATTCGCCGATATTTCAGGATTTTCAAAGAATCGTCGTGCAGTGTTGCCATCTTTAGAAGTTCCAGAACCTCTCGGTCTCGGTTGATCTACAAGAAGACCTAGTTGTAATCTGAAATATGTTAAAATTTCCTTCTTTCTGATTTCGAATGTTTCTTTATCTTTTGCAATAACCTGACATTTTTTTTTGGTAGCCTATATGCAATGTGCAAAAGAGATTAAAAGAATCGTATATAGACGTGGAGAGTTGACAACCCAAACCGGAAGGGGGGGGTGTCCGGACAAACAGTGGTAAGATTTAAATTGTCCACGTCCTTCGAAACAGCTCCACATACATAGCAGTTTTGTGATGATTGTTCTTTTAATGAACTGCATACCTTTCCGTCAACCATTGCCATCACAAATGTTTGGTTGACAAACAGTTCACTTCCATTATGATTTAATTTGGTTGGGGTCAGTAGTTCAATTTCTTTCTCAAAGTTTTCAATTTCTCTTACTGTCAAATCGGTGGTCTCTTTTCCCATTAATAATTTTGTTGGCCTGCAGAGCCTTGTGGACGAAGGCCTTGGGTTTCGCCATAAAATTTTGTTTCGTGTGTTTGAGGAGAATGTTGCATAAAGCTGCAGGAGCATATATGAGATTACAAGGGCATATATGAGATTACAAAAATACTGGCATCACTAGGGGTAGTGTAGTTGAATCTTTGTTTTTTAGGTGCTATGGCCACTATAACCACAACAACCCCACTTAAAAATTACATGCAATTGTTCATTACTGGATACATATTCTTTTATCACTTGTGAAATTATAAGCCTCTCAATAGTTTTATCTGTAACTGACTGTAGCCTTACTTATATGTCAGAATACCTCATTTTGGCCTATTTTCGGATGTTAAGATACTGCTGCTTTGTGAATCTATTTTATACAAAAAAAAGAGCTAAAGCCTCCTCTGGCGTAAATGTACTGCTGCTTTGTAAGCCCTTTTTGGTGTTTCTGTCATTCCCTTTAGAATAACTGCAGCATCTCTCTTACCAGATGCATGTAAAGAATATTTTGCAGCATATACCAGTTCTTCGCTTGAGTGAATTTCCACTAAAGGCTGAATTTTTTTCCGTTTTCCTCAATCACTACATTCTTGAAAAAGTTTTCTTCGCCTACCCCTGACCCCACGTGTCGATGGCTCATCCCTCTTACTTTTGTTTTATCTGCTCTACTAATGTTTCTGGCAAATTTAGATTCACATCTAACCAGTTAGAAATCTTATCTAAAAAGAAATTCTTATTGCGGTGACACTGTACCCACTTTTTATTAAAATTGCTACGCAGATTCTTCAAAATCACTCTTATAAACGGTTTCTATTTTCAGAATAACAATATCTAATCTTTTAAGAATATAAGCATAAAGTTCATCACAATCTGTATTCCTTTTGCACAACAACGGATATATTTCTTATAATTCTGGAGAAAAAAAATTCATGACACTCACATTAGCAAAAACTAGCAAACGAAACAGGCCTCATCTTAAAGTGCATACTCTAATCTATATTTTTACGTGAATTTGGTCGCCCCTCTCGATTAGTCTAGCAACTAAAATTCTATGTGAACATCGGAAAGATGAAAAATTATCAGTAAAAGCGCCATAATTGAGTTAGCGTGCCATATGTATAAAAAGAATGGAGATATTTATACAAACCCTATTACAAAATATACTACATACGTTCCTCAATAACTTCCGGTTGCCATACAGTAGATAGTCCGATGTTCTGATAGAGGGGCACAAGGTTTTAATCCCAAGAGTTAGCTTCTATTGTTACCGTCATGTTCACTTCGTTGCCTGATATGTAAGGTTCTATAGCAAAATGCGTGCATGTAAAAGCATTTCTGTAAATACATTCGAACTTATCTGAAATATCAGTCACGGAAAACGTGCTGATGCTATCGTTTACTGGCAAACCTGTGCTAAGCGTGATACTGTAATTAAAATGCTGCTGCGTGATACCAGCTTTCTGTAAAAATATGTGCCAATTCCTATCTTCTGTAATCAACTTGTAATAGAGGAACACTTCATCCTTGTAGAGTATTAGTGCCATAGTCGTACTAGTAGCCCGGCATCCGAAGCTACGACTTACCATAAGATGCGAGTGTGCACCCCTCAAGTGTTCCGCTAACTCATCTTTAGTTCCAAACCAAAGGCAAATCATATTTGGGATCTTGTTTACTGGGCAATGGATGGCAGTCGGTAGGATGGGGATGGGGTAGGGGTCTGGGTCTGGGTCGGGCTGCCTAGATGTGGAAGGAGTCGCGTGGCCACCAGGAACTGATAGTCTGCCCGGTTTAGATTCTTCTACCTGTGGAGATAGCAGGCAGAATGTATAAATCTAGCCGTATATAATTTTGAAGTTTATAACCAACCTCCAGAACCAGCATGTTGCGAGGAGGTAGGTGTCTAATTTCATGAATAAAATTGCCCTTGTTATCAAGTTTGTTTTGTATGTCTACCATTAGATTATCCTGACCTGTTCGCTTGTGATAAAGACGTTTTGATTTCTTCAGAATTTATATGTTACGACTTTCTGTCCTATAATTTCTTTTCAATCTCATTCCTGTGAAGGATTCCAAGCTAATATAAATACGAGTATGCCCACGTATGTTTACCGTAAAGCAAATTTATAATATTAATCTTTTAAAATCTTCATTATTTTACCTCACTAAACACGAAACAACGCGTGTGATCTGCTTTAATTTCATCTGTATTTAATATTATATTTGGTATGAGCGGACATCTCTGCTGTCACTTAACTGATCTCTCAGAAATTCGAAGTTTCTAACATTTTTAAATGTTTATTGTTTGTTTGTTGGCATAGGACTACCATACAACCAACTTGCTTCCAAGCTGTCTGGTACACGACTACTAATATAAACATCTCTTCCTCCGTTAACACTGACATAAGAGAAGCTGGGGTTCGCTAGTCCTGTTTAAAACATGTATTCTTGCAATATTCTTATAGAAGGGATCTTTATTAACAGAATCCAAGCAAAAATGCTAGATCTTGGTTTTATCCCAATGTGCGATCCTTAGGTAGGAATTTCGTCTCTTTGGATTAAGACAACACACGACGACTTATTATTCGAAATTTGACTGCAGATGTAATATTGCAATGGTAATGTTTAGTGACCGTCCTGTTGGTTTAACGATGGTTACCTGCAGATGCAAAATTTTGCGAGCTGTGTCCACCTCAAAGTAGCCTTCAAGAGCTGAAAATTTATACGAACACCTGCCATCCAGGGCGCAAATATGGTTCTCTTTACTAACACTATTACAAATAGTATTCAATATGATATATTCGTTTATGCTATTACTTAATAATGGCTTTAAACAATCGAGTTTTTCTTAAATTCTTTGTTGTCAGAGTGCTGTATCAACAGCCAGAAGGCCAATTACAGATACAGCACAAGAGATACGCCAAAGGATTATAACAATATTTTGAACGGAATGACAAATGCAGGTGCATACAAATAAGGTATTCTTATGTTGTACAAATGTCAAGTAACTGTTTCTGAACTTATTTAACACATTTATTTAATAAATTGTCTTTTTCATCTTTCGATACAAAAGTATTGCCCATGACTAAGTTTACAGATAAAAATAGCCAAAGTAATCAAAACCGTCGCTTTATTTGAATTAACATTGCGAGTTCTTCAGTTGAAACACATTTTGCAGTTTTGCAGAATATGGAAATTTTAAGGTCTTACTAACAGATGTGACATTTTTCATTGAATTACGTTTAACATATCCTGGGTTTCTTATTACTTAATACTAAATGTCATATCTCAATAAAAACACATTTAATGACATCTTAAAAAAACTACTAATAAGAATATAACAACATTTTTAAGGCTTTCGTCCTGGTTCGTGTGATTAACTTCACTCAAGACACTGAGCTTAACATTCAGGTCTGCGTTCACACTAATGCACAAAATAATCAAACTCAATTTTTGGCACTTAAGATTCTTTACCTGTTGTCAGTATTGTACACATTTTATATGGAAGTGCTGTTTCTGAAGTAGTCTACAGACACGTAAAATAAGTTTACGTATCAAATTCAGATTCTTAATTTACTTAAAATTAATTGTCATTTCTCAGTTAAAACACACTTTACGATGATTTAAAAATACTAATTTGCATTGTCAAAAAAACAATTTGAGTCATTGGTTAATATTTCTGGACGTCAATACAGTTCTTATATTCGGGCCTGTTACATCAGTAATTTTTTACGTAAAATAAAAAAGGCCTTAGAAGTAAAATGAATTTTTGTAATACTTAAGGTTCTACTTCCGCTTGCCATACAGTAGATAGTCCGATGTTCTGATAGAGGGGCACAAGGTTTTAATACCAAGAGCGAGCTTCTATTTTTACCGTCATGTTCACTTCGTTGCCTGATATGTAAGGTTCTATAGCAAAATGCGTGCTACTAAAAGCATTTCTGTAAATACATTCGAACTTATCTGAAATATCAGTCACGGAAAACGTGCTGATGCTATCGTTTACTGGCAAACCTGTGCTAAGCGTGATACTGTAATTAAAATGCTGCTGCGTGATGCCAGCTTTCTGTAAAAAAATGTGCCAATTCCTATCTTCTGTAATCAACTTGTAATAGAGGAACACTTCATCCTTGTAGAGTATTAGTGCCATAGTCGTACTAGTAGCCCGGCATCCGAAGCTACGACTTACCATAAGATGCGAGTGTGCACCCCTCAAGTGTTCCGCTAACTCATCTTTAGTTCCAAACCAAAGGCAATACATATTTGGGATCTTGTCTACTGGGCAATGGATGGCAGTCGGTAGGATGGGGATGGGGTAGGGGTCTGGGTCTGGGTCGGGCTGCCTAGATGTGGAAGGAGTCGCGTGGCCACCAGGAACTGATAGTCTGCCCGGTTTAGATTCTTCTACCTGTGGAGATAGCAGGCAGAATGTATAAATCTAGCCGTATATAATTTTGAAGTTTATAACCAACCTCCAGAACCAGCATGTTGCGAGGAGGTAGGTGTCTAATTTCATGAATAAAATTGCCCTTGTTATCAAGTTTGTTTTGTATGTCTACCATTAGATTATCCTGACCTGTTCGCTTGTGATAAAGACGTTTTGATTTCTTCAGAATTTATATGTTACGACTTTCTGTCCTATAATTTCTTTTCAATCTCATTCCTGTGAAGGATTCCAAGCTAATATAAATACGAGTATGCCCACGTATGTTTACCGTAAAGCAAATTTATAATATTAATCTTTTAAAATCTTCATTATTTTACCTCACTAAACACGAAACAACGCGTGTGGTCTGCTTTAATTTCATCTGTATTTAATATTATATTTGGTATGAGCGGACATCTCTGCTGTCACTTAACTGATCTCTCAGAAATTCGAAGTTTCTAACATTTTTAAATGTTTATTGTTTGTTTGTTGGCATAGGACTACCATACAACCAACTTGCTTCCAAGCTGTCTGGTACACGACTACTAATATAAACATCTCTTCCTCCGTTAACACTGACATAAGAGAAGCTGGGGTTCGCTAGTCCTGTTTAAAACATGTATTCTTGCAATATTCTTATAGAAGGGATCTTTATTAACAGAATCCAAGCAAAAATGCTAGATCTTGGTTTTATCCCAATGTGCGATCCTTAGGTAGGAATTTCGTCTCTTTGGATTAAGACAACACACGACGACTTATTATTCGAAATTTGACTGCAGATGTAATATTGCAATGGTAATGTTTAGTGACCGTCCTGTTGGTTTAACGATGGTTACCTGCAGATGCAAAATTTTGCGAGCTGTGTCCACCTCAAAGTAGCCTTCAAGAGCTGAAAATTTATACGAACACCTGCCATCCAGGGCGCAAATATGGTTCTCTTTACTAACACTATTACAAATAGTATTCAATATGATATATTCGTTTATGCTATTACTTAATAATGGCTTTAAACAATCGAGTTTTTCTTAAATTCTTTGTTGTCAGAGTGCTGTATCAACAGCCAGAAGGCCAATTACAGATACAGCACAAGAGATACGCCAAAGGATTATAACAATATTTTGAACGGAATGACAAATGCAGGTGCATACAAATAAGGTATTCTTATGTTGTACAAATGTCAAGTAACTGTTTCTGAACTTATTTAACACATTTATTTAATAAATTGTCTTTTTCATCTTTCGATACAAAAGTATTGCCCATGACTAAGTTTACAGATAAAAATAGCCAAAGTAATCAAAACCGTCGCTTTATTTGAATTAACATTGCGAGTTCTTCAGTTGAAACACATTTTGCAGTTTTGCAGAATATGGAAATTTTAAGGTCTTACTAACAGATGTGACATTTTTCATTGAATTACGTTTAACATATCCTGGGTTTCTTATTACTTAATACTAAATGTCATATCTCAATAAAAACACATTTAATGACATCTTAAAAAAACTACTAATAAGAATATAACAACATTTTTAAGGCTTTCGTCCTGGTTCGTGTGATTAACTTCACTCAAGACACTGAGCTTAACATTCAGGTCTGCGTTCACACTAATGCACAAAATAATCAAACTCAATTTTTGGCACTTAAGATTCTTTACCTGTTGTCAGTATTGTACACATTTTATATGGAAGTGCTGTTTCTGAAGTAGTCTACAGACACGTAAAATAAGTTTACGTATCAAATTCAGATTCTTAATTTACTTAAAATTAATTGTCATTTCTCAGTTAAAACACACTTTACGATGATTTAAAAATACTAATTTGCATTGTCAAAAAAACAATTTGAGTCATTGGTTAATATTTCTGGACGTCAATACAGTTCTTATATTCGGGCCTGTTACATCAGTAATTTTTTACGTAAAATAAAAAAGGCCTTAGAAGTAAAATGAATTTTTGTAATACTTAAGGTTCTACTTCCGCTTGCCATACAGTAGATAGTCCGATGTTCTGATAGAGGGGCACAAGGTTTTAATACCAAGAGCGAGCTTCTATTTTTACCGTCATGTTCACTTCGTTGCCTGATATGTAAGGTTCTATAGCAAAATGCGTGCTACTAAAAGCATTTCTGTAAATACATTCGAACTTATCTGAAATATCAGTCACGGAAAACGTGCTGATGCTATCGTTTACTGGCAAACCTGTGCTAAGCGTGATACTGTAATTAAAATGCTGCTGCGTGATGCCAGCTTTCTGTAAAAAAATGTGCCAATTCCTATCTTCTGTAATCAACTTGTAATAGAGGAACACTTCATCCTTGTAGAGTATTAGTGCCATAGTCGTACTAGTAGCCCGGCATCCGAAGCTACGACTTACCATAAGATGCGAGTGTGCACCCCTCAAGTGTTCCGCTAACTCATCTTTAGTTCCAAACCAAAGGCAATACATATTTGGGATCTTGTCTACTGGGCAATGGATGGCAGTCGGTAGGATGGGGATGGGGTAGGGGTCTGGGTCTGGGTCGGGCTGCCTAGATGTGGAAGGAGTCGCGTGGCCACCAGGAACTGATAGTCTGCCCGGTTTAGATTCTTCTACCTGTGGAGATAGCAGGCAGAATGTATAAATCTAGCCGTATATAATTTTGAAGTTTATAACCAACCTCCAGAACCAGCATGTTGCGAGGAGGTAGGTGTCTAATTTCATGAATAAAATTGCCCTTGTTATCAAGTTTGTTTTGTATGTCTACCATTAGATTATCCTGACCTGTTCGCTTGTGATAAAGACGTTTTGATTTCTTCAGAATTTATATGTTACGACTTTCTGTCCTATAATTTCTTTTCAATCTCATTCCTGTGAAGGATTCCAAGCTAATATAAATACGAGTATGCCCACGTATGTTTACCGTAAAGCAAATTTATAATATTAATCTTTTAAAATCTTCATTATTTTACCTCACTAAACACGAAACAACGCGTGTGGTCTGCTTTAATTTCATCTGTATTTAATATTATATTTGGTATGAGCGGACATCTCTGCTGTCACTTAACTGATCTCTCAGAAATTCGAAGTTTCTAACATTTTTAAATGTTTATTGTTTGTTTGTTGGCATAGGACTACCATACAACCAACTTGCTTCCAAGCTGTCTGGTACACGACTACTAATATAAACATCTCTTCCTCCGTTAACACTGACATAAGAGAAGCTGGGGTTCGCTAGTCCTGTTTAAAACATGTATTCTTGCAATATTCTTATAGAAGGGATCTTTATTAACAGAATCCAAGCAAAAATGCTAGATCTTGGTTTTATCCCAATGTGCGATCCTTAGGTAGGAATTTCGTCTCTTTGGATTAAGACAACACACGACGACTTATTATTCGAAATTTGACTGCAGATGTAATATTGCAATGGTAATGTTTAGTGACCGTCCTGTTGGTTTAACGATGGTTACCTGCAGATGCAAAATTTTGCGAGCTGTGTCCACCTCAAAGTAGCCTTCAAGAGCTGAAAATTTATACGAACACCTGCCATCCAGGGCGCAAATATGGTTCTCTTTACTAACACTATTACAAATAGTATTCAATATGATATATTCGTTTATGCTATTACTTAATAATGGCTTTAAACAATCGAGTTTTTCTTAAATTCTTTGTTGTCAGAGTGCTGTATCAACAGCCAGAAGGCCAATTACAGATACAGCACAAGAGATACGCCAAAGGATTATAACAATATTTTGAACGGAATGACAAATGCAGGTGCATACAAATAAGGTATTCTTATGTTGTACAAATGTCAAGTAACTGTTTCTGAACTTATTTAACACATTTATTTAATAAATTGTCTTTTTCATCTTTCGATACAAAAGTATTGCCCATGACTAAGTTTACAGATAAAAATAGCCAAAGTAATCAAAACCGTCGCTTTATTTGAATTAACATTGCGAGTTCTTCAGTTGAAACACATTTTGCAGTTTTGCAGAATATGGAAATTTTAAGGTCTTACTAACAGATGTGACATTTTTCATTGAATTACGTTTAACATATCCTGGGTTTCTTATTACTTAATACTAAATGTCATATCTCAATAAAAACACATTTAATGACATCTTAAAAAAACTACTAATAAGAATATAACAACATTTTTAAGGCTTTCGTCCTGGTTCGTGTGATTAACTTCACTCAAGACACTGAGCTTAACATTCAGGTCTGCGTTCACACTAATGCACAAAATAATCAAACTCAATTTTTGGCACTTAAGATTCTTTACCTGTTGTCAGTATTGTACACATTTTATATGGAAGTGCTGTTTCTGAAGTAGTCTACAGACACGTAAAATAAGTTTACGTATCAAATTCAGATTCTTAATTTACTTAAAATTAATTGTCATTTCTCAGTTAAAACACACTTTACGATGATTTAAAAATACTAATTTGCATTGTCAAAAAAACAATTTGAGTCATTGGTTAATATTTCTGGACGTCAATACAGTTCTTATATTCGGGCCTGTTACATCAGTAATTTTTTACGTAAAATAAAAAAGGCTAGGTGCTATGGCCACTATAACCACAACAACCCCACTTAAAAATTACATGCAATTGTTCATTACTGGATACATATTCTTTTATCACTTGTGAAATTATAAGCCTCTCAATAGTTTTATCTGTAACTGACTGTAGCCTTACTTATATGTCAGAATACCTCATTTTGGCCTATTTTCGGATTTTAAGATACTGCTGCTTTGTGAATCTATTTTATAAAAAAAAAGAGCTAAAGCCTCCTCTGGCGTAAATGTACTGCTGCTTTGTAAGCCCTTTTTGGTGTTTCTGTCATTCCCTTTAGAATAACTGCAGCATCTCTCTTACCAGATGCATGTAAAGAATATTTTGCAGCATATACCAGTTCTTCGCTTGAGTGAATTTCCACTAAAGGCTGAATTTTTTTCCGTTTTCCTCAATCACTACATTCTTGAAAAAGTTTTCTTCGCCTACCCCTGACCCCACGTGTCGATGGCTCATCCCTCTTACTTTTGTTTTATCTGCTCTACTAATGTTTCTGGCAAATTTAGATTCACATCTAACCAGTTAGAAATCTTATCTAAAAAGAAATTCTTATTGCGGTGACACTGTACCCACTTTTTATTAAAATTGCTACGCAGATTCTTCAAAATCACTCTTATAAACGGTTTCTATTTTCAGAATAACAATATCTAATCTTTTAAGAATATAAGCATAAAGTTCATCACAATCTGTATTCCTTTTGCACAACAACGGATATATTTCTTATAATTCTGGAGAAAAAAAATTCATGACACTCACATTAGCAAAAACTAGCAAACGAAACAGGCCTCATCTTAAAGTGCATACTCTAATCTATATTTTTACGTGAATTTGGTCGCCCCTCTCGATTAGTCTAGCAACTAAAATTCTATGTGAACATCGGAAAGATGAAAAATTATCAGTAAAAGCGCCATAATTGAGTTAGCGTGCCATATGTATAAAAAGAATGGAGATATTTATACAAACCCTATTACAAAATATACTACATACGTTCCTCAATAACTTCCGGTTGCCATACAGTAGATAGTCCGATGTTCTGATAGAGGGGCACAAGGTTTTAATCCCAAGAGTTAGCTTCTATTGTTACCGTCATGTTCACTTCGTTGCCTGATATGTAAGGTTCTATAGCAAAATGCGTGCATGTAAAAGCATTTCTGTAAATACATTCGAACTTATCTGAAATATCAGTCACGGAAAACGTGCTGATGCTATCGTTTACTGGCAAACCTGTGCTAAGCGTGATACTGTAATTAAAATGCTGCTGCGTGATACCAGCTTTCTGTAAAAATATGTGCCAATTCCTATCTTCTGTAATCAACTTGTAATAGAGGAACACTTCATCCTTGTAGAGTATTAGTGCCATAGTCGTACTAGTAGCCCGGCATCCGAAGCTACGACTTACCATAAGATGCGAGTGTGCACCCCTCAAGTGTTCCGCTAACTCATCTTTAGTTCCAAACCAAAGGCAAATCATATTTGGGATCTTGTTTACTGGGCAATGGATGGCAGTCGGTAGGATGGGGATGGGGTAGGGGTCTGGGTCTGGGTCGGGCTGCCTAGATGTGGAAGGAGTCGCGTGGCCACCAGGAACTGATAGTCTGCCCGGTTTAGATTCTTCTACCTGTGGAGATAGCAGGCAGAATGTATAAATCTAGCCGTATATAATTTTGAAGTTTATAACCAACCTCCAGAACCAGCATGTTGCGAGGAGGTAGGTGTCTAATTTCATGAATAAAATTGCCCTTGTTATCAAGTTTGTTTTGTATGTCTACCATTAGATTATCCTGACCTGTTCGCTTGTGATAAAGACGTTTTGATTTCTTCAGAATTTATATGTTACGACTTTCTGTCCTATAATTTCTTTTCAATCTCATTCCTGTGAAGGATTCCAAGCTAATATAAATACGAGTATGCCCACGTATGTTTACCGTAAAGCAAATTTATAATATTAATCTTTTAAAATCTTCATTATTTTACCTCACTAAACACGAAACAACGCGTGTGATCTGCTTTAATTTCATCTGTATTTAATATTATATTTGGTATGAGCGGACATCTCTGCTGTCACTTAACTGATCTCTCAGAAATTCGAAGTTTCTAACATTTTTAAATGTTTATTGTTTGTTTGTTGGCATAGGACTACCATACAACCAACTTGCTTCCAAGCTGTCTGGTACACGACTACTAATATAAACATCTCTTCCTCCGTTAACACTGACATAAGAGAAGCTGGGGTTCGCTAGTCCTGTTTAAAACATGTATTCTTGCAATATTCTTATAGAAGGGATCTTTATTAACAGAATCCAAGCAAAAATGCTAGATCTTGGTTTTATCCCAATGTGCGATCCTTAGGTAGGAATTTCGTCTCTTTGGATTAAGACAACACACGACGACTTATTATTCGAAATTTGACTGCAGATGTAATATTGCAATGGTAATGTTTAGTGACCGTCCTGTTGGTTTAACGATGGTTACCTGCAGATGCAAAATTTTGCGAGCTGTGTCCACCTCAAAGTAGCCTTCAAGAGCTGAAAATTTATACGAACACCTGCCATCCAGGGCGCAAATATGGTTCTCTTTACTAACACTATTACAAATAGTATTCAATATGATATATTCGTTTATGCTATTACTTAATAATGGCTTTAAACAATCGAGTTTTTCTTAAATTCTTTGTTGTCAGAGTGCTGTATCAACAGCCAGAAGGCCAATTACAGATACAGCACAAGAGATACGCCAAAGGATTATAACAATATTTTGAACGGAATGACAAATGCAGGTGCATACAAATAAGGTATTCTTATGTTGTACAAATGTCAAGTAACTGTTTCTGAACTTATTTAACACATTTATTTAATAAATTGTCTTTTTCATCTTTCGATACAAAAGTATTGCCCATGACTAAGTTTACAGATAAAAATAGCCAAAGTAATCAAAACCGTCGCTTTATTTGAATTAACATTGCGAGTTCTTCAGTTGAAACACATTTTGCAGTTTTGCAGAATATGGAAATTTTAAGGTCTTACTAACAGATGTGACATTTTTCATTGAATTACGTTTAACATATCCTGGGTTTCTTATTACTTAATACTAAATGTCATATCTCAATAAAAACACATTTAATGACATCTTAAAAAAACTACTAATAAGAATATAACAACATTTTTAAGGCTTTCGTCCTGGTTCGTGTGATTAACTTCACTCAAGACACTGAGCTTAACATTCAGGTCTGCGTTCACACTAATGCACAAAATAATCAAACTCAATTTTTGGCACTTAAGATTCTTTACCTGTTGTCAGTATTGTACACATTTTATATGGAAGTGCTGTTTCTGAAGTAGTCTACAGACACGTAAAATAAGTTTACGTATCAAATTCAGATTCTTAATTTACTTAAAATTAATTGTCATTTCTCAGTTAAAACACACTTTACGATGATTTAAAAATACTAATTTGCATTGTCAAAAAAACAATTTGAGTCATTGGTTAATATTTCTGGACGTCAATACAGTTCTTATATTCGGGCCTGTTACATCAGTAATTTTTTACGTAAAATAAAAAAGGCCTTAGAAGTAAAATGAATTTTTGTAATACTTAAGGTTCTACTTCCGCTTGCCATACAGTAGATAGTCCGATGTTCTGATAGAGGGGCACAAGGTTTTAATACCAAGAGCGAGCTTCTATTTTTACCGTCATGTTCACTTCGTTGCCTGATATGTAAGGTTCTATAGCAAAATGCGTGCTACTAAAAGCATTTCTGTAAATACATTCGAACTTATCTGAAATATCAGTCACGGAAAACGTGCTGATGCTATCGTTTACTGGCAAACCTGTGCTAAGCGTGATACTGTAATTAAAATGCTGCTGCGTGATGCCAGCTTTCTGTAAAAAAATGTGCCAATTCCTATCTTCTGTAATCAACTTGTAATAGAGGAACACTTCATCCTTGTAGAGTATTAGTGCCATAGTCGTACTAGTAGCCCGGCATCCGAAGCTACGACTTACCATAAGATGCGAGTGTGCACCCCTCAAGTGTTCCGCTAACTCATCTTTAGTTCCAAACCAAAGGCAATACATATTTGGGATCTTGTCTACTGGGCAATGGATGGCAGTCGGTAGGATGGGGATGGGGTAGGGGTCTGGGTCTGGGTCGGGCTGCCTAGATGTGGAAGGAGTCGCGTGGCCACCAGGAACTGATAGTCTGCCCGGTTTAGATTCTTCTACCTGTGGAGATAGCAGGCAGAATGTATAAATCTAGCCGTATATAATTTTGAAGTTTATAACCAACCTCCAGAACCAGCATGTTGCGAGGAGGTAGGTGTCTAATTTCATGAATAAAATTGCCCTTGTTATCAAGTTTGTTTTGTATGTCTACCATTAGATTATCCTGACCTGTTCGCTTGTGATAAAGACGTTTTGATTTCTTCAGAATTTATATGTTACGACTTTCTGTCCTATAATTTCTTTTCAATCTCATTCCTGTGAAGGATTCCAAGCTAATATAAATACGAGTATGCCCACGTATGTTTACCGTAAAGCAAATTTATAATATTAATCTTTTAAAATCTTCATTATTTTACCTCACTAAACACGAAACAACGCGTGTGGTCTGCTTTAATTTCATCTGTATTTAATATTATATTTGGTATGAGCGGACATCTCTGCTGTCACTTAACTGATCTCTCAGAAATTCGAAGTTTCTAACATTTTTAAATGTTTATTGTTTGTTTGTTGGCATAGGACTACCATACAACCAACTTGCTTCCAAGCTGTCTGGTACACGACTACTAATATAAACATCTCTTCCTCCGTTAACACTGACATAAGAGAAGCTGGGGTTCGCTAGTCCTGTTTAAAACATGTATTCTTGCAATATTCTTATAGAAGGGATCTTTATTAACAGAATCCAAGCAAAAATGCTAGATCTTGGTTTTATCCCAATGTGCGATCCTTAGGTAGGAATTTCGTCTCTTTGGATTAAGACAACACACGACGACTTATTATTCGAAATTTGACTGCAGATGTAATATTGCAATGGTAATGTTTAGTGACCGTCCTGTTGGTTTAACGATGGTTACCTGCAGATGCAAAATTTTGCGAGCTGTGTCCACCTCAAAGTAGCCTTCAAGAGCTGAAAATTTATACGAACACCTGCCATCCAGGGCGCAAATATGGTTCTCTTTACTAACACTATTACAAATAGTATTCAATATGATATATTCGTTTATGCTATTACTTAATAATGGCTTTAAACAATCGAGTTTTTCTTAAATTCTTTGTTGTCAGAGTGCTGTATCAACAGCCAGAAGGCCAATTACAGATACAGCACAAGAGATACGCCAAAGGATTATAACAATATTTTGAACGGAATGACAAATGCAGGTGCATACAAATAAGGTATTCTTATGTTGTACAAATGTCAAGTAACTGTTTCTGAACTTATTTAACACATTTATTTAATAAATTGTCTTTTTCATCTTTCGATACAAAAGTATTGCCCATGACTAAGTTTACAGATAAAAATAGCCAAAGTAATCAAAACCGTCGCTTTATTTGAATTAACATTGCGAGTTCTTCAGTTGAAACACATTTTGCAGTTTTGCAGAATATGGAAATTTTAAGGTCTTACTAACAGATGTGACATTTTTCATTGAATTACGTTTAACATATCCTGGGTTTCTTATTACTTAATACTAAATGTCATATCTCAATAAAAACACATTTAATGACATCTTAAAAAAACTACTAATAAGAATATAACAACATTTTTAAGGCTTTCGTCCTGGTTCGTGTGATTAACTTCACTCAAGACACTGAGCTTAACATTCAGGTCTGCGTTCACACTAATGCACAAAATAATCAAACTCAATTTTTGGCACTTAAGATTCTTTACCTGTTGTCAGTATTGTACACATTTTATATGGAAGTGCTGTTTCTGAAGTAGTCTACAGACACGTAAAATAAGTTTACGTATCAAATTCAGATTCTTAATTTACTTAAAATTAATTGTCATTTCTCAGTTAAAACACACTTTACGATGATTTAAAAATACTAATTTGCATTGTCAAAAAAACAATTTGAGTCATTGGTTAATATTTCTGGACGTCAATACAGTTCTTATATTCGGGCCTGTTACATCAGTAATTTTTTACGTAAAATAAAAAAGGCCTTAGAAGTAAAATGAATTTTTGTAATACTTAAGGTTCTACTTCCGCTTGCCATACAGTAGATAGTCCGATGTTCTGATAGAGGGGCACAAGGTTTTAATACCAAGAGCGAGCTTCTATTTTTACCGTCATGTTCACTTCGTTGCCTGATATGTAAGGTTCTATAGCAAAATGCGTGCTACTAAAAGCATTTCTGTAAATACATTCGAACTTATCTGAAATATCAGTCACGGAAAACGTGCTGATGCTATCGTTTACTGGCAAACCTGTGCTAAGCGTGATACTGTAATTAAAATGCTGCTGCGTGATGCCAGCTTTCTGTAAAAAAATGTGCCAATTCCTATCTTCTGTAATCAACTTGTAATAGAGGAACACTTCATCCTTGTAGAGTATTAGTGCCATAGTCGTACTAGTAGCCCGGCATCCGAAGCTACGACTTACCATAAGATGCGAGTGTGCACCCCTCAAGTGTTCCGCTAACTCATCTTTAGTTCCAAACCAAAGGCAATACATATTTGGGATCTTGTCTACTGGGCAATGGATGGCAGTCGGTAGGATGGGGATGGGGTAGGGGTCTGGGTCTGGGTCGGGCTGCCTAGATGTGGAAGGAGTCGCGTGGCCACCAGGAACTGATAGTCTGCCCGGTTTAGATTCTTCTACCTGTGGAGATAGCAGGCAGAATGTATAAATCTAGCCGTATATAATTTTGAAGTTTATAACCAACCTCCAGAACCAGCATGTTGCGAGGAGGTAGGTGTCTAATTTCATGAATAAAATTGCCCTTGTTATCAAGTTTGTTTTGTATGTCTACCATTAGATTATCCTGACCTGTTCGCTTGTGATAAAGACGTTTTGATTTCTTCAGAATTTATATGTTACGACTTTCTGTCCTATAATTTCTTTTCAATCTCATTCCTGTGAAGGATTCCAAGCTAATATAAATACGAGTATGCCCACGTATGTTTACCGTAAAGCAAATTTATAATATTAATCTTTTAAAATCTTCATTATTTTACCTCACTAAACACGAAACAACGCGTGTGGTCTGCTTTAATTTCATCTGTATTTAATATTATATTTGGTATGAGCGGACATCTCTGCTGTCACTTAACTGATCTCTCAGAAATTCGAAGTTTCTAACATTTTTAAATGTTTATTGTTTGTTTGTTGGCATAGGACTACCATACAACCAACTTGCTTCCAAGCTGTCTGGTACACGACTACTAATATAAACATCTCTTCCTCCGTTAACACTGACATAAGAGAAGCTGGGGTTCGCTAGTCCTGTTTAAAACATGTATTCTTGCAATATTCTTATAGAAGGGATCTTTATTAACAGAATCCAAGCAAAAATGCTAGATCTTGGTTTTATCCCAATGTGCGATCCTTAGGTAGGAATTTCGTCTCTTTGGATTAAGACAACACACGACGACTTATTATTCGAAATTTGACTGCAGATGTAATATTGCAATGGTAATGTTTAGTGACCGTCCTGTTGGTTTAACGATGGTTACCTGCAGATGCAAAATTTTGCGAGCTGTGTCCACCTCAAAGTAGCCTTCAAGAGCTGAAAATTTATACGAACACCTGCCATCCAGGGCGCAAATATGGTTCTCTTTACTAACACTATTACAAATAGTATTCAATATGATATATTCGTTTATGCTATTACTTAATAATGGCTTTAAACAATCGAGTTTTTCTTAAATTCTTTGTTGTCAGAGTGCTGTATCAACAGCCAGAAGGCCAATTACAGATACAGCACAAGAGATACGCCAAAGGATTATAACAATATTTTGAACGGAATGACAAATGCAGGTGCATACAAATAAGGTATTCTTATGTTGTACAAATGTCAAGTAACTGTTTCTGAACTTATTTAACACATTTATTTAATAAATTGTCTTTTTCATCTTTCGATACAAAAGTATTGCCCATGACTAAGTTTACAGATAAAAATAGCCAAAGTAATCAAAACCGTCGCTTTATTTGAATTAACATTGCGAGTTCTTCAGTTGAAACACATTTTGCAGTTTTGCAGAATATGGAAATTTTAAGGTCTTACTAACAGATGTGACATTTTTCATTGAATTACGTTTAACATATCCTGGGTTTCTTATTACTTAATACTAAATGTCATATCTCAATAAAAACACATTTAATGACATCTTAAAAAAACTACTAATAAGAATATAACAACATTTTTAAGGCTTTCGTCCTGGTTCGTGTGATTAACTTCACTCAAGACACTGAGCTTAACATTCAGGTCTGCGTTCACACTAATGCACAAAATAATCAAACTCAATTTTTGGCACTTAAGATTCTTTACCTGTTGTCAGTATTGTACACATTTTATATGGAAGTGCTGTTTCTGAAGTAGTCTACAGACACGTAAAATAAGTTTACGTATCAAATTCAGATTCTTAATTTACTTAAAATTAATTGTCATTTCTCAGTTAAAACACACTTTACGATGATTTAAAAATACTAATTTGCATTGTCAAAAAAACAATTTGAGTCATTGGTTAATATTTCTGGACGTCAATACAGTTCTTATATTCGGGCCTGTTACATCAGTAATTTTTTACGTAAAATAAAAAAGGCCTTAGAAGTAAAATGAATTTTTGTAATACTTAAGGTTCTACTTCCGCTTGCCATACAGTAGATAGTCCGATGTTCTGATAGAGGGGCACAAGGTTTTAATACCAAGAGCGAGCTTCTATTTTTACCGTCATGTTCACTTCGTTGCCTGATATGTAAGGTTCTATAGCAAAATGCGTGCTACTAAAAGCATTTCTGTAAATACATTCGAACTTATCTGAAAAGCTAAAGCCTCCTCTGGCGTAAATGTACTGCTGCTTTGTAAGCCCTTTTTGGTGTTTCTGTCATTCCCTTTAGAATAACTGCAGCATCTCTCTTACCAGATGCATGTAAAGAATATTTTGCAGCATATACCAGTTCTTCGCTTGAGTGAATTTCCACTAAAGGCTGAATTTTTTTCCGTTTTCCTCAATCACTACATTCTTGAAAAAGTTTTCTTCGCCTACCCCTGACCCCACGTGTCGATGGCTCATCCCTCTTACTTTTGTTTTATCTGCTCTACTAATGTTTCTGGCAAATTTAGATTCACATCTAACCAGTTAGAAATCTTATCTAAAAAGAAATTCTTATTGCGGTGACACTGTACCCACTTTTTATTAAAATTGCTACGCAGATTCTTCAAAATCACTCTTATAAACGGTTTCTATTTTCAGAATAACAATATCTAATCTTTTAAGAATATAAGCATAAAGTTCATCACAATCTGTATTCCTTTTGCACAACGGATATATTTCTTATAATTCTGGAGAAAAAAAATTCACGAGACACACATTAGCAAAAGCTAGCAAACGAAACAGGCCTCATCTTAAAGTGCATACTCTAATCTATATTTTTACGTGAATTTGGTCGCCCCTCTCGATTAGTCTAGCAACTAAAATTCTATGTGAACATCGGAAAGATGAAAAATTATCAGTAAAAGCGCCATAATTGAGTTAGCGTGCCATATGTATAAAAAAGAATAGAGATATTTATACAAAACCTATTACAAAATATACTACATACGTTCCTCAATAACTTCCATTTAAAATATCAAAAGATTTTCCTTTCATCTGCTGCTACAATGGTCTTGCTTCCAAGCTGTCTGGTACACGACTACTAATATAAACATCTCTTCCTCCGTTAACACTGACATAAGAGAAGCTGGGGTTCGCTAGTCCTGTTTAAAACATGTATTCTTGCAATATTCTTATAGAAGGGATCTTTATTAACAGAATCCAAGCAAAAATGCTAGATCTTGGTTTTATCCCAATGTGCGATCCTTAGGTAGGAATTTCGTCTCTTTGGATTAAGACAACACACGACGACTTATTATTCGAAATTTGACTGCAGATGTAATATTGCAATGGTAATGTTTAGTGACCGTCCTGTTGGTTTAACGATGGTTACCTGCAGATGCAAAATTTTGCGAGCTGTGTCCACCTCAAAGTAGCCTTCAAGAGCTGAAAATTTATACGAACACCTGCCATCCAGGGCGCAAATATGGTTCTCTTTACTAACACTATTACATATAGTATTCAATATGATATATTCGTTTATGCTATTACTTAATAATGGCTTTAAACAATCGAGTTTTTCTTAAATTCTTTGTTGTCAGAGTGCTGTATCAACAGCCAGAAGGCCAATTACAGATACAGCACAAGAGATACGCCAAAGGATTATAACAATATTTTGAACGGAATGACAAATGCAGGTGCATACAAATAAGGTATTCTTATGTTGTACAAATGTCAAGTAACTGTTTCTGAACTTATTTAACACATTTATTTAATAAATTGTCTTTTTCATCTTTCGATACAAAAGTATTGCCCATGACTAAGTTTACAGATAAAAATAGCAAAACTAATCAAAACCGTCGCTTTATTTGAATTAACATTGCGAGTTCTTCAGTTGAAACACATTTTGCAGTTTTGCAGAATATGGAAATTTTAAGGTCTTACTAACAGATGTGACATTTTTCATTGAATTACGTTTAACATATCCTGGGTTTCTTATTACTTAATACTAAATGTCATATCTCAATAAAAACACATTTAATGACATCTTAAAAAAACTACTAATAAGAATATAACAACATTTTTAAGGCTTTCGTCCTGGTTCGTGTGATTAACTTCACTCAAGACACTGAGCTTAACATTCAGGTCTGCGTTCACACTAATGCACAAAATAATCAAACTCAATTTTTGGCACTTAAGATTCTTTACCTGTTGTCAGTATTGTACACATTTTATATGGAAGTGCTGTTTCTGAAGTAGTCTACAGACACGTAAAATAAGTTTACGTATCAAATTCAGATTCTTAATTTACTTAAAATTAATTGTCATTTCTCAGTTAAAACACACTTTACGATGATTTAAAAATACTAATTTGCATTGTCAAAAAAACAATTTGAGTCATTGGTTAATATTTCTGGACGTCAATACAGTTCTTATATTCGGGCCTGTTACATCAGTAATTTTTTTACGTAAAATAAAAAAGGCCTTAGAAGTAAAATGAATTTTTGTAATACTTAAGGTTCTACTTCCGCTTGCCATACAGTAGATAGTCCGATGTTCTGATAGAGGGGCACAAGGTTTTAATACCAAGAGCGAGCTTCTATTGTTACCGTCATGTTCACTTCGTTGCCTGATATGTAATGTTGTAAAGACCATTCCGCGCATGTAAAAGAATTTCTGTAAATACATTCGAACTGATTTGAAATATCACTCACGGAAAACGTGCTGATGCTATCGTTTACTGGCAAACCTGTGCTAAGCGTGATACTGTAATTAAAATGCTGCTGCGTGATACCAGCTTTCTGTAAAAATATGTGCCAATTCCTATCTTCTGTAATCAACTTGTAATAGAGGAACACTTCATCCTTGTAGAGTATTAGTGCCATAGTCGTACTAGTAGCCCGGCATCCGAAGCTACGACTTACCATAAGATCCGAGTGTACACCCCTCACGTGTGCGTACTAGTAGCCCGGCATCCGAAGCTAAGACTTACCATAATATCAGAGTGTACACCCTCCATGTGTGCCGCTAACTCATCTCTAGTTCCAAACCAAAGGCAAATCATATTTGGGATGTTGTTTACTGGGCAATGGGTGGCAGTCGGTAGGATGGGGATGGGGTAGGGGTCTGGGTCTGGGTCGGGCTGCCTAGATGTGGAAGGAGTCGCGTGGCCACCAGGAACTGATAGTCTGCCCGGTTTAGATTCTTCTACCTGTGGAGATAGCAGGCAGAATGTATAAATCTAGCCGTATATAATTTTGAAGTTTATAACCAACCTCCAGAACCAGCATGTTGCGAGGAGGTAGGTGTCTAATTTCATGAATAAAATTGCCCTTGTTATCAAGTTTGTTTTGTATGTCTACCATTAGATTATCCTGACCTGTTCGCTTGTGATAAAGACGTTTTGATTTCTTCAGAATTTATATGTTACGACTTTCTGTCCTATAATTTCTTTTCAATCTCATTCCTGTGAAGGATTCCAAGCTAATATAAATACGAGTATGCCCACGTATGTTTACCGTAAAGCAAATTTATAATATTAATCTTTTAAAATCTTCATTATTTTACCTCACTAAACACGAAACAACGCGTGTGGTCTGCTTTAATTTCATCTGTATTTAATATTATATTTGGTATGAGCGGACATCTCTGCTGTCACTTAACTGATCTCTCAGAAATTCGAAGTTTCTAACATTTTTAAATGTTTATTGTTTGTTTGTTGGCATAGGACTACCATACAACCAAACAAATATAGGGCTTGATCTGATTGTCTACTCCCCTCATATTTCACACATATTATGCACTGCACGTGCATTTCACGTGCCTGAGAGACCACTGTATGTGGTTTACGGTGGAGGGGAGAAAATAATGTGGTTGAGAATTAAATGGGTCTGAACAGATCGAACTGACTAACCACATTTTATAAATGCACCACAGAACTAACAATTAGCATAAATAATTTTATTTGAAATCGATATCTCGATTCTGATTGAGAGTTAAACCAGTCATCGAAATCATAGCCATTTCTGTAAATGTGGGATTTTAGGTTTTTCACGGCGGCGAGTTCGAAGATAAATGTCTTCTGGGTTGTTGCGCCGTGTAGTCTGGTTCACATTTACCGATCGCTCTGACGATGGAGGCAGCAAGTACC
The DNA here is from genome assembly GCF_000696155.1 of Zootermopsis nevadensis. Next base: position 25,388 of record NW_019060382.1, on the reverse strand, counting down.
TCTGAAATGTTGGTAAACTTCTGGCAGACTATATGGCGCAGCATTCCCGTAAAATATGAAGGGAGGGGAAAATAACTTTAACACGAAATTCGGTATGATTACTCCTCAAAGGCAATGGACGTGGGAATAAATATCTGTATCACTTTGCTAGTGAAAATATTCTATTAGATAGTATTTGAAGATAAGAACAAGATACTTTACCGGTTTCTTCTTGATTCTTTTTTTACCCCTCTCGCCTTCCGGCACGGTCAATTTCAGTGCTGGGGTAATCGGTCTTTTTCTTTTCAACTTCGACCCCGTTTTCGACGACCCTGGCTCCTCTAGCTTCTCTATTGTAAGAACCTCAGACTCAGGTTCGGGTGTCTGAGGTTCCGATATCGACTTCAGATCCGGGAACTGGTATACCTCTACGCTGGTAAAATGCGGTATCTGACTTTGATGATTCGGGACATTGTTTTTCAATCTCCATAGTACTCCTTCTAAGCCTTCTATCTCCGGCAACTCTGAGCTCGATGACGAAGTTCCTTCTGTTTCTGATTCTTCCAGATGTGCTTCTATTTCTTGCTCTGCTCCTGTGTCTTCCTCTTCCACATTTGTATCACTTTCGTCATCGTCGTCGTCGTCATGTACAAAATGACAGATGAGTACAGAGAAAAGGATAGCAGTAGTCTTCATCTTAAGCTCCTCTGTTTCTGGGACTGTCCACTGCAAATGTAAACATTTCTCTACTAGCATTTCTCATATTAGGATACTACTTAGCTTTGTGCTCAGTGCTTTATAACGAACCATCGCTTTATGAATTGTATGATTTTAATAGATGGGCCGATGAAATAAAGTTTTTGCCACTGAAGATGACATCAAGAGGTCGAAACGCGTTTGGTACAAACAATTTTCTTTTGTATGCATGATTTTATATATTTTAGATGAATTTTCAACACTGCATGGTATACAAGGTTTTAAGATTACTACATAGACAGTTTTCAGTATATCTTTAAAAGCAATTTTGAAATTAGCGTTACTAATTTAAATTTTTTTACTTTTCAGTCGTAATTATGCTTCCCTCTGGATTGGGACGGACGAATGAAGAAATGCAAAAAAAATTAGTAGTAATTAAAAATAGTCGTCAGTAACATTTAGAGGTGAATTAAAATTGCCCTGTCTAAAACATCGAAGCTTATGCTACAAGGATACGATAAGGAAATTAAGTCTCCCTGAATATTTAATACCTTCTGTTAATATCATTTTATCTGCGAAAGAACATTCCTACTCAAGTATGAAGGAACTAAGCTCTAATGCAGTTCTCATAGCTTTATAATTTGTATGACTTTATGGCTGTCTACAAGTACAAGATGCAGACAGCTTTCATTTGTCATATTATGGGGAATATGAGTATGAACTATACCTCCTCTCCTCCAAGCGCCTACATGGCGAATAATTGGACAGCTTTGCTTTGCTGTACTTACTTCAGAAACAAATATCCAGCGATTCACTCAGAACCACTCATTAAAACTTTGTTCTCCAAGGAACTTAAAACGAAAATGTAAATCATACTGACTTTAGAACATTGAGTATTTATTTAATTGATTTAAAAAAAATTATTAGATTGCTTCATTAGTAATTATTGTATTATTTTGTAATTATTAAGGCAATACGTAAAAAATATTTTTTGAAATATACTTTAATGATAGAACTGTTGTTAAATTGTATTCAAGGCTACTTAACGCAAAGCTCAATGAAAGATATAAAGTCTTATATTTTTATCAAAAATTGTTCTTCTTGTCGAAATTCTACTTTAGCACTTCCTTGGGTTTAACTCCCAGAAAAGTAGCCCCAAAAAAATGAATGAACCTTTGATCATTTATAGCAGACCACATGCCAGTCCTGACTCCACCTGTGCTTTCAGATCTATTTCTTAAGCTTTCGATACTTGCTAGTAATCAGAATTTCTTGATGAGGATTGAACTTGTACAGTTTCGAAACAATTTTTAAAAGTTTGAACATTCGTTCGCTATTAGACAGTCTCGTATATAAATCTCAAACTTTTTATTTTGTTATGCAATATCCTAAATTACTCACTTGCTTCCATGATATTTTATTAATACATTTTTTTTTATATAAATTGAAAGTTCTTCATAGCAGGAATATAAAATCGTCATTAAAACTGTATGCACGTACAACTTTCAACCGGGAAGTCTCGTTTTGGAAACGTATCCTTTAACTAAAATTCTTTTCTAAATAATTTTAAATCTAAAGCTTAATATACTGCATTATTTTGCATAAATAGGACAATGAATGAAGGCTCACGGGGCACGATTCTTAATGCCGGAAATCGTGAACGCCTTTCCTTACCTGCCAGTTGTTCCACGATCCGACCTGGAGAACTGTCTCGTGTTGAATGGAGAGACGTGTACGTCGGTGGTGACATGAAGCGATGTCTTGGGCGCTTTCAGAATCGAAAACAAGGCGGAACAGTTTTATAGTGTTTCGTTAGTGCGTTAGAATATGCCCAAGGAAATTACTCCTTGATAAATTTATAAATTCAACGCATCCCTATTCTTCTTCTTACTGCGCCATCTCCGAACGAAGGTTGGCGATCCACAGGGCGAACATTGTCCTCGAGACTGCCGCCCGGAAGATGTCTATTGAGGGGCATCCGAACCATCTTCTTAGGTCTTTCATCGAGGAGTTTTGGGGTGTACGGACGGATCTTTCCCCTTGGATTTTGCTCTCCATGATCAGTCTTAAGATCTCGTAGAGTACTCCTCTCATGATATGGCCCAAATACCGGACATTTCTTTCCTTAACGGCATGCTTATTCATGCGATTGAGAACTTGGATGTTAGAGACTTTTTTGCACCCAGGGTATTCGTAGTATACGTCGATATAAATACATTTCGAATGCTTCGATTATTTTCTCCATTGGAGAATCAAGAGTCCAGCTCTCGCATCCATAGAGAAATGTAGAAAAAAACATAACATCTCAGCATTCGAATCCTCAGTTCTAGACTTCGTTAGAATCTAACGTTAAACCTCCTCAACATCCCTATTACCATTAATAATTTCAAAACAAAAATTCCACAAACTATTCCTGGCTCAAGTTGTAATTTATTTGTGTGTTATGTTTTTTACGTATTCTTTCCCTTATTTTCCTTGTGCCTTTGCCCCTTCTTCGTGCTGCAGCCCGATTGCACACCATTTTTTTTTTCAGAAACGCTGTGTTTATTCAGCCAGTGATTTGATTCTGGCTAAAAAATCACGTATCGTAAGGCCTCCACCATCAAAGTTCAAAGCTGTATTTAACCTGATAAATACCTGTGTCCAAACAGCATTGAAATCAATTATCATGGAATTTGAAGGACCCCCCAGATCGCAACTGAATGCATAATACAATTTTTTTTTCTACGAAATTTATTTATTAAAGCATAATAACTTATAAACAAACCAGGGGATCTACACCATTTGACAATGTAAGTAGTTTTCTAGGCTTACTCGCCTCTGTGCTTCGTAGTTTGAGTCGTCATCATTTAACATAAATATGAGTCATTCAACAGAGTACCGTACTAAATCAGCCCATAAAGAGGAGCATGGTTTTGTATATTCTGACTTTCAGGCCTAGCGTTTTTAGTTTATCTTTGTGTCGGCTGAAGTTTCCGTCAATTCTAGAAAAGTCGTAACTAATTTCGCCTTCATTACCCACTTCATGTTCTCTCTCTTTAGAACTATTACTGTTTTATGACGATGTAGAGAATTTTTTTTTAACGTAACTTGTGTGTTTGAAAGGTTGTATAATTTCGGTCTTGCCTTTAATAATTAATGTTCTCATACTTTACGTATTTTGCCAGATATTTCGGGTAAATGTCAAAGTGAATATAAGCAAAATATTACCTTCTGCTTGTTGGCTGTAAAATCTGCCGTCTCCACTCGTTGAAGGACATAGATCGAGGATGCTGAGGAGATTATTTGTACCTACAAAGGACAGCTTAGCAACAGACTGGAGAAAATGCCTTGATGAGGAGTTTTCATATGTGGTACTCTTCATCAGAGGTTATTAGGGTGATAAAATCAAGAAGGATAAGATGGGTGGAGGTGTGAAGTGTATGGAATACTAAATATTAGTCGCAAACAGTGAGTGGAAGACCATTCTGAAGTTCTGATCATCGATTACAGAACCATATTAAAACGAACGCAAGCTAGGATGTTGAATGGTTTAACTACGGGATGGGTAGAAAGTAAGTAGGCATTGAGAAATGGTTATAACCTCTATATTTCCAATGCAAAGCGTTTATTAATGTCTACTTACTTCCCACCCACCCTGTAGTTCAAACTTTTGATTCAGAGCGTTCACCGTGACGATGATGCATACGCTCGCTTCAACAGGGAATAGGCTCAGGCGACTCATGGGACATCCTGTACCATTCAGCCAGTAATTTTTACGGCGAGAAAGGAGAGTCGAAGGTCACTGACCGTCAGTCTGCAGAAAGAGATATTCTGTTTCGAATTTTAAAGACTCGATGTGAGGAATGTGTGGATGTTGGAGAGACGGATACAGAAGCTGGCATTAAAGAGAGAAAATATTTACAATGAATTGCAGAACGTATGCACAGAAGCGTGTTCTCAGGAGGCCAGAGGAGGTATAGGACGGTGCAGACTGAAGGATGTTACGGGAAATGGAGGACAAGGAATGTGTCCTTCGTGTAATAAGGAATGTTATGATACAAATACCACCATCATCACAAGACGGATGAATTGCATTATATTTATTACATTTTTCATGAAAAGCTGTATGGAACATTTTTTATAAAATAAATTGAGGAAATCGTACATCACGAAAAATGTCGCAAGAACCTTGAAAATAATTAAAAACAAAATAAATTGTTGAGAGCTCGTATTTGATTGCGGCGTCTGTACTCCAATGACAGCAACAAGCTACACACAAAGACATTTCATCACAGTTGCAACGTGATCGATAATAGTACATCCGCGCTGTCTGAAAAATGCTCTTTTTACAAATAGTTCTGTCTGTTTGTGTCACGTGGTACAGTAAAAGATGAGAATTACGACTGTCGTGTCCGTTATGCTCCAACCGAAGCTGAAGTTGTCAAGAAATGTTTTTGTTCTAATCAAACCATCGCCTCCATCGTTGTAGTAATAAACACCAATTAGCGCTTAAGGATCTCTTCAATCGAGACCATCATGTTCATCTGTTTATTCTTAATAAACTGTTTAACTACTATATGATCCAACAGAAGGCATCTACCGGATCTGTGCACATTATCCAGACTGGTAATAAGCTGCACAACAAAAGATATTTCAATTACCTCATTGCTGTTGGCGTTGTGTGATCTCAGAACGAAGACGCCTTTGAACTCGTCTTCTGTGAGACCGACGCTCTGTACACAAGCGTTCCATTCGCCGTCTTTGATGTATTTGTAATATAGGAACAGTTCTCCTTTATACTCCGTCAACCAGTGTGTGGATTCCAACGAAGGACATCTGAAATAGTTTTTGCTTGTGAGTCTGTCTCCGTGATTTTTCTTCACGTGATCCAAAACTTCCGAAAGGCATCCTTTCCACCAGCATAGCACTTCTGGAATCTGCTCCAGAGGGCAGCTGACCGCCCTGCGTCGACAGGTCAAGTTGTGTTTCACAAGAAGATCTGCTGAGAGTAGGGTTTTGCATCCGAAGTAGTAGTTCTGGCACTTGTATTTCACAATTTCCGCCATATTCTCGATCATGTAATTGCGCGCATCTTTTACGAATCTGCGGTTACATTTTATGCATTCGTCGAGGCGTGACAGGCAGAATCTGCAGAATGTGTGCCCGGACTCACATATTCCTGTGACGTCGTCTGCCAGGAGTTCAGTGCACAGTGCACACGTAAGGTGAGGGGCAATGTCCTTCAGACTCACTATTTTAGTGCTCTTGCCTTCAGCCATGTCAGGTCAAACCGCGTAATTTGTTTCTGTAAGATGATATGGTTGCGTCATATTGTGAAATTTAATTAATTATTCGGATTTTGTCCGTCTAATCACAATTCATATTTAAAATTTACAATTAAGATAATTAAAATATCATTTTATGTTCCTCATCGAACAATTCTTTCATATTCATTAATATTTCTTTTAAATTCTTTAAATCATTTGTATTACAGGCCGAATGTAGGACATCAAAAAACATTCACTCCAATATAAAAAAATTAATCTGGAAGTGAACATCACCAAAAAGTTGCATATCAGAAATTGTAATTAAGTTTTAAGTTTATAATTTTAACTTTTACACCTGAAGATGGTTTATATAGAAACCGAAACATGTTGTAAAAAGATGTTCCAATTGTAAATCGATTGTTCGATGAGGAACATAAAATGATATTTTAATTATCTTAATTGTAAAGTTTAAATATGAATTGTGATTAGACGGACAAAAACCGAATAATTGTTTCTGTAAGTTTCAGAAGACACATACATACATCATAAAGTTTTGTTGGGGAAACTTACAGGAAAGAGGTCAAATGGGGAGACATATTAAAACGTAAAATCGGTAAAGCTGCGGGATTTTATTAGACAGTGAAAGTCATCACGCGATGTACCATCATTAGCTCTGACACAGAATATTCTAACTTGTATAACGTTAAGAATTCACGGATTGTGTTTACCAAAATATCACACTCAGTACACGAAATTTTAAGACGAAAAGGCACTTTCAATATGATGACCACGTAATGTTATGGCCGAGTTTGTTTTTACGTTACTAACCTAACCAACAGTAATTACTGTAATTTAATTAAAGCAACAGATAACACTGTTGTAAAAATGTAAACCACTGAGACTTCTGCAACCTGGAAAAGGTTGAGTGTATCTGCTTCCTTGCATCACCTACGAAAGTCACTACTTTCAGAAATGTATTTAAAAACTTCTCAGAGATAAGTCATGACCCACGCTGTGTTTGTATGATCTTGTGTTGTTTTTTTTTTTTGTTAAATCTAATAGGCTGTATGAAATACCTGTATTCGTCTTCAACAGCTGGTCCAGTGTCTTCACCCACACAATACGAACGACCTCAGGAAATGAAATATTCAGACCTTGAGTTAGAATCAGTGCTGTTCCAACAGAAATTTCCTGACGTTGACTTAAAAAAATTTCCCTTGTACAAGAAAAATATCAACACGGAAAACGAAATTGATCTTTAACAAAATAAATGAGCAATGCGAATCAAGTTCGTGGAGAAAAAACAGTGTCATACTGAAATCATACTCGTGGCAAGACACGTCTAATATCTGCTTTCTCTGTTTATTCATCGACTGTTGAAGTTTCTTTTAAACGTCACGTTTCGTCTTCGAATAAGAAATGAAGACATCTGCTGTACTCTGGTAGAAACACACGATAAATAGATTGCAAAACAGTTAAATTAGTTGGCCCCCTCGACAGATATTCGAAGACGTTTAAACCTAAAAAGAATAAAGTACACACTCTCACATTGTTTCTTTAAAATACGTTTTAATATTATCCTGACAATTTCACGGACATCTACCAAGCAACCCTTTCCTTAAGAGTTTCTGTTTAAATCTTGAAAGGCATTTTTCTCCTTTCCCATGTGCGTTTCATGCAAGTGTGTGGTGTTAGCAGGTTCAGTGTTGCCAACACATGACCTGTTCCCCCACAGTTCTGTGACAATCTCGTTCTTCATGCATTTAAGGAAGGAATTACGCTAAACTAATGAAGTAAACATTATTGTCTCAGTATTCTTAAAGAGTGGTCCAATTCAATGCTGTGTTCTGCCACTACAAATGTTTCCCGCTAAAGTGACGTAAAGAAATCGGTGCAAGGCTAGACAGATACAAAAATATGTATCAGTGACTTGTGGTCTTGCCCTCTATTTTGACCCCGATGATGGAGTCAGTAGGTCTCCAAAATGTTCAAGCCAACTTTGATGTGGCCGATTGCTCAAGAGCACTTTACTGCATTTATTTACTTATATCTTACTACAATTTTGTTGGGAATAAATTGCCAGTCTGTTTACTGACTGAGGCAACAAACATGGTTCATATCAGAGGTTAATGTGCTGTATAGAATTATGTACACACTCTTATGTTTCGTTTTATGGAATCATTTTTAAAACTTACAAGACATGATAATTAATAACTTTGAACAGCATAGTGTTCTGGTTCATAATGGCATAGCACTCGTGGATCCACTTCATTCGACGCGGGGGTCAGGGGTCACGGTACTGTAGTTCTAAAAGTAAAAGACAAGAACTTCACCATTAACTTCGATATGAATAAATTCATATGTAATAATGAGACGTGTTACAAAGACTGATCAGAGCGCCTGCCTTTGACAGCTAAGCTCCAGCCTGAGCCTCAAACCCAGGACTTTCTAAATTAAAGAATAAATGCTGATTTCTTGGAGATCAAGCAAATTCCCTATCTTTGAACAGCGATTATCGGCTACGAAAATGTCTACGTCTTCTGGATGCAAACATTTAACATTATCGTAGGACTTGAACAATCCATAAAAATTCCTCCATAAAATTCCTTCCATTTCGGAGAAGGAGAAAATACGAATGTGGTTATTACATCGCCACCTGACAGTAACCTGTTTACACATTTGTATTTGTCAATGTCATCTGCAGGACCTTCTAAGTTGAACCTATACAAGACTGCCCCATTTTTAACTAGAATGGACATAAGAAACATCTTATTTAGCGCAAATATCACGGTGTTTGAGCTGTACCTTATATTCAGGCTTATAAATGTTCCCTCAAATACCCTGCATGAGACATGTTCGTGCATCACGTGAAATTTGAAATCTTGACTTATACCAGACCAGGAACATCTGACCCCAACAGCGTCAAACAGTGGGCACATTACTGGTTTGTATTCACACTCGTCCTCGTGTTGAGCCTGCAGTAACGTTAGGATCGACGCGCATCCAAAATCTCTATATCGACATTGATACTCTGCACTTCTGGCGATCGTCTCTAAAGCAAAATTTCTCCCGCTCGTGACGGGACCAGCGCATGTTCTGCACTTTTTACAAGCATTACACGTACTGTGCCCATTGACACAGAAGTATATCGGAGAGAGAGAATAATTCTGACAGACTTTGCACTTGACTTCTCTTAGGATGATCCTGCTAACTTCTTCAGCTATTACAATCTTGGTCCGTTGTTCATCGAGAAGATCGTATGGTGATCGATGATTACTGGGCTGTGGTATGGTATTGTGCAGCAATTTTATCTTGTTAGCAATCTCTTCAAGAGCCAGGTTCTTTGTGATGAATTTCTCTTTACATATTGGGCATTTTGAAATATCTTTTCTGCACGTGTGACAAAGATTATGGCCTCTTCTGCAAAGCATGATGGGTGGAGACATGTACTCGAAACATACTGGACATTCTATTTCCTTCAACGTGATCTCTTCTGTTCTTGCCATGTTGGTTTCTTTTGCATCAGCAACTGAACCTTGGACCTGAAATAGAAATTGTAAGATGTTCCATGGAACGTGTGACAAACTCACAGGAGGATGTTGCC